>BLBF01000243.1:981718-1001727 GCA_015471245.1 Laticauda colubrina | reverse complement strand
TCTGTTTAGCTTGTCTACCTAACCCTGGTTGGGGAACCCAGGCTTAATAATATTGACAACCAAATAGTCCCTAAAAATAAAATCAGTACACCCCAAATAGCCATTAAAGAGGAAGCACAGGAAGTAGTAGAACAGGCACAGGAAGAAGTAGAAGAACAGGAGCAGGTGGCACAGGTGAGTCCACCAGTTAGCCTTGTATTACCAAGACGTTCAACCCAAGTAACACGACCGCCTGATAGAGATTTCAGGCTAGTGTTGTATGCCAAGTGAATACAGTTCCAAGTAATTATAATGAATTAAAACTGTATCCTGCTAAGGATCGGGCTGTTTGGCAGAAAGCAATGGATAAGGAACTGGAATCATTAAAAAGACTGGAGTTATATGAAAACGTTAAGTTACCACCAGGTAAACATGCCACTGGATGTAAATGGGTTTATAAGCTAAAGACAGGTGTAGATGAGACTGTTATCCATAAAGCCAGGTTAGTAGCACATGGGTTCAATCAGACAGCAAATGACTACGATGAGGTGTTTGCACCTAGTCTGAAGGCTACTACATTAAGGGCAGCATTAGTGTGGGCAGCTAAAGAGAAATATATTGTAAATGATTTGGATGTAGAGACAGCTTATCTGCATGCACTGTTGCAACACACTATATACCTTTAGGTCTCAAAAGAAGAAACCTTTAGGTCTCAAAAGAAGAAACCTTTAGGTCTCAAAAATGATAATTCTGATACTAATGATTGCTGGAAATTGAAAAACAGTCTTTATGGTTTGAAGCAATCAGGATATGAGTGGAACCAATGTATAGTTAAATAATTAACTAAAATAGGTTTTGTAGCTGGCATGGCTGATCCATGTTTGTTTAAAAGAGAAAATAATGTTGTAATGTCATTATTGCTATTGTTTACTGATGACATAGCATTAATCACCAAAACTGAACAAGAAGCTACTGAGATAATTTCACTATTGGAAAAAAAATTAAGATAAAACAATTAGGAGAAATCAAACAATATCTTGGTTTAAAGATAGATAGAACTAGGGGAGGATACAAGATCTCACAGGCAGATAAAATTAACCAATTACTAAAAAGTTTTAAAATGGACTTTGTAAGCCGGCTAAGATACCAATGAGCCAGGAGTTTAGCCATAGTGATGTTCAAAGTCCTATTTTTGATAAGAACATTTATCAGTCCTTGATTGGTAGTTTATCTCATCTCAGTAATTGGTCAAGGCCAGATATTGCGTAATGTGTTAATCAATTAGCGAGATTTAACGCTAAGCCGACTGAAAGGCACTGGCAAGCTGCTAAACGTCTGTTAAGATATCTGAAACAAACAATGCACTATGCATTGTATTTGGAGCCAAAAGCTGAACTGAATTTGACAGCATATGCTGATGTTAGTTTTGCTACAGACATAAATACATGAAAATCTACATCAGGTACTGCTTTATTATTGGGAAAAGCATCGATTGGATGGAGATCTATTAGACAGAAACATCTAAGTTTGTCAACAATGGAGGCTGAATTCTCATGTTTGTCTTTACTATGTACAGATTTAGTTGTATATAAACAATTGATTGATATGAGAATTGATGTAACAGATTCTATTGTTGTTTATGAAGATAATCAATCAGCAATACAGATGGCTTCAAATATTGCTGTTAAAGCAAGAGTGAAACACACAGATTTAAGATATTTAAACGTGAGTCAATGTGTGCAAAGTAAAATGATTAAGCCAGAATACTGTATGTCAGAAAACAATATAGCAGATCATTTTACAAAGGCCCAAGGCTCTATAAAGCATAAAGCTTGCTGTGAAGATTATGGACTTAGAATGTAAGGTTGAATATATTATCTTACCTTAAAGGGGAGAATTTTAGGAATATGTCACCTAACAGATATTTGGGTTAGAAATATATAAACCAGAATAAACATTTTAGAACTGTATCTTTAAGAAAATGCTAAACTATAATTAAGTGTGGTTTCTCAAACCGGCCATAAGATGGAGCCAGAAACCTGGGTTGCCTTAATCTTCATCTCAGAAGAGAGTGTGAGTCAGTCTCTGTTTCCTTCTGTTGGAAAGTATTGCCTTCCTCCATTTTTCTTAATTGACTGATATTACTGGATTTGATGTAAGTCTGATACTGGACTGTTTTTGACACTGGACTTGTTACTGAATTATTCCTGGATTGAAAACTGACTGATTTAACCTGTGAATGATTTTGGACTGCCTATTTTGGACTTTGCTTAACGTTTCTGGAAGTAAATTACAATCTAGAATGGATGAAGAGGAGAAAAAAGTCTTGACTGATAATTTGATACAACCAAATAAAGATCTGGAATCTACTGTAATCCTTCTGGAAGCAGAAAAAGCAGCCCATTACCTGATGTTCCAAAATACTAAGAAGGAAAAAGAGGAACACTTGCCGGATGTAATGGGTGAGATAATTGCAGAAATACTAAGAACTGAAAAAGAAGAAATTGTGATGGAAATAGATGAAACGTACATAGTACAGACGAATTATGCAAGAAGGCATAATCTTACCAGAGAAGTTCATGTCCGATTGATTAAGAAGTCGACTTGTGATGAAATACTGCACAGAACAAGAGACGAGCCAATAGAACATAGCGGATAGCAGTTAACTGTCCTTAAACAGGTGCCGAGAAGAGTAAGGAACTTGAGGAGACCTTACTACTTTCTGATAATGAAACTTATAAAATATAATATCAGTTTTAGATGGTTGATGCCAGAGGGAATTATGGTCAATTGGCAGGAAAAGAGATATCGACTAGACACAATTGACAAAGTGGAAGATTTTTACGACCAACAATTGGAGGAGAGACAGTAGTGGAAGAAGTGGAAGGAAAGAAAGACAGATAAACCCTCAGCTCACAGGATTATAGGGAAAACAGGAAGAAGGTAGATTAGAATAGAATAGAATAACAGAGTTGGAAGGAACTTTGGAGGTCTTCTAGTCCAGCCCCCTGCGTAGGCAGGAAACCGTACACCATTTGAGACAAATGGTTATTCAATTTCCTCTTAAACTCTTCCAGTGTTGGAATTTACAACTTCTGGAGGCAAGTTGTTCCACTGGTTAATTATTCTAACAGGAAATTTCTCCTTAGTTTTAGGTTGCTTCTCTCCTTGATTAGTTTCCAACCATTATTTCTTGACCTGTTCTCAGATGCTTTGGAGAATAGTTTGACTCCCTCTCCTTTGAGGCAGCCCCTGAGATATTGGAACACTGCTATCATGTCACCCCTACTGTACCTGTGCATTTTGTTTTTCTTGCCTAAATGCAGAACCTTACTTTTTTCACCACTGAATTTCATTTTTTTAGATAGTGCCCAGTTTTCAAGTCTGTCAAGATCTTTTTTGTATCTTAATCTATCTTAAGCCTTTATTTTCTGGAGTGTTGGCTATTCCTGCTAGGTTGGTGTTGTCTGCAAATTTGATGAGTTCCTCATCTATCTCCATGTCCAAATTATTGGTGAAGATGTTCAAGAATATTGGGCCTAAAACAGAGCCTTGGGGTACCCCATTGCATACTTCCCTCCATGTAGATACAGTTCCATTGAGGGTGATATGTTGAGTGCGGTTGGTAAGCCACTTACGAATCCATCTGGTGGTAATGCTGTTTAACCCATACTTTTCTATTTTATCAAGTAGAGGTGAAACTTGAAAAATTAGAATATCGTGCAAAAGTTCATTTATTTCAGTAATGCAACTTAAAAGGTGAAACTAATATGAGATAAACTCATTACATTCAAAGCAAGATAGTTCAAGCCATGATGTGTCATAATTGAGATGATTATGGCTTACAGCTCATGAAAACCCCACATCCACAATCTCAGAAAATTAGAACGTTGTGAAAAGATTCAATTCTAGGCTCAAAGTGTCCCACTCTAATCAGCTAATTAAGCCATAACACCTTGCAAAGGGTTCCTGAGCCTTTAAATGGTCTTTCAGTCTGGTTCAGTAGGAAGCACAATCATGGGAAAGACTGCTGACCTGACAGTTGTGCAGAAAACCATCATTGACACCCTCCATAAGGAACGAAAGCCTCAAAAGGTAATTGCAAAAGAAGCTGGATGTTCCCAAAATGCTGTATCAAAGCACATTAATAGAAAGTTATGTGGGAGGGAAAAGTGTGGAAGAAAAAGGTGCACAAGCAGCAGGGATGACTGCAGCCTGGAGAGGGTTGTCAGGAAAAGGCCATTCAAAAGTGTTGGGGACTTTCACAAGGAAGTGGACTGAGGCTGGAGTCAGTGCATCAAGAGCCACCACACACAGGTTTCCGGTTTGAGCTTCTTCAGTGACAGACCGAAACCTCATCTCTATGAGGCTTTGATCCGTGCTTGCCGCTGGAGCACCCTGAGCCAGCTGGTTTCGGGGCTAAGCCACCCCGTAGAGGTGGTGAAGAGGGGGGAGACTGCCTGCAGGGTTGAGGAGAGCTGCATCTCTCCTCCCCAGCTGGCCATTACTCCATTTCCTGAAGGCTGTTGCAGCGGTGGTCAGAAATGGCCACCACAAAGAACTCAACCGGAAAAGAATGTTTAGGAGGAAGATGAGAAGAGAAAGTTTTGGTTGACTGGGTCAAACAGCAAAAGCAACAAATAAGGAACCCTGGAATTGAAACTATTAAAAAACAATAACATTCTTCCCTAAGAAGAGTTTTAAGCTACAAAGGAGAGAGAAAAGGGAAAAGATTTGGTTTTCTCCTTTTCCTATACTGACAGCTAAGAGACTTAAGCAAGAAATTGGGGGAAAAATCCACTTTGACATCAATAGGCATTTAATGCTAAAAATAAAAAGTCAAAGGGAAAAAAAAGATTTCTGGATAATTAAAAGCTTTTGAAAACAGGAACAGAGAGAAAAAGAATAAAAGGGCAGGATCTGGAAGGGAGGAGACTGCCTGGAATTAAAAAAGAATTTACAGCAAAATTTCAACAAGACTTCCAAAAGATACATTCTAACTGAAATATTGCAACAAAAACCCCAGGAAGAGAAAGTCAAAAAAGAAGTAAGAAGATATAACTCGGGACTATCTGGATTATTTGATGATTTCTGGATTCTTGGTTATTGTTTTGAATGACTAAAATCAATCGGGAAGCTGTTTAAAACTGTTTAAAATGGCTCCACTTTTAGAAGAACTGAAAATGGTACTTAAAAAGTACAAAGAAGATGCATAAGAAGGGAGAGGTTCTTTTGGCTTCGTATTTCAGTTTTTAGAAATGGAGATTTGGAATTATGAGAAACAACAAGAAATGCCTGCAGAACAAGAAGATTGCGACAAAGAAGAAGCCATCTTTAATGAACAAGTAATCTTAGATGGGGGAAAAAAGGAAAGGGGGGAAAGAGAATGGAAAGTTTAAGATTGGGAAAAACAACTCCAAAAAAATAGAGTGAAAAATAAGTATAAAGTCAGAAGAGGGAAATGCAGAAGAGAGAATTAGAACTAGATAGACAAGGGGGTAAAAATGGGAGGGAGAAGATGAGAGGGAAGAAAGAAAGGAAAAGAAGTTAAAGGACAGAAGCAAAATATCGAGAAACAGAGCCTATTTAGAGATAATGGGTGAAAACTGAATGGAAAAAGGGATTCTGCAAAGGTACATTTGATAGTATGGTTATATTAGAAACAGAAATAATTTTAGAAAATATGAAACAGTGTATGATTAAAATGTTCGATAAAATAGCTATCGTAATTCAGTGGAATGCTTGTCAATAAATAAATGTAGCAAAAGGTATATTTAAGGATTTATAAAACATATGTGAAGAGAAATTAGGGAAAAATTAATTATGGAGATTATATGTGTTTTTAAAGAAGTATGATATTTAATTGAAAAAAAGTGTTAAAGATGTTAAGATTTTAATGATAATTAATTATAGAACTGAACTGGAATGGAATGAGGGTTTATAATTATATATATTTACAATCTTTCTTTCTTTTTTTTTAAAGAATATAAGGTGTTATTATAAGAATGAACCAAACAATTCGATTGGAAGTTATGTATTATATTGAAGGTCATAAATTTAAGGTATATATTGAAATTTAAATAAGAGTTGAATGGATGTAATTAAAAGATATAAAGGTGTCACAGTCCAATTAGTAACTACAGAAGAAAATTTGTTTAATGAGAAAAGATAATATGAAATTGAAATAAAACAGACAAAAGTATAAATATAATGATTTGAATTGAGATGAGATAATCAAAATAAAATTGAGAAAATTAAAAGAGGGGAAAAACTATATAGAAAATGTAAAATAGTATAAGATATGGAATAGAATACAAAAAGGAGCATGAAATTGAGTTTTGTGTCTATATAAAGAAGTTCAACCCGGGACCATGCTATTTTCAAAAAAGATGTTTTACTGGTATTTTGTATGTGTGAAAACCCAAATAAAACTTTATTTAAAAAAAAAAAAGAGCCACCACATATAGACGGATCCTGGACATGGGCTTCAAATGTTGTATTCCTCTTGTGAAGCCACTCCTGAACAACAAACGTCAGAAGCATGTTACCTGGACTGAAGAAAAACAGAACTGGTCTGTTGCTCAGTGGTCCAAAGTCCTCTTTTCTGATGAGAGCAACTTTTGCATCTCATTTGGAAACCAAGGACCCAGAATCTGAAGGAAGAATGGAGAGGCACACACTGCAAGATGCTTGAAGTCCAGTGTAAAGTTTCCACAGTCTGTGTTGAGCCATGTCATCTGCTGGTGTTGGTCCACTGTGCTTTTTTTAAGTCCAGGGTCAACGCAGCAGTCTACCAGGAGATTTTGGAGCATTCCAGGAGATTTTGGAGCACTTCATGCTTCCTTCCGCAGATGAGCTTTATGGGGATGCTGACTTCATTTTCCAGCAGGACTTGGTACCTGCCCACACTGCCAAAAGCACCAAAACCTGGTTCAATGACCATGGGATTACTGTGCTTGATTGGCCAGCAAACTCACCTGACCTGAACCCCATAGAGACTCTATGGGGCATTGCCAAGAGAAAGATGAGAGACATGAGACCAAACAATGCAGAAGAACTGAAGGCCACAGTTGAAGCATCCTGGTCTTCCATAAAACCTCAGCAGTGCCACAGGCTGATAGCTACCATGCCATGCCGCATTGAGACAGTAATTGCCGCAAAAGGGACTCAAACCAAGTACTGAGCACATATGCATGCTTATACTTTTCAGAGGTCCAATATTGTTCTATGTACAATTCTTGCTTTATTGATTGCATGTAATATTCTAATTTTCTGAGATTGTGGATTTTGGGTTTTCATGAGCTGTTGAGCCATAATCATTGCAAATATGACAACTAATGGCTTGAACTATCTTGCTTTGTATGTAATGAGTCTATCTCATATATTAGTTTCACCTTTTAAGTTGCATTACTGAAGTAAATGAACTTTTGCATGATATTCTAATTTTTCGAGTTTCAACTATAGGTGTTCGCTGGTTCGTTGCTTGATTATCTTTTCCAGAATCCTTCCTGGTATTGAGATCAGGCTGATAGGTCTGTAGTTTCTGGATCTATTTTTCCCCCTTTTTTGAAGATGGGAACTACATCAGCTCTTTTCCAGTCTCCTGGAAGTTCCCCGGTACTCCAGGATCTTCAAAGATATAGTTCAGTGGTTCTGAGATCTCATCTGCCAGCTCCTTCAGAACCTTGGGGTGTAATCTATTTGGTCCTAGTGATGTGAACTTGTCTAGGTTAGACAGGTACTTGCTTACCATTTTCTTCCCTATTTTAACTTGTGTTCCTAATCTGTTTTTTGTGGTTTTTTTAAAATATGTTGGAGTATTTTTTCCCTTTGGGTAAAGATAGATGCAAAAAGCGAGTTAAGTAGTTCTGCTTTCTCCCTGTTGCTTGTCACCTTCCTGCCACTTTCTCCTAGTAATGGACCAATTTACTTTTTTCTTGTTTTTAACATGTTGGAAGAAACTTTTTTTGTTATTTTTTTACTTTTGTCTCAAGCCACAAATATTGGATAGGTTTGCCACTTTGAAGTTTTTTGTTAAATAATAAAGGCAGGACATAAATAAAGCAGCATTCCATGGGACTTGGTGTATAGCCATGCTGGCCACATGACCAGAGAAGTGTCTCCTGTCAACGTGGCTCCCTTGGCCAAGAAACCGAGATGAACAGCATCCTCTAGAATGAGACACAGCTGGACAGGGGAAACCTTTGTCTTAATTAGTTAATTATATAATTATAATTAGATACCAGGGGAACTTTAGAAAAAAATAGGGGAACAAATAAGACCTTTTATGGTGGAAGTATATAATGAGGTCCTTCTAGCAGTAAGAATGCCGGATTCATGGAAGGAGACATTGATATCGCTGATTCCGAAAGAAGATGCAGATTTACAACATATACAAAACTACAGACCAATTTCCCTGTTAAATACTGATTATAAAATATTTACAATAATACTGATCATTTAATATTTACAATTATAGCAAATAGATTGAAAAAATATTGAATGAATATATACCGTATATACTCGCATACAAGCCGATCTTGCATATAAGCCGACCCTTAAAAAACTGCCCCAAAATGAGGCATTTTGCATTAAATTAGAGGGAAATAAATAAGAGGGAAAAATACAGAGGGAAAAGTCGGCAGGGCAAAAGTTGCGGCTCATCGTCCATCCAGGGAGAAAGGCTGCAAAGGTCCAGGTGAGGGCTGCAAAGGGCCAGGCGAGGGCTGCAGTAGCGACTTAGCGTGGCGACTTGCTCCAGCGACTTGCTGAAGCAGCGACTTAGCATGGCGGCTTCGCGCGATGAGAGCCAAGACTCTCATCGCGTGAAGCCGCCACGCTAAGACACTGCTCCAGCAAATCAGATTTATGCGCGTATAAGCCGACCCCCAAATTTTTTGGGAAAAAAAAAGCGTTCTAAAGTCGGCTTATATGCGAGTATATATGGTACATAAAGATCAAAACGGATTGCTTCCTAATAGACAAATCAGGAATAATTTAAGGATAGTATTAAATGTTTTGGAATATTACAAAGCCCACCCGGAAAAACAAATAGCCCTTGTATTCTGGGATGCACAGAAGGCCTTTGACAATTTAAATTGGCAATTCCTAATTCAACAAATTTGCAATATGAATCTAGGCACTAAGTTTGAAAACATTGTGACAATTTATGATTCACAAAAGGCAAATATTATAATTAACGGAGAGTACACACGTTCAATAAAAATTGAGAAAGGAGTCAGGCAGAGATGTCCACTATCCCCCCTGCTCTTCATATTATCTTTGGAAACATTGCTTACACGAATTAGATAGAACCCAGGAATAAAATAATTAAACATTAAATAAGAAGAATATAAACTCCAGTCATTTGCGGATGACATGGTACTTTTCATAGAGGAACCAATTAAAACAGGTCAAGAATTACTGAAAGAGTTAGATCAATTTGGGGAAGTTGCAGGACTTAAAATTAATAGGGAAAAAACAAAATTAATAACTAAAAATTTAACAGAAAAACAAAAACTAAAATTGGAGAGGATAATGGGATTACAAATAGTAAAAAAAGTTAAATACCTAAGAATTTGGTTAATGGCTCAATGCAAGACTCTAATGGAAATAATTATAATAAATTGTTACAACAAGTTAAAAAAGATGTAGAGATATGGGTTAAATTGCAAATCTCCTTATTAGGGAGGATTGCCACTATAAAAATGAATATTCTGGGGACTTCTGGTTTGCAAGGCTTCAGCGGCGGCAGGAATCCGCGATTGTGTGCGGTTTCTGCTCCGCTCGCCACTGGAGTGCCCTCGATCCAGCTGGATTTGGGGGCTATAGTTACCCCGTAGAGGTAACTGAAGATAGGGGAGATCCAGCAGGGGTCTGGGGGAATCGCAACCCCCCTCCTCAGCTGACTTAACTCCCTTTTCCAAAAGCGGTGGAGCGGCAGTCAGCAATGGCCGCCACAAAGAAGCTTTCATCCGGATAAGAATGTACAGGAGGAAGCTGAGAAAGTGAAAGTTTTTGGCTAAGCAGGATAATAAGTAACATTTAAATACCCTGGAATTTAAGCTTCATTGAAGATACATTGTTCCCGACGAAGATGGAAAAAGCGGCGAATGAAAGTAAAAAGGGAAAGTTTGTTTTTTCTCACTCTCCTTCCTTATGGTGATAGCAAATGAATGGAGAAATTGGAAAAACCCATTTTGGCATCAGCAGATAATCTTGAAAACTAAAGCCAAGGGAACAGTAAAGATTTCTGAGCATCGGGGGAAAAAAAAAAGAACTTTTTGCTATAAGTGGGAAGGGAGAGGAAAAGAATAAATATTAAGATTTTGTTGAAGGAGGCTGCTTGGAATTTATAAGAATAGAGCTAAACTGTAATAAGACTTCTAAAAGATATATTTTAATTGGAGCTTTGTAACTGAACTATAACCCAAGGAAGAGAAAGTATAAAAAGAAGAAAGTGCTAAATGAAACAGTCTGTGTATATTTGGATTGCTTGGTGACTTTGGGACTTTTGGAAATCATTATTTGAAAGACTAAAAACATTTTGGGTTGTATAAAAAAACTTTTTACAATGGCACTACTTGTTGATGAATTGAAAACTGAATTTAAAAAGCTAAAAGAAAAGGAACAAGAAGGAAAGGGCTCTTCTGGATCTGTTTTCCATTTTTTAGAAATGGTGATTTCTATCTATCAGAAACTACAAGAACAAGAAGACTGAGATGAAGAAGAAGCCATCTTTAATGGACAAACTACTTGAGCTGGAGAAGAAAAGGGAAAGAGGGGAAAGAGAATGGAGAATTTAAGATTTAAAAAAACAATCAAAAAAGGGAAAAATAAGGTGAAAAATCGATACAATGCCAGAAAGCAACAGAAAAGAGGAATACAGAAGAAGGTGGAGATTAAGAGACAAGGGGGTAAAAAGGCAGGATTGGAGAAGAAAGGAAAGGAAAAAGGGAAGAGAAGTTACAAAGGTTTAAAACAAAATGTAAAGAAACAAGGTTTATTTAGAGATAGTGGGTAAAAATATGATTAAAAAAAGAGATTCTGCATAAGTACACAAGATTGTATTGTATTTATATTTGAAATAATGTTAGAAAATTGGATTTAATAATAGAGCTTAATTTGCTATGGATTATTGTTTTAATTATATCATAAACTTATTATTCTTTCTTATTTTGTAATATAGTATGTAGCTTCAGAATGTACTAAGCAGAATCAGAATGAAAAGTACATATTATTTTAAGTGTTAAATTTAGGGGAAACATTTAAAGGTGTCATACTTCAATCAGAGATTATAGGAGAAATTTTGTGTTAATGAGAAAAGAAAATAGAAAACTGAAATAGAACAGACAAAAGATATACGCATAATGATTTAAATTGAGATAAAATAAATAAAATAGAATTAAGAGAGTGAAGAGGGGAGAAGCTATATAGAAAATGTAGAAAGAGACAAGGGGGTAAAAAGGCAGGATTGGAAAAGAAAGGAAGGGAAAAAGGGAAGAGAAGTTACAAAGGTTAAAACAAGATGTAAAGAAACAAGATTTATTCAGAGATAGTGAGTAAAAATATGATTAAAAAAGAGATTCTGCAAAAGTACATTAAGATTGTATTGTTGTATTTATATTTGAAATAATGTCAGAAAACTGGATTTAATAATAGAGCTTAATTTGCTATGGATTATTGTTTTAATTATATCATAAATGTATTATTCTTTTTTACTTTATAATATAGTATGTAGCTTTAGAATGTACAGAGCAGAATCAGAATGAAAAATATCTAATATTGTAAGTGCTAAATTTAGGGGAAAGATTTAAAGGTGTCATACTTCAATCAGTGATTACAGGAGAAATTGTGTTAATGAGAAAAGATAATAGAAAATTGAAATAGAACAGACAAAAGATATACGCATAATTATTTAAATTGAGATGAAATAAATAAAATAGAATTAAGAGAGTGAAAAGAGGGGAGAAGCTATATAGAAAATGTTGAATGGTAAATAAGATATGAAATGAGATAAAAAGTGAGCATGAATTCGAATTTATGTCTGTACAAAAAGATGTAACCCGGGAAGCCACTTTCCAAAAAGAAGTTTTATGTTTTGTGTTTTTTTGTGTGTATGTTTGTTTATTGAAAATCAATAAAAAAAATTCAAAAAAAAAAAGAATATTCTGCC
This sequence comes from Laticauda colubrina, assembly GCA_015471245.1. Taxonomy (NCBI): domain Eukaryota; kingdom Metazoa; phylum Chordata; class Lepidosauria; order Squamata; family Elapidae; genus Laticauda; species Laticauda colubrina. Next base: position 989,573 of record BLBF01000243.1, on the reverse strand, counting down.
CAAATTTATTTACTTATTCCAAACAATACCAATAAAAATACATAAAAACTACTTCGTGGAACTCAACAAGATAATCACCAAATTTATCTGGCAAGGGAAAAAACCGAGGATAAATCTAAAGGCAATGCAAGATATGAAGAGCAGGGGAGGTATGGCACTCCCAAATTGGGAACTATATTATAGTGCAGCCTCCTTACTCTGGTTGAAAGAGTGGGTAAATCTGTCAAATAAAAGGATCTTAAGCCCATGTCACACTGGCCAACGGATGCAAAAAGGACACAGCGGACGAGCAAAATGTTCCATCCGTTGTTATCCGCTCTCTAAGGGGCAAAAATTTGCATAACCGGAGTGGATAACACGGGCGTGGGGAGGACGCAGGGAGGATGCAAAGCGGATGCGGAACGGAAGCCCAGCGGATGGAAGCGGATGGGAGTGGGTGGCACATCCGCAGGGGGGCCTCAGCGAAGTGGACGCGGAACGGAAATAGCGGATGCAGAGCGGACACCGAACGGATGAAGCGGATGCACAGCGGATGCACAGCGGATGCCTGGTGTTCACTGCGCATGCGGGGAGGATGCATTGCGTCAGCCCCGCGGATATAACGGAAGCAGCTCGGAAGCAGGTCGCCATTCAGAGGAAAGACCTGCTGCTGGACACATCGACTGCCTTGCCTGCCCTGCCTGCATGTCTGCCTGCATGTCTGCCTGCCAGCCTGCCTGCAAGCCTGCCTGCAAGCCTTGCTGCCAGCCGGTCTGCCTGCCTTGCTGCCAGCCTTGGTTCATGTCTGCCTGCCAGCCTTGGTGCCTGCCAGCCTTCCTGCCAGCCTTGGTTCCTGCCAGCCTCCCTGCCAGCCAGCAACCCCACAACCATGCGGAAGCACAGCAAGCCTCAGCCATCTGCTGCCAGCCCTGGCAAGAGGGACAGGGCTACCATCCCGCCCCCTGGCCCTCACTCTGGTTCTGCTGGGGCTTCTGCAGCACGGGCTCGCTCTTCTGGGGCTGGGGCTTCTGCTGCTTCTGCTTCTGGAGGAGCTGATGACAAACACTCTAGCACCAGCCACCTCCACAGCACCTGCACCCTTCACCCCTGAGACTGAGCGACCAAGAGGAGTGCCAGAGACTCATTTTTGTCTTATAGCTTGTTGTTAATAAAGTCTAGTTTTGATTCACACACTTGCTTCATTTCTTTTTTTTAATAAAGTCTTGCTGGAAACTTTTAGAAATGGTTTAAGCCTTTGCATGCTTGTGGGATGGGTTAAGATAGCTGTGGGATGGGTTGAGATAGCTGTGGGATGGGCAGGGATACCTGTGGGATGGGTAATAGCTGTGGGATAGACAAACCTCCAGTGCAAGCATAGTGGGACTGTATGGTCCACCCTCCCAGGTGCCACACCTACGGCCCTTTATTATCAATAATAATGTAATAATTATCCACACATGTCAACATAAACACAACTCTTTATTAAACGCCCTGTTCATTGTAGGCCAACCAAACATACATGGCTCAATCTCATCCGTGTGATGAGACAGGCTGAAGGAAGCATCCATTAAGCATCTACCATCCTGTCTTGCCACTCCACTGCTCCAGCTGGGGAGTTGCACCAGTGCCTCAGGAGGTTGCGCTGCTTCTTCGCTTCATGTGAGGCTCTGTTGGGGCCTTGCACATCCTCAGTGTCGATCAGGTTTCGCCCTTGCCTCCATTCCCCAGGCTCCATGTCCCCATTGCCTTGCTGGAGGTCCACGAGCCTGTTCTGCAAGACTGGGTAGCGGGTGCGCATGAGATTGTGCAGGATGCAGCAAGCTCCCATGATCCTCCTCACGGTCTCTGGGCAATGCTGCATGGTGGTGAGAAGTACCTGGAACCTGTTGGCCAGGATGCCAAAGGCGTTCTCCACCACCTGTCTTGCCCTGGACAGCCTGTAGTTGAAGATCCTCTCTTCACGGGTGAGTAGTCTGGAGGTGTAGGGCTTCATGAGGTAGGTTGTGAGGGAGAAGTCGTCATCCCCCACGTTGAAGTAGGGCACATCTTGTGTGTCGTTGGGCAGAGGTTCTGGATCTGGGAAGCCCACCATGAGGTTGCGTTCCAGCCCCTCCTTGAGGTGACTGGCGTTGTATACCTGGGCATCTGAAGATGAGCCGTTGCCTGAAGCATCGATGTACATGAACTTGTAGTCAGCATTGACCATGGTGAAGAGGATGATGCTGAAGAAGCCCTTGTAGTTGAAATAAGTGGACCCCGAGTTGGCTGGAGATTTGCAGGCCACGTGCTTGCCATCTATGGCTCCAACGGTGTGTGGGAAGTTCCACTTCTGATACCACTGCTCTGCAACTTTCTTCCATCCTTCTTCAGTGGAGGGGTACTGGAGGAGCTCCTCCTTGTATTCTTCGATGATGGCCTGCACCACTTCTCTGACCACAATGCTGATGGTGTTGGATGGCACCCTCCAGCCGTACTGCATGCTCCTGTACGTGGTCCCTGAGGCCAGGTGGCGCAGAGTGAGTGCCACCTTGAGCCCAGGTTCCAGGCTGGGCCGGAAGCTGGTGTTTGCCTTGGTCAACCTGGGTGTCAGGCGCTGCACAACTTCGTCAATCATGGCTGGAGGCATCCTCATGAAGTTCTGGAATGCCCAAGTGTCCTCACTCCTGAGCTCCACCATCAGCTTGTTGTACAGTCTGTCCTCCGCTCTACTGGCGAACCATCTTCGGACCCAGACTCTTTTTGGGTGGCTCCTTTTCTTCTCGCAGTAGAGTTCACAGAGCCTGCAGATGGCTTCGCACTGTTGCAGAACGATGGTGGCTGCCGAAAGGACTTTGTTACAATCCACGATGGACATGACTGGATGCTGTGGAAGAGGAAGAGGCAGATGAAGGCTGCAGAGGTCTGCACCGCTGGGCTGCTGTTCTGAAAGTGAGATGCAGGCGAGTTGCTCCCCCTTTTTATAGGCAGTATAGGTTTTCCGCTAGGCATCCTCTCGGCATCCTCTAGACATCCTTAATATCCGAGATAAGTCCCCTCTGCGAACGTTTTTTCTGTTTTAAACGCTTTGTTTCCGTTCTGCATTCGTTCTGCATCTGTTCTGCGTCCGTTCCGCTTCCTCCCCACGTCCGGGCGGATGGAGTTGTGTGTATGTGTAGCGGATGCCTAGCGGATATAGCGGATGCGTAACGGATGCGTAACGGATGCGTAGCGGATACAGAACGGACGAACTGGATACATTTTCCGCGCAAAAGTTTTAGAAAGCCCAAAACTTTTGGAGCGGATGAAACGTCCATAAACGGATGCTGGACGGACAGAGAGGAAGCCAAACGGAGGCAGTGAGTACATCGCGTTTTCGAATGGATGGCAAGCTTTTTTGTCCGTTTTATATCCTCTTTGCATCCGTTGGTTCAGTGTGACATGGGCTTTATCTTTAGAAGGCCATGATTTAGAGGGGATGGCATGCATTTTTGTGGGACATTGGGAAAATCAAGCAGAAGTATTTCCACAGACATATAATTAGAGATTCTTTATTGGCTAATTGGAACAAAATTTAAAAAAAACCCCATTATTTAAAAATCCCAATTTGGATCTCAACGATGGAGGCGATGATACATCCAAATAATCTAGATCTTAATAAAATGATAAAATACAAAGACCTTCTTGATGCGCAAGGAACTTTAAAATCATGGCAAGATCTCCAAGATCAGGGGCTACAAGTAGACCGGTGGGCTTAGTTGCAAATTCAAAATAGATATAGCCAGGACAAGAAAAACTTTGGAATTTATACTAAGGCACAACAAACAGATAAAAATTTATTAGGTCCAGATTAAAAAAATATAACTAAATTTTACAATTATTTATTAGAGGCGGAATTAGAAGAGGAAGTAGTCAAAGGCAACATGATAGCTTGGAGCAGAAACATAGGATGTAGTGTTACATTATTAGAATGGGAAAAGGTTTGGACAAGGAATAATAAAATTACAAGATCAGCAGCATATAAAGAAAATACCTATAAAATGTTTTATAGATGGCATCTCTCACCTTCGAGAATAGCGAAAATGTCTCCTAATATGAATCCGAATTGCTGGAAATGTAAAAAGAAACAACGAACATTTTTTCACATGTGGTGGTCCTGCACTGAAGCCCAAAAATACTGGCATTGGATAAAAAAATGGTTAGAGGAAATAATGGCGGAGCAAATTGAATTAAAACCAGAATTCTTCCTATTGGGGATATTTAATAGGCAAATTCCTAAAAATATTAAATATATCATACTGCATATTCTTACTGCAGCTAGAATAACCTTTGCACAGTGTTGGAAACAAGCAGATATTCCAACAGAGGAGATGGTTATACAGAAGATAACAACCTGTGCAGAGATGGACAAGTTAAGCTTAGCACTTAAGGAAAAAGAAACATCAATATTATAGAGGCTGGGAATGCTGGTATGATTGGATAGAACAAAAATAGAAAATACATTAGTAAATAATGTAAAATGTAAATCATAATTATATATTTGCTATTAGATGTGTCTGTAATGTATCGCTAATATTGACAACAAATAAGGAACCATAGATTGTTGATAGTAATAGAATTGTTAGGGTTTTTAAAAATCATTTTTCTTTTCTTTTTTCTATTTCCTTTCTTGCTTCTTTTGTGTGTTGTTTGTTCGACATTTTGGTTTTCTAATTAATAAAGTTTGTTTTTTTAAAAAAGGAAGAACCATTGGAAACAGGCCCTAAGTTGATCAGAGAAATAGAGGAGTTTGGTGAAGTAGCTGGATTGAAAATAAAGAAAAACAAGAACAAAAATCTTGGTGAAAAATATGACAGAAAAACAAAAGAAAAAATTAATGGACAAATTAAATATTCAAATTACCAAAAAAAGTGAAATATTTAGGGATACAAATGACAGCTAGATGCAGAACACTTAAAGAAGATAATTATGAGATTATTACAACAGATTGCGATGGACTTGGAAAAATGGAAGAACTTACAACTCTCTTTAACAGGTAGAATTGCAACAATTAAAATGAACATATTGCCAAAAATATTATATTTATTCCAGACGATTCCAATAAGACTGAATAAAAACACCTTGAAGATTTAAATAAAATGATGTTGAAATTTATTTGGCTGAAGAAAAAGACAAGAATTAAGATAAAACTATTGCAGGACGCAAGGGAGAGAGGGGGTTTTCGATTACCTAATTAGGAACTATATTATCAGGCAACAATATTGATGTGGATGAAGGAATGGATTGTATTGAAAAATGCCAGATTATTAACATTTGAAGGGCTTGATTTACAATTGGGGTGGCATGCATTTTTATAGTATAAAGAAAGCAAGCCCCACTACACTGCTCCTTCCTCCACCCCACAGCCAAGCCCGGCCTCAGAACATCTGTCATCGGTATTGGGGCTGACACCCCATGTCCTGGAGGAAGGGCTCTCAACATCACAGGACTGAGCCAGCTGTCTGAGAGCTTCCTCAACACACCATCCCCTGTTGTCCTCTCGGGGCCAGGCACCCCAATGACGCGTCAGACCAGCACTACAGCAGCAGCCACCTCCACAGCACCTGGACCCTTCACCCCTGAGACTGGGCACGCCTCAGAGTGACCAAGAAGAGTGCCAGAGACTGGATGGCTACCTGTTGACTTTATCTTTGCTTAAGACACTTGGGTCATTTTTCTTTTACAGCTTGTTATTAATAAAGATTATCTTTGCTTCACACACTTGCTTCATTTATTTTAGTCAATAAAGTCTTGGTGGAAACTTTTAGAAATGGTTTAAGCCTTTGCATGCTTGTGGGATGGGTTAAGATAGCTGTGGGATGAGCAGGGATACCTTTGGGATGGGTAATAGCTGTGGGATAGGCAGGGATACCTTTGGGATGGGTAATAGCTGTGGGATAGATAAGCCTCCAGTGCAAGCATAGTGGGACTGTATGGTCCAGCCTCCCAGGTGCCATACCTATGGCCCTTTATTATCAATTACAATTTAATCATTCATCAACACATTTCAACATAAACACAAATCTTTATTAAATGCCCTGTTCATTGTAGGGCCACTCAACATACATGGCACAATCTCATCAGTGTGATGAGACAGGCTGGAGGAAGCATCCATTAAGCATCTATCATCCTGTCTTGCCACTCCACTGCTCCAGCTGGGGAGTTGCACCAGTGTTTCAGGAGATTGCGCTGCTTCTTCCCTTCACGTGAAGCTCTGTTGGGGCCTTGCACATCCTCAGTGTCTATCAGGTTTCGCCCTTGCCTCCATTCACCAGGCTCCATGTCCCCATTGCCTTGTTGGAGGTCCACGAGCCTGTTCTGCAACATTGGGCAGCGGATGCGCATGAGATTGTGCAGGATGCAGCAAGCTTCCACGATCCTCCTCACGGTCTGTGGGCGATGCTTCATGGTGGTGAGAAGTACCTGGAACCTGTTGGCCAGGATGCCAAAGGCGTTCTCCACCACCCGCCTTGCCCTGGACAGCCTGTAGTTGAAGATCCTCTCTTCACGGGTGAGGCATCTTGAAGTGTAGGGCTTCATGAGGTAGGTTCTGAGAGAGAAAGCGTCATCCCCCATGATGAAGTAGGGCACATCTTGTGTGTCATTGGGTAGGGGGTCTGGATCTGGGAAGCCCATGATGAGGTTGTGTTCCAGCCCCTCCTTGAGGTGACTGGCGTTGTATACCTGGGCATCTGAAGATGAGCCGTTGCCTGAAGCATTGATGTACATGAACTTGTAGTCAGCATCGACCATGGCGAAGAGGATGATGCTGAAGAAGCCCTTGTAGTTGAAATAAGTGGACCCTGACTTGGCTGGAGCTTTGCAGGCCACATGCTTCCCATCTATGGCTCCAACGGTGTGTGGGAAGTTCCACTTCTGATACCACTGCTCTGCAACTTTCTTCCAGCCTTCTTCAATGGAGGGGCACTGGAGGAGCTCCTCCAGGTATTCTTCAATGATGGCCCGCACCACTTCTCTGACCACAATGCTGATGGTGTTGTGTGGCACCCTCCAGCCGTACTGCATGCTCCTGTACGTGGTCCCGGAGGCCAGGTGGCGCAGAGTCAGTGCCACCTTGAGCCCAGGGTCCAGGCTGGGCTGGAAGTTGGTGCTTTGCTTGGTCAACCTGGGTCTCAGCCGCTACACAACTTCGTCAATCATGGCTGGAGGCATCCTCATGAAGTTCTGGAATGCCCGAGTGTCTTCGTTCCTCAGCTCCACCATCAGCTTGTTATACAGTCCGTACTCGGCTCTTCTGGCGATCCATCTTCGGACCCAGACACTTCTTGGCCACCTCCTTTTCTTCGCGTAGAACAGGTGAAAGAGCCTGTAGATGACTTCGCACTGTTGTAGAACGATGGTGGCTACCAAAAGGAGTGTGTGATGATCCATGGTGGAGATGACTGGATGCTGTGGAAGAGCAAGAGCAAGAGCAAGATGAAGGCTGAAGAGGTCTGCACAGCAGGGCTGCTGGACTGAAAGTGAGATCCAGGTGAGTTCCTCCCCCTTTTTATAGGAAATATAGGTTTTCCGCTAGGTGTCCTTTTGCATCCTCTAGGCATCCTGCAGACATCCTAAATATCCGAGATAGGTCCCCTCTGCGAACGTTTTTTCCATTTTAATGCTTTGTATGTGAGCTGCATCCGCTTTCATCCTTTCTACCTCTGTGCTACTAACGCTGCACGTCCGTTCCGCGTCCGTTTCGCTTCCTCCCTGTGTCCGTTTTCCGCTGGAGCGGATGTGAGTTGCGCGGATGCGCAGCGGATGCCTAGCGGATATAGCGGACGCGTAACAGATGACGGGTGTAGAACGGATGTTCCCCGTATGCGTTGCGGATGCAGAATGGACGCATTGGATACTT
>BLBF01000243.1:949911-971718 GCA_015471245.1 Laticauda colubrina | reverse complement strand
TAGTATTTCACCTAAAACAGTTAGGGTGAACAATGTTATCCCTAACAATAAAAATTGGAATTTATTTTATGAATGGCTGGATAGAAGAGTAAGAAATTGAAATATGTAAGTGCAGTATAATATATCATTACTGATAAACGGATGAGTTGGATAGAATAAGAATATGATATATATCATTGAAAATCAATAATTAGAATGTTAAAGATAACATAAGTGATATAAAATACTGATTAGAGCAATTATAAACATATATAAGTAAAATATGTATGATAATATTATATGCACAAAGGTATATGTACCCAATTGATACGCTACTGAACAGAAAGGTTTTGTTTGTTTTTGTTGTTGTTATAAAAATAAAAAACTTTTTATAAAATTTTGAAAAAAACATTTAAAGTATCTGTTGTTTCCAGGGCTCATCCCTTTAAAATTATATCCAGCCATTCTGAATTTTGATGTCTTCCAAATCATTCATATGTGCGCTGGCAAAATTTGATTTGCAATTTCATTTTCATTCATTCATTTGTTCATTCATTCATTCATTCATTCATTCATTCATTCATTCGGGGTCCTTGAATTCTGGGCTTGGTTGTTTTCTTCCAGACCTTTCACCTAAATTCGGTAAAATCATCAGTATTAGTCACTAGTACTGATGGGGGTGCGGTGGCTCATGTGATAAGAAGCTGGGCCCATGTACCCCTGAGGTTGGCAGCTTGGCGGTTCGATTCCCATGAGTGAATAAACTGCGGAGGGACAAGAAAGGAGCCTCTCCCTGATTGCATTCAGGCATCCTGCAGGTAAAGATAACACTGCCCCAAAAAATTCCTTTCACAGAGGCAGCCAGCCACCTCAGTGATCCCTGGCTAACACGTGCCATACGCTAAATAAACTAGTACTGATGATGTTACTTAGTTTGGGTAATAAAATATCTGCATGAAAACAACCAAGCTCAGAGAGCACCAAGTACCCCACATTTCAACAAATATTCTCATTGATTGATTGACTCACTCACTCATTCTATACGGCCACCCGCTTGCCAAACTACTCTGGAAATAAGACTGTACAAATACACATACAGATAAATTACAAAAATAAAGCCTACCAGAACAAATCTTTATTATCTCTAGGATTCTTTTTTTAATCTTTTCAGCTGAAAATTGTAAAATTGATGAATAATATGCAATGGAGGTCTTATTTTGTAATGCAGCAACATTTATTTATGAATCAAATTTCTAGGTTGTCCAACCAAATGACTCTGGGCAGCGAAACATATAGAAAAACTATAAAGTCAAAATAAAACCCAGTAGATAACATCCGTTGAAAGAAACACCACCAGCAGATTCAAAAGCAAGACAACAAAATCATACAACCACACTAATTCAAGACCCAGGGAATAGCCATGATTGCAATGTACTTTTAGGGGCCAGTATGGTTTTTTGGGGGGGTTTCATACAAATCCCTGGTGACCCTGTTCCACAGGGCAGGTCCAATGGCAGAAAAGGGGCTCTTCTTGGGTATTAGTCATTGGCATTCTTTAATTGGCAAGATCCAGCTTCAGTTAGGCTGTCAAATCTTACAGGACACACAGAAGCTGCAGATGGTTCCTTCTAGGTTCCATCCCAGGAAAGGCGAGGTAAGGGCCAGCACCCTGAATTGCACCTGAAAGCCAACCGGTAGCCAGGGCAGTTCACGAAGCATCTGTGACACAGCCAAGCTTCATCACTGCTCACGCGGCTACATTCTGGGCCAGCTATAGCTTCCAAATGGCCCTGAAAGGCAGCTCCATGCACGCCCCACCTGGCAATGATCTTCCCAAGGCTTCAGCCATCATAAGAAAGGGCACAGCTGGCACCTATGCAAAAACCCTTTTAGCTGCAGTTGCTGCCACTTCGTGTGGCAGGAGCAACAGGTGAATCCAGAAGGACCCCAGAGTGCATGTCAGATCCAGCTGGGCTAATGCAACCCCATTCAAGGCCAAAACCTAGAGGGAGGCATTCACTCCTCCTCCTACATTGCTGCTAGAGTTTAGCCAGAGCTGCTTCCAGCCCATCCAGTCTCTCCCACAGCCTCCAGGAACATTCCTTCAGAGGCCTTGCTTGACTAGCCAGGGTGAAGATATGCAACTGGCTTTCCTCGGCACTCCATCTCCCAGGTTCCATTGGAGAAACAATTCTCAAGGTGGAGAGTCTCAAGGAAGTCCGCCCTTACTCACAAAAAGCTGCAGAGTGGCCGCCTTGTCCCTCTAATTTTGAATCCCCTGACCTAAGAGTGATTCAAATGGTGCAGCCAAAGAAACTGGGGGTGAAACTGCTCCTTCTAACACAGGATACACTCACGCTTCCCATAGCAAAGAAATCAGTACACTTGCTAACCTGTTTCTCTTCTAAGCTACCTGGGGAGACCTGGTGGGTTGCAAAGATAGATAAAGCAGGGTAAGAAGAACCACTGGGCAGATCGGAGCCACCGCCCAGCCAGAGACCGTCCTCCTTCCCACCGAGGGAAAGTTTCTGGGGTCCTCCATCCAGGCTCTTCCTGCCAAGCACTGCTTGGCTTCAGCTACCTCGTGTTGAGGAAATGCTTGAAAAGAAGTACCCCTCTATGGGGACAAAATCAGGCTCCCATTTAGGCCAAAAGGAAATTCCAAATTTGCTTGAGACTCTTTGATTTTTCGATCTATTTCAAAGTTACCTAATGGAAGTTCTAAATTTTGAGCAGCCTAAGAAAACAAGGCAGGCCACATCACTCCCTCCTTTATGGCGGTCTATGGGCCAGAAATTAAAAAGCCGCCGCTCCGGCATTTCGCTTAAAAACATTCCAGCTTCCTAGTTCCACGATTACCAAAAGAAACGCCTCAACCCTGGAAAGGGAAGAGGAGCACAGTCAGCCTCCCACCACAGCTTCCCAGAGAGCTGTGAAGAAGCCTCTCCGCTTCCGGAAGGCCAGAGTTCGCCAGGCTGGAACCAAAGGTGGAGGAGGCCCATCTTCGCAGGGGTCCTCTGGTCACCTGCCAGGTACACCTGGCCCTTCGCTCTCAGAAACCAACCCATCGCCCAGGCGCACCTTCTACTTATCTCCTCTCCTTTAGGCACCGCTGGGCTTCCCGGAGATCCAGTCAGGCGCCAAACCGCTGGATAGAGCCATCCGGGGGAGCCTCCTTTCAAAAGCCGGAACTTCCCTGCAGGCGGCAAGGAAGGAGGCGTTGGGCTTCCTGCTTCAGCACCGAGCCTGACTTCGGAGGCGGCTGCCTTGGATCGTCCCCGCCTGAGAAGCGGGAGAAAGAGGGGGTTGCAAAGGCGGCTCGGTCCAGGAAGCGCAACCCGGGCGGGCAAAGCGGCTGCCGGGGAAGAGCAGGACTTCGCGGGGGATAAAAGGAAAAAGACCCCGGGACGGAGTCTCGCCGGAGGAAGGCCCGGGAGGGGGAGGAGCTCCTAGGGGGCCCCCACGGCTCTGCCCTCCCCCAACCCGAAGCGACTCCGGAGGGGCCCAGCCGTCGCTCCGGGCAGCCTCCCCCGAAGTCGCACCAGGGCCCGGGGCTTTCCCCCCGGGAGGCTCCGGGGGGACAGGGGCTCCGCGGCCTCTCCCGGGCGGGCACAGAGCCGCTCATCCCGGAGGGCAGCCGCGTCTCGCGCCCCCCCCCTCTCTCTCTCCCCCGACGCGGCCGGGCCGGAAAACAGAGGCGCTGAGCGGGAGGCCGGCTGGGGGCAGGGAGGCTCCCTCCCTCCGAGGTCCGCGGGAAGGCACCCCCCCTCCCCGCGGGCCCAGGGAAGCCGAACAGGAGGCAACGGCGGAGGGGAGGGCCGGGCACACCGGAGCCAGGGACGCGCCCTCACCGGCCAGGCGGCTCCTTCCGTGCTGACGGACCGGCCGCCTTACTCGCCCCTTCACCGCCGCCACTCCGGAAGCAAAATGGCGGCGGGGGGCTCAAGCGCGCACGCGCGAGAGAGGCTAACTCGCGGACTACGAGCCCGCTCTGCGCATGCGTGTCCCACCGGCGGCGATGGCGGCCTCGGGCGGCTGCGGCCCTTCCCCGCCGGCGCTGCTGCCTTGGGGGCGGCTGTCGGCGTGGCTGGAGTGCGTCTGCGCGGTGACCTTCGACCTGGAGCTGGGCCAGGCCCTGGAGGTGGGTGGCTGGGGTGCGTGGGGGGGTCCGTCCCATCCGGGGGGTTGGCTGACGGTCGTTCTGCTCCTCCCGCAGTGCATCTGTCCGCCGGAGGGCCGCCTGACCGAGAAGGAGGTACGGTGGGGGGGAGGAGCAGGGGAGGGGGCGGGCGGGCGCCCGCGCCTCTCTCACCTCCTTCCCCCCCCCCCCCCCCCCCCCGCGCGGGCCCCGCTCCCCGCCCCCCCCCCCCCCCCCCCCCCCGGGCTGGGGGGGGGGGGCCGGGGGGGGGGGGGGGGGGGGGGGGGCGGCGGGGAGCCCCCCCGGGGCCGCAGGGGGGGGGGGGGGGGGGGGGCTCCGCTGGGGCCTCCCGGTCGCCCCGCTTTCCTTGGCGGCCCGGAGGTGAGAGGGCTTCCCTGCTTCTCCCCAGCCGGAGCCAGCGCACCTCTTCGGCTACGTCTTCTTCCGGCAAGTCCGCGACCGCTCCGTGCAGAGAGGCTACTTCCAGAAGGTGCGCCGGGGGCAGGGGAGGGGAGGCCCTGCCCTGGAGGAGGGAGGAGGGCCGTTCAGGGTCTCCGCTTTCCCGCTCCAGTCGCTGGTGCTGGTGACTCGGCTGCCCTACGTGACCCTCTTCCACTCGCTGCTGCGCCTGGTCGCCCCGGAGTACTTTGAGAAGCTGGATCCGTGCCTGGAGGCAGGTGAGGGCGGCGGGGGGGGGGGGGGGGGGGCTGCCTAGCTGGGATCCCCCAAGGCCAGGACCCCTTTTGGAGGGAAAGTCTCCGGAGCTCCTGGGCCTGAGCAGGCCAAGCCAGGGAAGAGCTCAGCCGCTGCTCCCTTTGCACTTCTTCCAGTGTGCCGCCAGATCGACCAGTGGCCGCCCCCTGTACCCGGCCAAACGCTGAACCTGCCGGTGATGGGGGTGGTTATTCAGGTATGGGCCGGGACGCTTCCTGCTGGGTGCCGCTTCCTGCGGGTGGCTCTGTTCAGGAAGGGAGCTCCATCGCTGCTCTGCTCTTTCTGGAGCAGGTGAGGATTCCTTCCCAGGTGGACAAGCCCGACTCCTGCCCCACCAAGCCGCTGATTCGGGAGGTGAGGGGAAGTGACCGCCTTAGTGGCACCTGCGGGTGCCCTTGGGATGACAAAGGGAAGAGGGAGAGCTCCCAGTGGTCAGGGAAAGAACTGAATGGCCAGAAGTTTGTGCCTTCCGCTTTGCAAGATTCTGTCCATGTCGCCTTCCACCAGAGTAGAAGCGGCTCCTCTGGCCGTACTTGCTGTGGGGCTTGCCTGGGAAGGCTGGCGTGGGAGCTCAACCTCTTCCGGCCTTTTCCCTGAGCACTGCCTGGCCCCAGTGCTTGATGTGAGCCGGCTGTAAAGACTGAGCCGCTGGTGTGGGGGTTGCCCCCCGGGCTTGCCCATGGACCCCGCTTGAAGCCCTGCCATGGCTGATGAAGCTCTCTGGACCCCCATCCTGGGTGTCCCTGTGCTGGCAGATGGCACAGCCCACAAGCCCTGGTCTGTCTCTCCTGTGGTGCAGTGAGGCAGAGGATGTTCTGCCCGTGTGTGCACGCCTGCGAGTGAGGTGGGGGAGGTGGTTTTGTGCATCCTTGCTTCTGCTTAGAAATAGCCACAATGTCCCTCACCGGCAATGCCACCCCTTCTGCTCCTCTGGATGTTCCTCTCCATCCAGGCCACACAGAGTCTGGATTGGGCTCTTCCTTTGGAGACCTGGCTGCTTCCCCTTCTAAGCGTGTCCGGAGAGAAGAAGCTTTGTGTCCCTCCAGGCTCCGAGCCTTTTGCCTTTACCCTTTGCCCTTCTCTCCCTGCTCAGAACCTCCTGTCAGCTCCCCTCATCCTCCCCAGTGTTGCTGAACTGGACCTCTTCAGGTGAGGGCTCGCCCTGCTTCTTGCAAAAAACCCAGCTCCTGTCCAGGGTGGGGAGGAAACCTGCCTGGCCAAACCCTTGGACCAGCCTGGGCTACAAAAACAGAGGAGGAGACTGGGAGCGCTTGAGAGGGGATTCAAACCCCACACCCTGAGGAACCTGACCAAAGATGGGGCTGGTGGTTGCGTGGTTCAGCACAGTGCTGGAAGGGCAGCTCTTGGTGTGTCCACATTTGATGCCCAGCTGTGCCCTCTTCCCTTTTCTGCTCTCGGAACAGGTGCTTCCAGTCGGTGCTGGTCCACATTCAGCTTCTGTGGGAGCTCGTCCTGCTCGGGGAGCCCCTGGTGGTGGTGGCCCCTTCTCCAGCCATGTCCTCAGAGGTGGTCCTTGCCCTAACCAGGTACCAGACTCGCCGACCGTCCCCTGCAAAGCTGCCGTGGCCTATAGGGAGTTCCTGGCCAAGCCTCCCCATTGCCCACTCCCCAGCTCCGGCTGCTCTCAAACAGGAATTGTTTTCTTCACCCCTCCGCACTCCCCAGCTGCCTGGCGCCCCTGAAGTACTGCTGTGATTTCCGCCCATACTTTACTATTCATGACAACGAGTTCAAGGAGTACACGACCCGGACGCAGGGCCCGTGAGTCTCCTTCTGCCCAGGGTGCCTTTAGGGGCTCCAGGAGGAAGCCCCTTACCGCTACCCCCGCTTGCTCCCCCAGCCCCAGCGTGCTCTTGGGCGTCACGAACCCCTTCTTTATCAAGATGCTGCAGCACTGGCCCCACCTCCTGCGCCTCGGGGAGCTCCGGGTGTCTGGTAAGGCAGGGCTGGGCCCTCTGGGTGTGCTCTGGGGAAGGCCAAGAGAGCTTGCCCGTAGCATCGGCACGAGAGGCATGAGCCCGAGCATGAGCCCGAGGTTGTAGGCGGGAGGAGGGTTGGCTCCCACGAGGCAGCCACATCCGGCCTGCAGCCTGGGCAGGGGGTCCGGCCATGGCAGCCCAGCCTGGCATTGTGTTGCTCCTCCCGAGCAGGGGACTTGCCCAAGCAGGTCAAGCTGAAGAAACTTGCCAAGCTGAAGACCTTGGACACCAAACCAGGTGAGCCTCCCATTGATCCTCTTCCTGCCCAGCTGCTGCTGCTGGAAAGGGAGGCCCAAGTGGGAGCCCCAGCCAAACAGGGCCTGTTCTGCAGCTGGCAAGGAGAGTGGCTCCCTGCCCTCCCCTCCCTCACCCCACCCCACCCTCCTTGCCTCTTTTCTGCTTGGCTCTTCTGCGCCCCCCCTCCAGGACTTTACACGTCATACAAAGCGTTTCTGCACAAGGACAAGACGCTGATCAAGAGGCTCCTGAAGGCGAGTCAGAGCCAAACCTCAGAAAAGGACTGCAGGCTCTCCTGGGCCTCCTCCCTTCGCAGAGCCGGGAGAGAAGGACAGGGAGAGGGGAGTCTGCCCTGCCAGAGGCAGGGGGTCCCCCTTCCCCCAGGCACAAAGTCGGCCACCGGGCCCCTCAGGGCCAAGGCTGCCCAGGCTCCTGAGCTCCCCCCTCCTGGAGCAGCTCAGCAGGAATAAAGGCGGGGGGGGGGGGTTTTGGGTGGTCCTGGTAGGCCTGCTGGGTGGCGAGTTTCAGGCTTCAGCGCACCTCACCTCCCTGCCTTGTGGTCCCCTCTCCTGAGGCCCTTCCCAGGCAGGCGGGACCTGGCGGGTTCCCCCGGCCCTGCTGCTCCCTGAACTGATGTGCAAGAGGAGCCCCCTGGGCAATGTCCCCTTTGCAATGGGGCCCTCACTGTTTGGGGGGGGAGGGCAGGGGTGGTGGATCTTGGCTGACCTCTGGCTGTGCTCCTCCACAGGGCATCCAGAAGCAGCGCCCACCCGAGGCCCAGAGTGCCCTGCTGAGGCGCCAGCTCTTGGAGCTCACCCAGAGCTTCATCATCCCCCTGGTAAGTGTGGGGGGGGAGGGGAAAGGGGGCTGTGGCTAGGAGAGGAGCCAAGTCCCCACTGTCCTTGCCCCCTGAGAAGCTCCTCCCCCAGCCGACTCCCACCTGACGCCTCCTCCCTAGGAACACTACATGGCAAGCCTGATGCCTCTGCAAAGGACCATCACCCCGTGGAAGGTAAGGCCTTTCCTGGCTCCCCCGTCGCAGAGCCGGAATACCTGTGCTGGAGTGAGCCTCGCTCTCTGGCTGCCCAGCTTCTACCTTCCTCCCTCTCCCTAGACTCCCCCTCGGATCCACCCTTTCCACCAGGAAGACTTCCTGAAAAGCTTGGACCAGGCCAGGCCCCAGCTCACCTGTGCGCTCAAGGGCGACTGGCTGGCCCTGTACAGGTAGGCAAGTCGCCCCCCTCCTTCAGAGCCCCTGAAGCCCGAGAGCCAGACCTGTGGGCACAGAGCAACCCCCCCTGCATGCGGGGGATTCCCCCCCTGGCAGGACACCCCTGTCTTGCTCCCTAATCCCACCTCCACCCGGGGCAGTGAAGGAGCCACCAGCAGGTTGCATGACGTTCTTTAGAACCAGTGGGCTCCTGCCACCAAAACCTGGCCAAGCCTGTCCAGGGTGAGACTCTTCTGAACTGACACCCACTCCTCTCCCCCAGGCGATTCTTTAAGTCGCCCAACTTCGACGGTTGGTTTCGCCAGAGGCACCAAGAGATGAGACAGAAGCTGGAAGCTCTGCACCTGGAGGCCATCGCTGAAGCGGTGGGTGGGAAGACTGTTGGTGGGGGCACCTTTGAATGGGTCTCTCTCCCACACACACACACACCTGCCTCAGTCTGTCCACTCGCTGTAGGGCAAGGCTCTAGAGCAGCAGGGAGGGGGGGTGAGGGGATGAAGCAGGCTCAGGGTCCAGGGCGGGCGCTGCTGCATAGGCACCCCGGGACAGAGTGGGAGCAGGAGGGGGCCCTCCTCTGCTCTTCTTCCCTTAGAATGTCAGGGCCTGGATGGTGGACAAGTCCGAGGCAGAGGCGGTGGACCTGGTGCTGAAGCTCCGCGAGAAGCTGGTAAGCGGTTTTTGCTCAGCCTCAAAGCCCCCCACCCCGTGGTCACTGTGCAGGGGAGCCTGAAGAGGGGCCACAAGGCACCACTTAAGCCATTCCAGGAACAGAGGGAACCCACTGCCCCCCCTACAATGGACTGCCCCCCCTCCCGGGCAAATGCGGCCGTTGCATGGAAAGCAACCGAATGGCACTGAGGGTGGTGGGAGGGAAGGGCGTCCAAGCATCTCATCCGAAGGGGCCCTGCCAGGATCATGGGCTTGGAGGAGAGGATTGCTGTCTGGTTGGTTTCCCCGTGCAGGTTCGAGCCAGGAGCCAAGGCCTCCCTGCCAGAGAGGAGACACTCCAGCGAGTGTGCCAGCACATTGCTGTTGTGATCCGGTCGCTGCCCAAGGACCTCCAGGCCACCCTGCATCACCAGGAGGCGGCCAGTGCCAGCTGAAGGGGGCAGCTCCCTGGGGTCCAAGGGATGGGGGTCCTGGGAGGTGAGGGGAGGAGGGGCTCAGCCTGGGTGGAAACAGAGCGGCCTAGTGGGCGTGGGTTGCTGCTGTGTGATGGACAGTGGTGGTGTGTTCTCGAGAGAAGCTAATAAAGCTGAATTGTCAGAAGGGCTTTTTTCAATGGAACTCTTTATCCCACCCCAATTCCAAGTTCATTTCAGAGCCCGTCTGTTCAGAAAAGGGCAGCAGAGTTGGCTAAAAAGCTCACCGAATAGAAGCCCAATGGGATGCTTGTTTGATGGGGGTGGGTGGGCTTTCCTTCTCCCCGCGTCTGGCCGGGGGGGGGGGGAGGACTGGACGGCCCCAGGGCCTCCGCAGGAGGAACCGTGCATAGCGCCATTCCCCCCCTGCATTTCAGTGGCTCAGCTGAGGTTCCAGGGAAGGAAAAGGCCTTCCTCCAGCCGCCTCCTGGCCCTTGAGAGATGAGGAAACGGTGGGGGGGGGGGGCTTGGAGCAAGGGGGGAGCAGGGGGTCTATGTCGATACTCTCCCACCTCCTCACCCTTTTAGGAGTCCCAGAGGTGGCAGGATGCCTCTCAAGGTGGGCGGAGGCTTAGTGCTGCCCATAGGGTGTCTGAAGTCATGGGAGAAGGGCTTCAGCTGCCCTACGAGGGCAGCCATGTCTCTGGCCTCGGGGTCTGCTGGCAGCATTTGCTTCTCCTGTACTAACCGTCCAAAGGGTGGGATTCCTTGTCCCCCTCCCTCCCCTGCTTCAAAGGCCCCTAGACTTTGCAGGGGTGATCCAAAACTAGAGGGCTTCCCACCCCCATCGAAGAGAGGCCGTGAGCTATAGCCCCTGCACATTTTATTGAGCAGAATGTTAAAGGACAGGCATTTGTCTGAAATGATTCAGGGTCTCCTGCTCAAGTGGCGGTTGGACTAGAAGACCTCCGAGGTCCCTATGTTTTATTTGTGCACAGTTGAAGGCTTCCAGGGGTAGCCGGATGCAGCCAAGGAGTCATCGAAGGTGGCCTTCAGGTCCGGCGAACAATACAGTGGGAGCCGCTCGCCTGCAACCTCCTGGCGGAAGCTGCCCCGCAACCAGCCGTAAACCAGGCTGTGCAAGAAGCCCTGGAGGGGGGCAGTCAGGGCCTGGGCAGAGAAGCTGGTCATAATTCCCCTCCGGGTGTCTCTACCCGAGGAAGTCCCTCTCCTTCCCCCCCCCCCAAACTCACCGTGGCCACCAAGAGAGGAAAAAGGGTGGAGAGCTGCAGGCCGGTGAATGACAGCACCACGAGGAAGCATGCTGTGGACAAGAAGGCCGGCCAGTCACTGCCTCCATTCAGCCTGCCAGCCCCTGTCCGCATGAAGCGCTCGGCAGCAGGCCGGCTGGCTGGAAAATGGGCACAGGCCACTGACCTGGCATCCAGCAGAGCACGAGGACCAGCTGGAAGCTGCGGGAGACACGGCTTCTGCCAACCAGGCCCCCCTCGCTCCTCAGCCCATGGCAGTCCCGACATTGCCACCTCTTCACCCTGCAGTAGAGAACCTGCCCAGGGAGAGCAATGGCATCAGGAAGGCCCCATCCAAACCTCGGCTGGCAGCAGCCCCCAGTCTGGACAAGCCAAGCGGGAAAGGAAGCAGCCCAGCGCAGGGAAGGCCCAGTGGAAAGGGCCAAGCTTCAGGGAGGCCTCGGAAGCTCTGGAGAGGAGGCCCCAGTCTGCTCCGGACTCTGCATAGAAGGGGAGCCCTGGGGCTGGAGAAAGCAGCAGCCCTAGGCCAGCAGCTCTGGAGATGGCCGGCCGATTGGCCAAAGGAAAGTCTCTGCCATGTTGGGCAAATAAAACAGAATACAAACCGAGAGCAGATTCAGCACCTCCTCTCCCCATTGGCCCTCTTGGAGAAGGCCTGTTGCTGGTAGGGGGACGACTTGTGGAGCAGATCCTGGGGGAGACAGAGGGCAACCTCCCAGGGGTCTTTGGGGACCCAGAGGCTCCGTGCCCACCCTGGCAGCCAATGGCCAGAGGCCGGTCATCCCTTGCCTTAGACCAGAGCTCTGCCATGATTGTAAAGCTCCACCCTAAAACGAACTCCCAACATTTAAGTCCAAGCAATAACGTTTCTAGCACGATAGTGTTTCTCCTCTTGGCACCAGAGGTGGCTTCCTTGGCCATGAAATAAAGCCAGAGGGGTAAAAGCCAGGGACAAGGGGCGGCTCTTCTGCCGCTGGCTTGGTTTGGGCTCAGGCAGGGAAGGTGGTCGTGTGAGCTGGCCTGGCCTCCCAGCCCTTGGAGCTTCAGAAAAAGCAAGCTCTTCTGCTTGCTTTGCTCTTGTGCCCTGAAGCGCCTTCGCTGGGTCTGGGCAGATTCTAGCTTGGTAAGCAAGCCCCCTCCCCAAGCTATCTGCCGGGATCTTCTCATTTCTCCCGCCTCCAGAGGTTGAAGACCACGGAACAGGATGGCCACGCGCATCACTTACCACACAAGCGGACACAACCACGACCACAAAGGCCAGGAAGAAGATGCTGCTCTCCTTGCCCAGGTGCTGCGGGGAGAGAAGGGGGCCTGGCTGCCTGGGGGTCTGGGCAGCAGGAACAGAATATGATCAAGAGAAGTATTGCACACGAAGAAGTGGCTTTCCCCTTCACCCCAAGTGTACACTCATTCTTGAGTTACTCATCGCCTTTCCTTAAAACACAAGCCACCCTTCCCCCCCATCTCTTTTCAACAAACTGACCCCTTCTCCTCATTCCAGATCTGATATCACCATTGAGGGTAATGGGACATAGCAACCCGTCTATGTCAACCTCTAGAGTCTAATTCCTCAAAATTGTCTTTAAACGTTCTTTTGCTAAGTATTGAAGGAAATTTGTGCTGTCAAATTTGTTGATGCAAAGGTTTATAATGGCTAAAAGCAATGAACATTTAGTTCCAAAAGGGAGTAGGGAAAAAAAGCAACCCAGCCCTTTTAAAGGCACTGAGCGCAATTTGAGCTTTCTTCCAACTGCCTGGACTCCCTGAGGGGGACCTCCAAGAGGGTCTACTCGCCAGCTGCCCATTCCCAGCCTTTGCTTTAGTTAGGAGTTAGGAGGCCTTTCTAACTCAACAGCAGCCGACCAGTGATGCCAACTGTGTGGCCAATGGAGGCTGGCCTCTTCAGAGAGAGGGTGGGCCATCATTGGTCAGGGATGCTTTGAGCCCCCCCCCCCCCCCGCTCAACCCAAAGGGAGACTGGAGGACACAGCTGACCCTGGGCTGCCATACCTTATAGCAGGAATTGTGGGAGAGGTGGATGAGAATCAGGCAGCTGCAAGGGGAAGGAAGGGGAGAAGGTGAGACGGGTCTCAAGCTCCCAGCCCAGGACCCACGTCCTGCAGGAGGACTACTCCACCCTAACCCTCTGGGACCCAGAGGAGATGCCCACCTGGAGCAGGAGAGGTTGGGGGCACCTGAGGAGTCATGGCCTGCCTGGGGCAAAGGCTGGAGGAGGGCCTCGCTACTCAAGGGCCCGCTGCTGTGTAGCACCATCAGAGCCAGAACTACCAGGCAAGGGAGCAACCTGGGAGGCAAAGGGAAATCTCTGGGGAGCAGCCCCAGAGAGCCAGAGACCATCCAGCCATCCGCAGGCTCCCTTGCACTCTACCTACCAAGCCAGGGTATAGGGCAGAGCCAGCTGGAACCTGAGGCAGAAGGAGCCGTTGTCCTGGGGGAGAGAGAGAGATCTGGAGCACCAACAGAAGGATGCTCTTGTGGAGCATTGCGGGCCTTGGGGAAGAGGCAGCCCAGCTCCCATCTAAAGGGAATGCGCTCACTTGCATACACAGGTAATGGGGACTTCAGAACTGGAAGTGGAGGAAAGCCAAGTGCCATGAAGGCTTTTGCCCAAGGTTGGGGCTGACTAGCTGGGCTCTCCTACGGGGAGCAGATGGCTGGGGCAGAGAGCTACTCTCAAACTCCCCATCCGGCCTCTGCCCATTCACACGCTCACGCAGGCAAGACCGCACATGGCTTCAGCAGCAGCAGCAGCAGCAGCAGCAGCAGCAGGACGAAGGAAGCATGGGGAGGATTGGGCCGCACCCTGAGGACCCCCAAGGCCCATACCTGAGTCACTCTCCAGCCTCTGACCACCCGGTTCACTTCACAGGCGTAAACGAGCACCATCAGCAGAGAGATGGCGTAGAACATCTGAGGGGCAGGAGGGGACGAGGCACACATGGGCTCTGCTCTCCCGCTGGAACCATCCCTTCCCCAAGCTTTGGGGCAGCCCCTCCCATTCTGACTCTTAGGTGGGGGGCCAAAGAGAAGGAAGCGGTCCTTTCCAGCTCCAAAGGGGCCCCGTGTGGAGGAGGGGGAGGCCAAGGGCTCTTCCCTTGCAGATGAGACTTCCCTCTGCCCAGATGGAGGACTCTGGTCTGACCTACCAGCCACTCTCCCCAGCACGGACTGGGCTGGGCCAGCAAGAAATCATCACTCATCCCTCCCACACACACAGCTGTCCCCCCTCCAGTGCCACCCGAGGAGGGGCAGAGTTACCATGCCAAACATCCGCCCATACTGGCAGAAGCCGTGGGCCGTCCCAAAATGCTGGGTGGGAAGGAGGTGGATGGCCATGGTGGGGATCAGCACCGCAGCACCCAGGAAGTCCGCGAGTGAGAGGAGGACGAGAGGCCGGAGCTGTGGACAGGCAACAGGTCAGAGGCCCCTCCAGCCAACCAGCAGGCAGAGCCACCCACCCTCCTTTCTGTGCTCCTTGCAGCATAGGCTCTCTTGGTCCCCAAAACAGGGCTTCTCTGGCTGCTCCAGCCTTTTCCCTCAGCTGGGCACAGCCCAGGCGGAGGCAGCCTTGATGGGCAGTCTGCAGAACCCGAGTCAGCCGGGGGGGGGGGGGGAGTGTCAGCTGAACGCAGCCACATTTGGACAGCGCAAATCCCCACAGGGAAACCTCGGGTAGGACCCTACTTTTTAGGACTGGGAGGGACCTTGGAGGTCTTCTAGTCCACCCCCTGCCCAAGGAAGGAGTCCTTACGCCTTTCTCAAGTGAAGAGGCCTACCCGTTTTTTCAAGGAGTCTCCGTGCCAGTCCTGGCAGCCTGAACTAGCCAGCTGTGCCAGGCTTTTAGCAGGAAATCAGAGCTGCCATGCCACTCAGCCTTTCAGGGTTGTTGCTGGCTCAGTCACAGGAGGAAGAATCACTCCATGGTTAATAAAAACGCACCTGTTCCCAAGAGGCCCTGGGCAGGTGGCTGGTTCCTGTGCCCCACCCCTGGCCCTGGATAGGGGCTTTCCATCTCCAGGGGGTGGGCAGCAGCCACGCTTGCCCTTTTAGACATTTTTGCAGGTGGCCTTCCCTAAAAATTAGCTCTCTGGGTAGAATTACGTGCGCTTTATCGCAATTCTTTGACCTCCATTTTCAGTTGTTTATGGTGTTTTGCCACAGCCTCAGAGCTGTGCAAATGAAGCAGCATGATAGAAAGGCTGCAAAGGGAAAACGGGTTGCACCGCGCTCTGCCCTTGGCAGTGGCCCTCAGGGACAGACGGCTTCCTTCAGGGGTGCATCAACCAAGCCCATGGCAGGGATTGACATTTTGGCATCAGGGACCCCCTGCCAAACTTTCAGTTTGTACACTTGGAGTGTGTGTGTGTCTTAAATCTTGCAGAGCTTGTGTTATAATAATTCAGGGGCTTGTGGAAACCCAGAGAAGTAGTGAACTATAAAGCAGGTTGCCAAACATCAGACCTGGTCACGGCAGCATTGTCTTCGGCGGATGACCATGGCCAGAATGGAGGCACTGCCCAGCAGGCTGAAAGAGAAACCCAGTAGGATCAAGTGCCCCCCACCCCACCCCAGGGCTGCTGGGCTTTCACCTCCCTCCTCTGCCTGCCCCAGCCAAGTTTGCATTGGGAGCAGGAAGAAGCCCCAGGATTTCCCCGCCCCGCCCCACCCATTCAGCAATCGTCTGAGAACAGGGGCCTCCCTCCAGCCCCTCCCCCCCCCCGCCCACAGCAGACCCACAAGGAAGCCCATGCTAGGGTTAGGGTCAGGTATGTGCCCCCAGCCTCCTTTGCAGGGGAGCCAGTGGGGAATTTCCCCCCTGCCCCAGAGTTCCTTTGTCCCGTGCGTCCCCAGAGAAGGAAGGGCAAGACCAGATTCAGACTCAGTGGTTTAGAGTCACCCAGGTTCCTGAGACTGCTGGAGATGGGGAAGCGAGCAAGGCTCCCCCGTCCCCTGAGAGTCTGGCAGGGAAGCTTAGCCAGCCCCTCTGCTCACCTGAGGGAGAGGGTCACCAGGTAGATCCACACCAAGACCAGGATCTAGAGAAGCAGGAAGATGAAGGTGCCACCTAGAATTGCATTTGCCTCCTTTGCAACCATATCATGCTGCCAATTCATGGCTTGTGATTTACTGTCACTCCAAATGCCACCATTTCCCTCACCTGCGCATTGGGATTGTTTCTGAAGAATTGTGCATTTTCTCAACTAAATCTGGCCTTAGGTTAGTATCTCCCTCCTGCTGATGTATTTTAGGGTGCTCACTATCTCACTCAATTCTAGAAAGCATTTCACTGCCCTTTCCTCCGAAAAGATCCAAATCCTGGTGCCTTTTCCAAAGGGGGAACCAGGGAGCTGCGCTTAGGCCTCCGGAGTCAGCAATGCTTTCTGATTAACGGCCAGCACACTTCATCAGCTGGCTGGCTAAAGTGACATGTCATGGGATACTTTACCAAACACTTTGATAGGCTACTCTGATACTCTACAAGGCAGTTAGCCAGTTAAAAAAAGAAAAAAAAATTCAGGTTAGTTTGCAAAAATTTGTTGCTGACAAAATCTAAGCTGATCTGCAATAAAGCCCCTCTTGTTTCCGAGGCAGAGGCCGAGGCTGCCTGGCTCTTATTGTCCTGGGTTCTTTTGGAGGGGCTGGAGTTCAGGGCACAGCCGGCAGTGGCAGCCTTGGAGACGTAGCTCCCGGGCACAGCGAACCAGTAGGAAGGCCAGCTGGCTGCCCTGGAAAGCCAGCAGTGAGCCTGGAAGAACTGCCTCCCCCCCGTGCAGTGCCAGGGCAGATGTGGGCTCCTGGCTGACCTTGGCAGCCAAAGGGAGGGAACTACAGGGCGAGTGCCCAGGACCTGAGAAACTTGGCTATATGAAAGGAGCTCCGCCTGCCCACAGTGAGGTGAGGGGTGCCCTGGCTCACCCTGCCTAGGCCAGCCTCCCATTCAACTCTGGTGGGGGGGGGCATGGAGTAACCTGCACCCCAGACATCCTAAATGTGCAGATCCACTGTTCTTAGGGCTGGACTGGGAGGTCCCCCAGTCTCCAAGCTGGGCTAGGTACCTGGAATTGGCAGCCATTTTGGGAAGAGTCCACTTGATGGCCCACCACCTACAGTGCACGCCTCTGCGTTCCCATGGACTGCTGCACAAGGCCAGACATGGAGGGACGGAGGGAGGGAGCCTAGCCCGGCACCAATATCTTTTGCCAGGCCAGCCTCATCCAGGTTTGGCAAACTATGTGATCTCTGCCCTCCCCAAAACCACTGCCTTTCCCTAGGAACACGCTCAAGCCCCAGAGGGCGTACCTTGTCGGCTGGCAGGGGTGAGCCCCACTTGCTTTCCTCAGCCATGGGGACGGCTTCTGTTGCTGCTGCTCCTGCAGCTTCAGCTACTGACCTCACCCCGTCCCCTTGGGCCCACCCTCTCAGCTGAGCTGTTTTGCGCAAGGGGACCTGGCTGGAGGCTGTCCCAAGGGCATCTGATGCCACTCCCCTTGCCTGAGGCTTCACCTGGCTATAGCCCTGAGCCAACGCAAGGGGAGGGGCGCCCTTCCCAGGTCTTCCCTGCGGGAGGGGGCAGCCTCCGGCTCCCTTGCCCTGCTGAACCCCTGGCTCCTCAACCTCCCCTGGCCAGACCTCTGCTGCACAGCCTCCTGGGCAGGGCTTGGCCCCATTAAGGAGATGCCTGGCAAGTGACCATCAGGATCCAGGCTGCAGCTCAGCCCACCCTCAGGGCTCAGCTGTCCCTCAGTTAAAAAGCCACCCAATGGGAGGGGGAGAGCGAGACAGTGCCCGCATTTGGCCATTGAGCACCATGGGCAAAAGGGGAGCCTGCCAACCTCTCAGTGGTGGCTTCTTAATTTCAGCCACAGGTGGGCTTGGGGCAGCCTGCCAGCTCTCCAGTCTCTCACAGGACCATTCATGCTAGGCATTTCGGCCAGTGTGGAGCATAAATACTTCACACAAACTGAGCCAACCAGAAGAGTCCCTGCCGCTCAGGA
This sequence comes from Laticauda colubrina, assembly GCA_015471245.1. Taxonomy (NCBI): domain Eukaryota; kingdom Metazoa; phylum Chordata; class Lepidosauria; order Squamata; family Elapidae; genus Laticauda; species Laticauda colubrina. The sequence goes on along the minus strand of BLBF01000243.1, from coordinate 954,050 downwards.
GCCGTGAAGCGAAAATGGTCGGGGCAGAGTTAGCCTCAGCCCAACCCTCCTCCTCCCTCAAGCAGCCAGGAGGCCCCTTCCCCAAGTCACCCCTCTCCACCTCTAAAGCACGAAGCCGCCTGTGGCAAGCTCCCTCCACACAGGCCGACCAGCAGAATGGCAGTCCTGGTTTAGCAGCAGCTCTGGGGGGGGGGGGGCGCGAGGGGACGACGGGGAGGGATGAGAACAGGGCAGTCTGCAGCATTGGGAATGACTGCCCAATCTGATCCCAGGGGGATGTGTGGGGATTTCACGCTAGAAGCTTCTGCCTGGTAGTGGGAGAGCACGGAGGGACAGGCAGGGAGAGCAGGCAGAGCTGGGATTCTGGATTGCTCCCCACCTCCTCTGAGCTCCAGTGGAGGTCATGAGATTGGCCCTAAAATAAAGGGGTCAAAGACCTTCCAGGCAGTTGCCAAGCCCACAGGGGTGTCCAGGGGGCTCGCTTCTGTTCTCCTTCCACAGCCTGTAACTGATTTTCCAACTCATCCCCACCCCACCCCAAAGCTTCTCCCTCACTGCAGGCCCAGTCCCTTTCCATTCTCTTTTTGCATGGCTGGACAGGGAGAAATCCAAACCTATTTCCAGTTTCTTTCCAAAACTCCTGGGGCGGGAAGATTGAAAAAACACGCTCCGCAGACCTAGAAACATGCCATATTATGGCTGTCCAGATGGCAGAACTCTAAGGAACCCAATAAGCTGCAGCTGCTCTGGGCCTCTCACCTGGGGCCCTCGACTTCGCCTCCTCAGAAAGGCAGGCGGAAGGACGGATGGCTAAGCCTTCTGCGCCAGGAGCCCAAACATGAAAGAAAGGAGCACAAAACGGCAACTGTAGCCCACGGTTCTCTGCTGCCACAGGAGTGGACAAGCTCAGGCCAAGAGGCCATGCAGCACCTTCAGAATTGACCTGCTCGGGTACAGCTGCCAGCTGTACAGCTGCCAGCTGGTTGGCCTTTGAAAGAGAGGGAGCAGACCACAGCAGCTCCTCTGCAAAGGTTTACCCTGAAGGTATGCGATGGGTGATGCACCCCAGTGAGGGTGCTTCCGAGACGGAGAGGGAGAGAGAAACACAGGGAGAGAATCGCTCACAACATGAGCTATTCAGTTCTCGGTCAAGATTCCCAGCAACGAGAGCACCTGATTCTCTTCTGACCTCATAGCTTCTCTAACCTGCACCCAGTTCCTTTTCAGAAAACCGTTTCATGTCTGTGTACCCGAGCACACAAGACATGCAATCTTAACCCCATCTGGACAAAATATAACTATGTTTACATAAGCCCTGCCCCAAGGAATCACACATTTTAGCCATCATGGCACAACGGTTCGAATGCAGGATTGCAGGCTGACTCTGCCAACAGTTCAGTCCTCACCAGCTCAAGGTTGACTCAGCCTTCCAAGGTGGGTAAAATGAGGACCCAGATTGTTGGGGGCAAGAGGCCGACTTTGTAACCTGTTCAGAGAGGGCTATGAAGCACTGTGAAGCGGTATGTAAGTCTAAGGGCTAATGCTATAAATGGCCTAATTTCCAAGAGGCTGACGGCCAAGTTCCAAACTGCTGTGACTGTGGCACTACCACTACTGTGGCCAGTAGTGCTCCATTCTTTTGCATGCGACACTGAAGTGTGTTTTAGACCCAGCAGGCAAACTGAAACTGCCCGATGACTCTGGAGGGAAGACTAGCAACAAACCCCAGCTGCTCTTTTCTGAACTGTGAAGGGAGTGAGGAAGGTCTCCTGCTGTGTTTCCCCCACCCCTATATGGCCACCGAGAGTCGCCCTTGTCAGATGAGAGGCCGCGTTGATTGAAGGGAGAGGAGTGAACCAGGGCCCTTGGCCTGCCTTCCAATCCTTGGCTGGGAAAAGGCATGAAGGGCGCTCCCAAGATCAGGAGGGGGAAATCGTAGCACTTTCTGGCCCAGCACCCCCCAGGGACAGCTGCATCTCCATGGCCCAAGGGCGACAGCAGTGCTGGAGGAACCCCCCAAGGGTCCACCTAAAGGTGGGATCTGGCTCCAGCCCAGGCACTCACAGGAGAGGCTTCAATGACTGATGCTTTATTGGCTGGTTTCAATAACAGGCTTGAGAGTCCAGAGGATTGCCCCGGTCCACATTTGGCACAAGTATTGGAACAAACACTGGCTAGACTCCTGAATGGAGCCCTTTAAGAAGAACAAAGACCCCAAATTGAATCCCTGCAGCCCCAGGGAGGCATTTCACTCAGGCTGGAGTCTGAACTGGGAGTCCTGGCTGGTCCTGTGGCCTCCCCAGTCAATGGCTGAGAATGGCTCCTGCTTGCTTTGAGGCCAGAACAGGGAAGGCAACCTCATTAGGAACTTTCCTCACCCCCCACCCCCAGCAAGCGGGGGTGGGTGGGTGTTATCTCTTCCCCGAAAGCCACCAGCTGCTGCTTCCGCCCACATGGCTCAGGACAGCCTGTCTCTCTTCTGGGCTAAAATGCAAAATAGTCAATATGGCTGTCAGGGTTTGCTGGCGTGCCAGCAAATCTGTCAAAGTCAGGAACCTGTAGAAAATGTTCTTGAGGTACTCCAGGTTAGCTCCCTCTCTGCTCCGGTCCCTGAAAGTCTTTTGAATGTGGCCCTGGAGCAAAGACAACTCCTCTCGGTGCTTCTCTCCTTCTTCCAGCAGCTTCTCCTGCAACTGGTGAACCTCCATCTCCAGCTGGTGCTTCTGCTTCTTCAGAGCCAAGATCTCCACCTCCTTCCGAGCCAGCTGCTCTGTGTACAGCAGGTAGGTGGGCTCGTTGGGGGCAGGGAGAGGCAGGGTCAGGTGCTCCAAAGCATCGTCACCCACCCCACTGTCGCTGTGGGCACTGCCGCTGCCACCATTACCCGGCCCCGTGGCCGTTTTGGGAGCCTGTAGCCCGAAGGGCACAGACAGGACCCTCAGTTGCTGCAGCTCCTGGTCCTTTTCCATCAGGACGGCCAGGGCCCGGTCCCGCTGCTTGTGCATCTCCTCCTCCAGCCACAGCGCCTTCTCCTGGCCCTCCGACAGGCATCGCTCCAACTCCTGGCGGTGAAGCTGCTGGAGGAGAGCTGCTTCTCGTCTCTTGGCCTCCAGCTGCTCCTGGTGCTGCTTGGCCTCCACTTCGCAGGACAGCCGAAGGGAAACGTATTTCTCCTTCAGCTCCACCAGCTGCTCTTGGCTCTCCTCCAGCTCTCTGGCCAGGTTCCCATCTTTGGCCGATTTGTTTTTCAAGACCACCTGCGCCCTCACCTTGTACCTCTCAAACTCCTCTTTCAGCTGCTTGAGCTCCTGCTGATAATAGGCCAGGGTGGCCTTCTCGCCGTCCCCAGACTCTGCGTCCTTAGGGGGCTCAGCCGGGCACACAGCCTCGCCGTCCCCCATGAGAGATGGTGCGTGCTCGGCAGCCACTCGTGCCAGCTCCGTCAGCTGCTCCACCTTGTCTCTCAGCACGCTGGCGTCCAGGGCGAGGCCCACAGTGGCGTGGCCAGAGGCGGCAACGGCCAGGGTCTTGTTCTCGAGGTCCAGCTGGAGGAGGCGGTCCGTCAGCTTCTGGAGGGCAGCCTGGTCCTTCTGCCGGGCCTTCTCGTAGGCGCCCAGCAGCTCCGCCATCTCGGAGATGCGGGCCTCCAGGGCGGCCCTGCGCTGCTCTCCCATCCGCAGCTGCTCCTCAGCTTGGGCGGCCTGGGGGGGAAGGAGAGGCGGTCCTTCTCACCCGCGGGGGCGGCAGGGGGGGGGGGAGGGAGGAGGGGGGGAGGGAGGGGCCCCGCGCCCACCTTGCCGCCCTCCTGCAGCAGCTGCGCCTGGAAGTGGCCCCGCAGGCGCTCCAGCTCGGCCCGCAGCTCCCGAGGCTCCTCCCGGCGCGCCTCCTCCAGGCCCAGCTCCGCCTCGCGCCGCCGCGCCCGCTCCTCCTGCAGCAGCCGCTGGAGCTCGCGCAGCATGTCGGCGTGGTCGGCCTGCTCCTGCGCCCGGTCCCGCTGCTGCGCCGCCAGCCGCGCCCGCGCCTCCCGCGCCTCGCCCTCCAGCCGCTCCCGCTCGGCCCGCGCCGCGCGCCGCTCCGCCTGCCAGCTCGCCTCCAGCCGCGCCTTCTCCCGCGCCAGCGTGGCCAGCGCGGCGCCCAGC
>BLBF01000243.1:905300-944911 GCA_015471245.1 Laticauda colubrina | reverse complement strand
CGGGGCCGCCCGCCGCCGCCTCGCCCTCCGCGGGCCCCTCGGCGGCCGACCCCGCCAGCGCGGCCAGGCCGGCCTCCAGCGCCGCCCGCTCCGCCAGGAGCCCCTTGTGCGCGCGGACGAGGTCCCGCAGGCGCGCCTGGTACTCGCGCAGCTGCTCCTCCTGCCCCGCCACCGTCGCCAGCAGCTCCCGCCGGCCCGGCCCCTCCGCCGCCGCCTCCATCGCCCCGGACATCGCGCCCTCGTGCGCCTGCGCGGGCCCGCCCCCTGGCGCGCGGGGGTCACCGGGAGCGGATGGGGCGGCGCTGTGACGTCTCCGGGTCCTGGCCCTCGCCCCGCCCCTCCGCCGCCTCCTGGGAGGCGGCGCCCCGCCCGGCCCGGCGCTCCCTTGGGCCGCGGCGCGAGCGGGAGAGGCGCTCAAGGGGGCCCCGGGCGCCTGATGAGCGCGGCGGGACGCAGGTGCAGGAGGCCGGTCCGGGCTGCCCAGCGCGTCTCCCTCCAGCGCTGCGTCCGGCCTTCGCGGAAGGGCCCGGCAGGAAGCCTGGGCGAGGTCGCTGCAGGGGCCGGAGGACGCCGGGGCTGCGACGGCGCCTCAGGCAGGCTCTCGGGAGGCCCCCAAGTGGAGACGGGGCAGCCGCCGAGGGGAGGAGGCGTCGGCGACGGGCCGTGGTGGGCGGGGGCAGCGGCGACCCCAGGCATCCCGAGGGAGGCTGGGCCGCGGAGGAGTCGGGCTGGCTGAGCTCCCGGCCCGGGCGCTGGTTCCGAGCTTCCGGGCCACGCGGCCCTGGTCTCTGCAGGCGTGGGGGGTCCCTGGGTGCAGTTCCGTCCCGGCAGAGCCGAGCCACGTTGCCCCGGCTGCAGCCCCCCAAGAGGGCAAGCGGTTCTGCTTCTGGGGACGGGGAGGGCGGGAGGGGCCCCGGGAAGCCAGGCCCGCACTGTGAGGTCACCCGGGGCTCCTCGCCCTGGAACGCTGGGAAGCGCCAGCCAGCGGGGGGAGGCCGCCCCAGTGCACCCCAAGGGCTGGCCTGGGCCACGCGCCAGAGGCTGGACCAAACGGGACCCCAGGGCGGGGCTGGGTGGGGGAACCTGCCGTTCCTGCGCTGCTCTCCCTCATGCAGATTGGGCTTGTCAACTGGGCGGGGGGGTATCTCACCTGCGAGTGCTATGGGGAGGGTGTCAGTGTCTCGGGGAGCTCGCTGGGAAAGAAACAGGTACGGAGGGCTGGCTCTGGGCGCAGAGGGAGGGGCAGTGGGAGGACAGCCGCCCTGGCAGCAGTGCTTGCTCCCGGCCTCCTGGCACCAGACCCCACTGCCTGCCGGTGACCCTTTTGCGCCAGCAGCCACCAGAGGAAACTAAAAGGGGGTCTCTTCGTTGATTGGATTTTATTATTTTGATTTTATTATTTTTATTATTTTGCTCTCCATTCCTTCGAAACCACCCATGGGTGCCGTGAAATCTGCCCCTCCCTCCCGCAGCCTCCCATCATGGCAGGGAGAGTGTTGCTACTGGCAGGCCTCTGAAGAGCCAGAGAGGGCCCTCAGGAGAGCTTGAGGCTCCTGGGCCACCTTGAGGGCATAGAGCTGGGAGAGGCCCACACAAGCACCAATGTGAGGCCAGCATCCTTGGGAAGCTGCAGGGAAGGGGACCCCCTCCCCCTTTTGGGGTTCCATGGGATGTCCAGGCTGAGCTGGTTGGGGGGAGGAGCCAGTTCACCTGCAGGTAAGAAGGAAGAGCTGCAGCCTTGGATGGGATCCCAAAGCCAGGCTGGGAAAGGCCTGGCTCCCCTCTCGGCTCTCTGGGCAGGCTCCTCTGGCCAGCTGTCCCTCACCCTCCCCTTCAACACTAGACCGACGAGAGGGGGCACCAGGGCGATGGGGCTTTGCCTGACTGCTCAGCTGGGCCGGTGACTGGCCACTTTTGCTCTCCCAGACCTGGAAGCTGAGGGTGACCACAGAGCAAGGGAAGCAGGACGTGGTGGCACTGGTTGGGCATCAAGGGCATCACCTCCTGGTGGAAGCAGATGGCACGGTGCGTTGTGGACGGCTGGTGGCCGAGAAGCAGAGCTGGTTTCTGCTGGAGGTCCATCCGAGTGGGGCCTGGACCCTCCAGCAGCTGGAGAGCCAGAAGTTCCTGGAGTCTGATGGTGAGGACGTGTTCTGCGTGGCCCGAGGTCTGACGGCTCACCACCTGTGGATGCCCCAGCTGGCCGAGCATGTGCACGTGGTCCTCTTCAACCCCAGCAGCCAGCTCTACGCCCGGACTGACCCGGAACTGAATCGGGTCTGGGTAGATGCACCCGTGCCCTATCTGGAGGAATGCGGCTTCCTCCTGCGGTTCAGGAAGGGGGCCTGCCACTTGGAGACCTCCACCCACAAGTTTGTCTCCAGAGCAGAGAAGCTGGCCGTGATGCCCTCTGCGGAGACGGCCTTTCACCTGAACCTGAAGCCTGGTTGCCTGGCCTTCCTCACGGACATGGACGGGCACATCTTATACCCGCAGGGCAGCCGGGGGCTCCTCTGCCTTGGGGACCACCCAGAGGAGAACGAGGAGTGGTTTGTCATCAAGCGGTGCCCACCGTGGGTCAGCCTGAGAACGAGAGCCAACCGATTCGTCAGCATCATTTCTGGCAAGTAAATCCCTGTTTTTCCAGCCCAGGAAATACGGGTGGAGAGCAGGGACTGGTCCCGCGCTGTTCAGTCCTAATTCTTTTTAGCGCCTTTTAACTTTTTATTGTATCGTAAACCACCCGATGTTGCTGTGTTAGTGAAGTGGGCGGCATGGAAATGTAATAAATGAATAAGGAAAGCTATTCTGAAGTCTGCATTCTCTTAACTGATCACAGGGTTTTCTGTGAGGGAGGGTCCGAAGAGTTTGCAGAGGCTTTCAGCTACTTTTGGCACAAACTTGAGTAGCCAATTGGCAAAACTCCTTCCCCTCTCAATTCTCTCTCGCTGTCCTCAGACTCCGAAGTTTACGCTGGTCCTAAGAAGCTGAGCCCAATGTCCACGTTCCTCTTTGAAATGGACTCCAGCAGCCAAACTGTGCGGATAAAAGGTGTCCATCACAAGTACCTGGCTCAGGTCAGTCCCCCTGCTGCCGCTGCCCTATCCCCACAGCAAGTGGGAGGGCAGGATGAAGCCCCTGGGAGGGAGCCGCGCGGAGAGATCCAGCACTGGACTCTGGGCTGGGGACGGAGACTGGCCTGGCAGCCACTCCCCAGGCAGGAGCAAGCCGGGGTGCATACCGGGCCAGCAGGGGCCCTTTGGAGCTGAGGCAGGGCAGGCTGAAGGGGGCGAGCTGAAGCCCTGTGGAGTCCGCCTGAGTCTCAGCGGGGGGGGGGGTTGGGCTGGGAACGAAGAGCGGAGCAGCGGAGATAGTCTGCCTAGGGTGGCAGGGCCTCCCTAGCTCGACTAGAGCTGGATGGCCCCGCTTGGGCGTGACACTGAGCAAGGCAACCTGATGACCATCCAGGCTGCTTCCGGCCCCACCTTAGCAGGAGGCGGGAAGAGCCATTCCTGGCCCTTGAGCCCAGTTTTGGGAGAGCCTGCTAGCTAGGAAGGTGCATTTAAAAAAATTTTTTTTATTGATTTTAAGACAAATATAAACAAACATAACATAAAAACATAAACCATCTTCCATATATATATGTACAGTGTGCCGGTTGATTGACATATTATTTTGTGCAACCATTTCGTAGTCTTCAATTACAATCACATGATATATCCTCTCATACTTTCAATTAAATATCAAATACATTAATATCTTTATTAATCAATCATTAGCTATTCTTTTATTCATTCATGTTTTATAAAATAATCATATTTTACTTAGTTTATTTTATAACAATTCATATTTTCATCCCAGATCTATCCTAGAATCATTTTGTAAATATAATTTATCTTTATATGTTTATTATTTTCTAAAAATCTACATATTCCATTACTATATTTTATTATCTAATCAATTACTATATTTTATTATCTAATCACTGATAGAATAGATCCCAAACTTTGTAAAATTGTTTATCATCTTGTTCTCAGATTTCAAATGTCAATCTACTCATTTCAACACATTCCAATATTTTCTTAATGATCTCTTTCTAATGGTAATGGTATCTTCTCATTTTTCCAGTTTTTAGCAAATACAATCCTAGCTGCTATTAATACATTTACAATCAGATATTTCAAATCTTTACTATATATTTCAGGCAAAATTCCCAATAAAAAACCTCTGGTTTCAAGTCTATATGCTTATGTGTCAATTTTCCAGCCGCATGTGGATTTTAGTCCAATATTTTTTAGCGTCTGGGCATGTCCACCACATATGGTGATATGAGCCAGGTGTCTGATGACATTTCCAACACTTTTTGGACTTATTCTTGAACATCCTTGCTATTCTTGTCAGGGGAAAGTGCCACCTGTAAAACATCTTATACAAATTTTCTTTATATGCTGTTGACATTGTCATTTTATAATTTTGAAACCACAATTTTTGCCATTTCTCTAAACCAGTCCCATATCCAAAATTCTTCCCCCGAGGGGGCAAGGCTGGGGGGCGGGATCTGACTTCTGCCCTCATCCCCTCTGCCCTCATCCCCTCCCTTAGAGGGAGAGCAGATTCTGCCCACCTCCCTCCAGTGGGGGAAGACTCCTAGGAAGCTTCCAGAAAGCATGCCCCCTCCTGACCGTGGCATTTACCTTCCCCAGAGATCCTTCCGGAGCGTCCTGGCCAACGGGGCGGCCAAGGAGGCAGAGACCAGGTTCCAGGTCCTCTGGCATTACGGGAAGGTCTTCCTGAGAGCTCCCGGGGGACGCTACCTGGGAACCCTGCCGGTGGGGCTGCTGGTAGCTCGAGCCGCCCACCCAGGTAAGGAGGACCTGTGCCTTGCAGGAAGCCCAGGCCTGCACACCTTTTCTGGCTGTTCCTGTGGCCCTTGGAGGGGAGGGGGAGCAGAATTTGGCCTGGGAAGACCTTCCTGTCCCGTCCTCTGAACTCCCTCCGTTCCAGCAGCCCCACCCATACTCCCTTGTATCTGCCTCCCTCAGCCCCTTGGCGCTCCCTTGCCCACCTTCCTCAACCTCCTTTGCACAGCCTATTCCATCCCTCTTGCCCTCAGCATCCCTCGTGCCCCCCCGGCCAGTGGCAGAAACCATTTGCCAGCCATGTCCCTCCAGCTTCTCCACTGACCAGTTGTGGGGAGCTGGCAGGGAGCTGCCTGGCCTAACCACAGTGGGATTCAGTTGGAAGGCAAGGCCGTCTGTCCCCACTCCCAGCACCCTCCTCCATTTCAGGGGTCTCTGCTTACCAGGTGCCTTCAGCAACGGCCCAGCCTCTAATGGACTCAGTTTGTTTAGTGACCATTCAAAGTTATCACATCACCGAAAAGAGAGACTCGTGACTGTTTTTCACCCTTAACAACCGTTGCTGCATCCCTGGGATCAAAATTCAGACAGGCCAAGGAATTGCACAGCAGGCTTCCAAATGAAGTCAGAGACACTGACAGGAACTTCTAGCTTTACATAAATAGATTTTACATCTATTTATGTATTCATCCATGTCTGTCTGTCTGTCCGTCCATATCTAGCCTGTTTCCCTGAAAATGCATCCTACCCTGAAAGTAAATCCGAGCTTGATGTTTACACACGCACCCAATATAAGCCCTAATTAAGATCCTGCCCACTCCAGAGTGGACAAGTAAAAATTAAGTTAGGGTGGGGATGCGGGGGGGGGGGGGTAGAGCTGCCCTACTACTTCCCTTTGGACAGGTGTAGCCAGGCCTCGCACACCCCGACACCTGCCTTGCGGTCCATTTCTTCTGCAGCCGGCAAGGCTGGCCAGGCTTTCCTGAAGGCCTCTGGAGCCGAGAACAAAGCTCCGGATCGATCCTGAAGGCTGCAGGGGCCTCAGGAAAGCCTGGCCAGCCGCAGAAGTCGTCCCTGAAGGCCTCTGACAGATCTGGTGCCTTTTTTGCTGGGTGTGTGTGTATCTGTCTGTCGATCGATCGATTGATCTCTCCGTCAATCCCACCCCACCCACCTTTGTGCAGCAGAGGAGCAGAGGAGAGTCGGGCGAAGAGCAGCCTCCTGAGGTCAATCCCAGAGCACAGAAAGGCACAACCAGGAGAAAAAGGCGGGAAAACAGGGTACCGCCCCCTTCATACCCACAGCAGCCAATCACACCACAGGTCGCCTCACACAGGAGCCATCAATCAACCACAACTGTGGGTTCTGGCTCCCTGCACGGCCCTCCAGCTGCTGAGCTTGAATCTCTTGATGGGAATCTTGGCAACTGACTTGGATTTATGACGGTCACAGTGTTCCCGGGGTCACCTGATCCCCTTTTGCGACCTCCCATCAAGCAAAGTCCATGGGGGAACCAGATTCACTTCACAATCAGGTTACTAGCTGAACAAGGGCAACGATTCACTTAACAGTTGTGAAGAAAAAGGTCATAAAGTAGGGCAAAACCCACTGAATGACTGTCTCAACAATGATAACTTGGGCTCAGTTGTGGTAGGTCAAGGACTATCCGTGTTAAAAATTCAGGTATATCTTAAGAAATGTATCTCTAACTCGGCAGCCTGTATAGCAGAGTCAAAGATCAGCACGGGGCTTTTTTACAACGTTTGCATTTATGAAATTGATCTGCCACCCGGCTCACTGATTGGTTCTTTCATTTATCTCATTTGAAAGCAGCCCCTGAGAGGAGGGGGATGCTGCGAAGGGGACGGGGAGGGGCTGTTGCCCACATGTGACCCCAACCGTGGCTGAGCTGACGGGTTCTCCCCCCCGGGCTCTGTCCCGAGCCACCCCCCAATCCCGGGCCAGACGGAGCCTCCGCAGTTCTTTTCTGCCGCAGGGCCCCACGAGGAGTTTGTGCTGCACTTTGCCAACCGCTCCTTCCTGGTGCTGCGTGGGCACTATGGCTACGTGGGCAGCTCCCCCTGCCGAGAGACCCTGCAGGGCAACCTCCTGGAGCCGGAGCCTGTGGAGATCCTGCCTTGCAAGCACGGCGTCTACCACCTCCAAAGTAAGCAGCAGACCCCCACCGCTCCACAGGGAAACCCCGGGGGGGTGGGGGGCTTCCTCCCCAAAGAAGCCGGGCCAGGAGGGGCTCCCCAGGCAATCCCATCCGCACAGACACCGCCTGTTTGGAACCATTGTCAGCACAAACGCCTCAGAAATACAGTTGCCCTTTCCTCCCCCACCTGGAGGGCTGCTATTGGGAGAGATGGGGGACTAGCCCTTCCCCTCCCTCCCTCCCTCCCTCCCTCCCTCCCTCCCACAGGCCGTGGAAAGAGCTTTTGGTCCCTGACCCCAGAAAGGACCTTCAGCCCCTGGGGGAAGTTTGCCTTGAACTTCTACCTGGAGATCCAGGGGAAGAACCTGCTGGCCATCGTAGCCCCCAATGGCTACTATGTGCGTGGAGACCGGGAAGGTTGCCTGGTGGCTGACAGTGAGGGCATCGCCAGAGACTGCCTTTGGGAGTTCTAGCCTAGGAAAGGTAAGGGGGGCCAGGGACGGTCCTGGGAGGATGGGGGCTCTCGGAGCCTGCCCTCTTCCCCCTCCCCCCTGTGGGTCCCATTTGGGTCTGACAAGGGGGTTTCGCTAACGTTCCCTCCTTGTCTGCAGGCCTTGTTGGAAAGAGGGGCCCCGGCTGAGTGGCTGTCTGTCTGTCTGGACATGCTCTCCAGGGCACTCCACCAGTGGTTGTCCCGATGCTTCAGGGGAGGCTGCCCGGTGGCTGAGGAAGCGCTTGTTGCTGTCCCCATGAGCCAAAGGGGGGCCCTCCCCTCGCCTGCGAAATCCCGTGGGAGGGCCCCTTGTGAGCTCTTTGCACCAATGAAGTGGCTTCACCCCTGTTGGGCCCCAGTTGCATTTTCTTCTTGGCCTCCTGGCTTTGGGAAGTGGGGCAGAGGTCTCTGCTCTGGGTTCAAATGGCTGGAGGGAGGTGGGGGAGCTGTGAATGAATCCAAACTAGGCTTGTTGCTCTGTCTGGAAAGCAGGGCCACTCCGAGAGGCCCCGAGGATGTGCTTCCCTGCCCATCTCCCCAGGCAGGCCACCGCCAGGCTGCCTCTCGGCCCCAGCAAGAGCCTGTCCAGAGGAGGAAAGGAAGAATCCATTTGGGCTCTGGAAAGACCTGTGTATGTGTGAGCGTGCGCGCGCGCGCACGCAGTGTCCCTTGTCTTCTGCCCAGAGGCCTAGGGTTTGCCTTCCCCAGGGCTTGGGGCAGAAGGGCACCCACTCTCTCCTGGCCTGGGAAGGAGGGTCGAGGGCTACAAACATTATTGGAAAGGATAGGGCAAACTTTCTCCCTCTTTTTCCATGCGGAGGTGATTAAGGGCCACCTTAGTTATTCCCCTCCCCAGCCTTTAGCTTGTGTTTTTCTCTTTGGCAGGATCTCATCTTCTCCAGCCTCAGTTTCCATGCCTTCAAAAAGGCCCAGCTTTTACTTTCTCAGCAGCCCTCTCCACGTGTTTTATTCCCTCTGGGTCTGTTCTGCTCCCTCTGGGGGTCTTCTGCCCCCCCATGCTGCTGCTGTCATTTCCCCGTTTATCTTTCCTCAGGTCCCTCCAACCTCTTTCCCTTCCTCTTTCATGCAGCAGCCTCTTCTTGCTCTGCCCCATCCACACACTATCGCGCTGGGACTCCTTTGGATGGGCCTCCTGGTACTTCTCTTCCACTAGTCCTGCTTTCTTCCCTTCTTTTCTTCATTTCCCCCAACCCCCTTCTTGACGCTGCACAGTAACCGCCTGCCCCACCTTTTGTCCTTCGCTGCAGGGCTTTGTCCTCCTTCGCAAACAATCCCATCAGCCGGACTTTTAGTTGGGCCTAAACCGATTTCATGCTTGAATTGGCCAGGCACCTTTCTTAAAGTCTTCATTCTTGCTAATTCTGGCATCTTCTGGTGACCAAATTGCTTTTTCTGTACTATAAGCTGTTGTGTTAATCACAGTTCAGTGACAGGAAGCAGAAAACACTTTTTTTTTAAATTTGTCAATTGCTTACAAGATAATAGATATAAGTAAAAACATATAATGGTTATGAATACATGGATGCATATAAGAAAAACAAAAAATATAGAAAAGAAACAATAGGCACGTTGGTGCACTTATGCACACACCATAAGTTGGTGCACTTATGCATCCAGATAACCTTTTGTTCACAAGTAGTTATCCTACAGCTTGACTTTCCTGCAAGTTCAAAATTGTGGCGTTCTTTTGTCACTGGGGTGGATTTGGTTTCCCTGCTGCCACCAGACCGGGAAGGAAATTCTTTGGTTCTCCCATCGGGAGGCAGAAACAGCCAAACAACCACATTGGCTGATTTATTCTGGAGCTAAGAAAGAACCACAAGCTTCAAGGCTGCAGTTCAGGCGGTCTCCCTTGTGATGCGCACCCGCTGCGAGGCCCCGCTTCCCCAGCCCAGGGGTCGGGACGCGCTCCTGGGAAGAGACAAGAGGTGAGTTGTTCCACTGAGGGCTGGGATGGGGCAAAAATAAAAGCGGCAGCTGCCTCCCAACCCCTGCTCTCCAAGGCTGCATGTTGACTCAGATAGTGGCAGCAACCTGAGGTGGGCATTAAGGCTCCCAATAGTTGGGTGGGCAACTGGCATGTCGGTCCAGGTGCCAGCTTCTCTTGCCAACGGGTAGCGATCCTGCATCAGCCTCTTTCTAGGATTGATGGGACTCGTCTCTCTTACCATGCTAGGTAAGTACCTGGGGTTGCAGGCCCAGAGCCAGCGTGCTGTGCCCGCATGGCTTCCCGTCGCCATCTCGCTCTCCGATTTGAGAACCAAACCTAATCGAAATAAAGACAAAGAGGAACAGGTGAGGGCTTCTTCCGGCTTGAGAAATCCTTGTCTGGTTCAGCAGTGCAGGAGGGGCCTCCCTCTGCTCACCATCAGGGTGGCTTCAGGCAGTCCAGACTGCCCAGCCAGTTCTGCCCGGGCGGCTGCTTCCGGGTATTGGCTTCTCTGGAAAGCTGAAAGAGGGAATGAGCAGGTCAAAGCAGCCAGGGGCCAGAGTAAGGCAGGGGCCCTCCTGCCCAGCGGCTGCAAAGTCCGAGGCCAGAGCTTTGCAGGGGCCACATCTCTCTCTGCCCCACAGAAATGTGATCATGACTGGCATCACTTGCAAGCTTCTTTCTCCCTTCTGTATCTTCCATGCCTTAAAGGCAGGGTCTCCAACCTTGGTCGCCTTAAGGCTTGTGGACTTCAACTCCCAGACTTTGCCAGCCAGCTACAAAGTTCCCGAGTTTTAAAGCGGCCAAGTTTGGAGACCTCCTGCCTTAAATGATCTTTGGGTTGCTGCTTTTCCCCCTAAACAGGTTACCCTCCTCTTGCTCCCTGACTCCTTATCATTTGTTCCTTCCTCTCTTTTACATGTCTGTGAAGCTCTTCCTGAAATGGCAGGACCAAAATGGCCCTTGAAGTGATGCTTCTGGATGATGAAATGCCATTCCCCCCCTTCCCAAAATTCAACTAAGCTGGTTGAGAACCCCTGCCACACCCTCGTTCCTGTCTTCAGAAGAACTGGGCATGAGAGGGCCCAGTTCTTGGGGGACGGGGTGTCAAAGGGCATCAGGACATTTCTTTTAATCTAGCCTGGAGCCATGATTTTAATGACTCACAGTAATCTCCTTATTTCAATCCACTGTGTTTTGTTATACCTGTTATGGGAAAGCTTCTATGGCAACATTAGAAATCAAGCAAAAGAAGGCAGTTTTATAAAGTGCTCCCCTCAAACCTTTGCCCCCTCCCCGGATCCCCCTCCTTTGATGCCCTCCTGACTCACCGCTCTCCAGGACCTGCAGCTGCTCCTTAGAGAAGACAGTCCTGCTCCGAGTTTTGGGCAGCCCAGTCACCCCCACTGACTGCAAGGAAGATGGGGAGGTGGGAACCTCTGCCAGATCCCTCCTCTCCCCTTCTCCTGCCAAGAAGGGACCTATGGGGGGGAGGGAGGGAAAGGCAGGGTGACAGTGCATGTCCTGGGCCTTTACAGCCAAGGAAATGCACCTTCCGCTTATCACAGGCAATAACAAAGTGCACGGCTGATGGCCCTGGTTGCACCTACGGTTCCACAGGATGAGGGCACAGCCGGAACTGGTGGCGGGGGGGCGGGGGGCTGTATGGCTCTGAAGGATGGGTGATTAGTGGATCTCCTCAAGGTTTGGCAAAGTTGCCTCTCCAGCATCTTGTCACATCAGAGGCACAATTGGAAGAAGGTTGGCAGAAGAACAGGGTACAAATGGGGAAAAACCTGGAGTCTCCAAGATAAGCAATTGTTTCCTGAAACAGGTTACTAGAAAAATAGGGTTTCATCTATTTTGCTGGGCTCAACGCCGTCTTATGATATATTTCTCAGTATTTATAGTTACAATACTTCCCTAGAATCTTGTACTGTCTGGCAATAACTTGAATTCCATTCCAATTTCTTTTAAAAGTGTTTTTCCCTCTATCTATAGCAGATAAGTACTACCTTGTGCTGGTCTGGAGCAAATTTTCATCTTTTTTTTTCAGTGGTGATGTTGTTTCATTGTTGATTCTCAGAAGTTTTGCATTTTAGTGTCTAATGTAACATGGAAAATTTGCCTCTGAATGTGTAACATTAAAAAAAAAGTTCTTTTCCTCACAGTTTGCATTTGCTCATCTCTGGTGAGATTAGTCCAAGAAGGGAAGAGAACGATGTCTCAACTGTGTGAGCCACGTGGGCAGGAATTTGCAGTGTAAATCTGCCTTCCCCTTGCCAGGACTCTTTCTCTGGCACTGTAGCAGAGACAGTGGTGGCTGCGGGACCCCCAGGCTGCTCACCCAAAGCAGGAGGGGGGGATGGGCGTCCAGACTGGGGGCTCCTGGAAGGGAGCGAGGCACCTTTAGGATTCAGCCCTTCCAGCCCTTCTGTGATGACCCAGAGCACGGCACACAAATAACACAAACGGCTGGCCCTCTACTGCTCCAACTGTGCCCCCAAACGTTCCCACAAGTCCTGGAGCAAAGCTCTCACATGCACCTTCGGAAGCCTCTGCCTGCAAGTAGCCCAATAAACCAGATTAACCAAACAGCAACCAGGGCCAGCAGTCCAATAAGCCAGATTAGCCCAAACATTAGCCAGAGCAAGAAGTTCAGCGAAGCAGGCAAACTGGCAAGCCCAGCAATCTCCAGGCTTTGGCAAATGCATAGGAGGCTCTACACATTCAATGCCCCTCCCACTGGCACCCTCCTAGCCAGCCCAACCTGCGTTGATCTCTCCTGGCTGTCGGTGGGGGTGGGGGAGTGCTCCCTGTCTGCAGGCCTTACTAAGTCAGGAAAGCCTCACCTGGACTGACTCTTCTGACCTTCCCCAGTTTCCTCCAAGGCCAACGGAGCTGCCCTCTCCATCTAGGTCAGTTCCAGCTCATCTTCCCCCACAGATTCAGACTCCCTAAATGAAGAAGGCCTTTTGTGCCCTGCCTGTAACTCGGAAGTGGGAATTGGACCCCAACACAACCGAGAGTCAGTGAATCACAATCATATGGCGGAAACATGCCCGAATATGTTCGCAGAACTGAAAGGTCCATCCTTACGACTCCAAGCAAGAACACTCATGGGGGGGGACAGAAATGAACACGCACCACCCCCTCACCCTCCCTCAAATGGAAGCAGAGGCTGCTGGAGTGGCTCCCAACCACATCCACAATGCCCCCCCCCCCCAACCCGGACAGTTCAGTTCCCAGCTTAATGGTAGAGGCTACTGGTGGTGGCCGGGTAGGGAGGGGGCTGGTGCCAGTCACACACACCCCTTCAGATTTATAAACCAGCTAGGTCAGAACTATGGGAATGCTATGAATGGGACCGACGTTTCCTTGCCACTCCAAATAAGAAGCTGAAGAGACCTGAAAGCGAGACCTGGCCCTTTCTTGACCAAGCAAGGAGGGCCGGCGGGGCAGTTCCTGTGCCAGGCTGGAGGCCTTCCAGTGCTCCTGTCCCTCAAGCTCCTCTAGGTTGGCTTGTGGAGCAAATCCCACAGGAAGACAGCATCCCCCACCCGCCAAGGCCAGGTATCCTGGGACTTCTCTCACTCGCCAGACAGCAGGGAGCTCCAGCCCTCCCACTGCCATTCCCCTTCCCCCCCCCCTGCAGTTGCAGAAAGGGTCCCAGTGGAGATCCAGAGCAAACCAAACATCCTCATGGATATCCCCCCCTCTTCTGCCACCTCACTTGATACTTTGATACTCCTGATAGTCTCCCTTTGGGGGTGATGGAGGAGGAGGAAGAGGCGGAGGCACAGTTTCCTTTGCACAGGGAGGATAAAGAAGACTCCTCCCCAAAACATTCCCCCATTACCTGGCTGTGGGAGCTTCCTCAGGAAGGGGGACCCACCTGGGGCTTCCAGGCGTCTCAGGATGCGGTTGATGGAAGAGATCTGGAGGAGCAGAAGAAAGGGGGTGGGTAACAAGCCCAGATTCTGTGAATTTACTCCTGAGCCCCTCAAAGTTTAGCAGGGGCTGGCAGAATGAGGCTGCACCCCGAGTGATGGGGCTGCACTCCGGGGAGCAGCAGCTCTAGCAGAAGGCCTGGACACAGAACCCAAGGGGCAGAAAGGCAGCCCCCCCTAGGCTGTTCCCTCTGATGGCTGGGGGGGGAGTGAAAGGAGGATCCTCTGGGCTGGAAATGCTGGGGTGGGGGTTGTAGTGTCCCTCTCATCCAGCCTAGTGTCCTAAGGCTGTCCCCAAAGGCCAGTTTCCTTCTGGGAAGGAAACAATCTGGGCCTCTTCAGAAAAAAGCAATAAGGGTGGGAGAATATTTGTGCATGTGTGTGGGGGTGTTTGCATATGTGTGTGTACATGTGTGTCTACCAGTACATTGGTGGATTTTAAAGGCAATGAATATCTGAAAATGAATGGGGATGGGGGAATGATTAGGAAAGATCGAGACTGAGTTGAGTGAAAAGAAAAGAAAGGGAGGGAGGGAAGGAAGGAAGGAAGGAAGGAAATGGCTGTAAATGGTTGCAACTATCTTGAGGCTTTTCTTTGAAGTCTTTGTAACTCTCTGGGTGACAAAGTGTGTTGGGTCTCCAGCGAGAGAATTCTGCCCCAAAGGATTTTCACTGCTCGCCCCTTGGCGGCAACCATTCTCTGAATTCTCTGGGGCTCAGGAAGCCTCACAGGGATCAGACACATGGCAAAGACCCTACTTGAGGAAATGTGGCATCCTGGCAGACACTGGCAGAGACACTGAGCCTCACAGTATGGGCACCTTCCCTTCCTGGCCAACCAGGCTCTTGTCATTCCCAGCCCAGTTTCGCTCTCTCACCCCCCCCCCCTTTCCTTAAAAGCAGCTTGTTCCAGACCCCATGAAAGTCCTGGAAAGGGAGTGGAGAGAAAGACAAGCGAAAGTGGCACCCAGCCAGTGCTGGCAAAAGGAGCTGTCACTCGGGAGCAACCTTGGCTTCAGCAGAAGGAGGAAGGGAGGATGGTCGGTGGGAGAAGGTGAGGCACGTTTTTGGGGCCCTCCCTCTTTGCTCAACATAGATGCATGACTGCATGTGCCTGCTCTTGCTTGTAGGTGAGCATGCTCACGTGTGTACACACACACAGACACACAGAGGTCCAGTGTCAGCAGTGCGCCCTCCACAACTCACACTGGGTATCCCGCTTGCAGCACAGGTGCCTGCTGCCTCCAGCTTTTCCCTGATTTCCCAGGCAAAGAGAGATGGCCGCTCCTGCTTCAATTGGGCAATCACTGCTACCAGCTGAGGGGTGGCGATCTGGGGCCGGCTGCCTTCCCTTGTCTTTGGCTGGACAATGCCCACCTTGTAGTAGCGGGCGAGAATCTTGCTGACACACCCACTGGAGACCTGGATCACGGAAAGAGAAGGGGGCAGCCTGGCTGTGCCTTTGCCCGGAAGCATGTTGGGAAGGTCGGAGAGGGGAAGTGGGGAGGAAAGCCAGGCAGAACAGAAGAGAGTCCCCTCCCTCCAGTGCTGCCCATCTGGCCCTATTCTTCTCCTCAGCCCCTTCTCTGCCTTCCACTGTGAGGACCCCAGACCTCCTTACCCACCCTCACAGGCCGCTACCTTCAGCTGGTGTGAGATGTCAGCAGCCCGCAGCCCATACAGGGCCAGTTCCACAATTTTCTTCCTCTTGGCATCAGGCAGAGGGCAGCCAGTCACAAACAGTCCCCCCAGCTGATTCATTCGTCTGAGCTCTATAAGGAGCAGGGGATCCAGATCAGGCCACCAGTCCGCTTGGGCCAGAGATCTGCTCAGCTCAGAGATCATCCAGAGCCAAATGCAGGCCTCTCCCATGCTCTCCTGTGCCCACTGAAGAATTGTAGTTCAGGCAGGTTTCATTGTCTTTCCCCTGGAGAATGAAGCCACATTGCTGTGGGGTCAGCATTGGACCCATGCCCAACTGCCAGGGCAAGCTGCAACTGAATGTGAAGCCACATCTGTGGTGGCAAGCCGCTTCTCTCCATGTGTCTGGGCCAGCTTGGGAAGGCCCTGCCCTGAGAGGCCTCGGACAGCTGTTGGTGCGACCAATAGTTGATACTTAGCTAGCCTCGCTTGCTCTATCTTTCCTGCAAGAAGTAAACTCACTGCTGGGTGGAGAAATGATAGGAGAAGCCCACTGTCCTGGGGGTCACCCCAAAGCCCCCTGCGGGCTGCCTCTTGGCTGCAATGAGCAACAGCCCCACTGCTCACACCAGAGGCCAAGACAGACTCTGGCTCTTCTGCAGGGCAAAGGGCTTAAACTGGTCAGAAAAGTGTTGCTTACCACAGGGTGGGACGGCATTGGGGCTCCACTGAGCCATGAAGGTGCTGGGCCTTCAAGAAGAAGGGTGGAGCAATCAGCACACCAGCTGAGCAACCAACACCCCCCTCCCCCATATCCCCATAGGCAAAGTGCTAAATGCTGCCAGGAGTCTGAGGAGGAAGATGCCAAGAACCTGGTGTCCCTCTTGTCTTCTCCTGATGTGGCATCTGAATACCAGTCAGGCACCACTGTCGCCCATTGTCTCCCCAGCTGTGCACTTTTATCTCTGCCCCTTGTGTGCACTGACCTGAACTGCTGCTTTCTGCTCCCCTTTCTTCCCCCAGAGCCAAGGGAGACATTCTCACCTTCTCAAAGGAGCTCCTGCTCTGCAGCCGATGAAGCCTTTCAGGCCAAGAGCAGCAGTTGGGATGGGAGCCTCTGAAGTCCCCGGAGAAACCAGGCTGCGTGGGGGAAACGTCCGGGGCAAAGTTTGGCCTTCCGGACCTCAAAGGTTGAGGTCCTGGGAATTCGGTAGGTGAGCCCTTCTCGAGTCTGGACGAAGGCAAGAGGAGCGCCCCCCGCCTCCTCCAGCCCCCAGGAGCCCCCCCGCTCTGCGCCCAGCCTCCAGGCTGCTCTCCTGCTGCCACCCAGAGGTGCTCTGCTGGGCGAGCGGCGGTCGGCGTTTCAGCACCAGGGCGGTGCGGACAGCAACCCCGGCGCCTCCGCCTTCCCGGCCCGCCGGCATCTTTCTCCGCGGCCCTTTGAGCGCGGCTCCCACAGCGACTTCCCTTCCCGCGGGGGGCGAGGGCCTCAGCGGGACAGGAGCACCGGCTTCTGGGGACGGAACTTCCTCCGGCCTCCCCTTCCCTGCCAAAGACCCAGAGAGCCAGCCAGATGACAGCCCTTTGGCCCTTTCACGCCTTCCGCCGCTCGTTCGCGGTTGTCCCTTGGGGCGGCCCAGCGGGAGGGCTCCCCTCTACACTCACCCGCATCTGCCCCGCACCGTCCCGGAGACATCAACGCGGCGGCGGCGGCGGCGGCGGCCCAGGAGAGCCAAGACGTGGTTCCTTTATTGTCGCGCTCTACCCGCGGTTGCTTTGTGCAAACATAGGTAACTTTGATTTGGCGCGGGGGCGTCCTGCCCCCATTGGATTGCCCAGATGGCTTCGGGCTTGGCCGACGGATCAACTCGCTGCCAAGCTGGCCGAGAAAATATTTGATGAGCAAATAGTGGGGCCAGGAGTCTCTCCTGCGGCCCAGGTGCCCAGCAATTGACCCTCATTACTGCCCCCCCACCCGCCCCACCCGCCAGGGTTCTCCACCGAACAGGCTGGCTCCCAGGCGACCATCTGGCCCCAATTACATATTAACCACGGAGCCCTCCTGCCTCGCCATCCCCGACGGCCGCCTAGAGTCGCAGCACCTCCCAGTCTCGATCTCGCCTTGAACCCACGAGTGCGGAGGGGAGATTGTCGGCCGAATGGCTCTCGAGCTTTGGAGCCTCCCACCCTTCCTTTGCCAAGGGGGGGGGGGCAGCGGAGGAGCCACATAACGTGGGAGCCCAGTGCGCGCAAGGATAGTCAGCGTAGTTGGCAACCGCCGGGAGCGGCTTCTTCCTCGCCTGTCGGAGGACCAGGTTGCTGAAGCCTTTAGCCCCCATGTCCTCCCTCAGAGGAGCTGAGTCTGCGCCGGATCCAAACCGGAGATGAGGATGGCAGCATCCCCTCTCCCGGGTGGGATCTGAAATCCCGGTTGGGTGTTGAGGCTCCTCCAGGACGCACAACAGGAGGCGCTTCCCTGCTTCTCTCTCGCTCTCGCTGAGCAAAACTGATTCAGTGAAACCCACGCCTAGAAGACCCCCCCCCCCTCCGCCTCAGGCAGCCCTTCCTAGTTGGGCTGGTAGCGTCAGACTTGAGGGGCAGCTCAGCTCTCCTTCTGCCAGCCTCTTTAGCCGGGAGTAGGAGAAAGATGTGCGTTCTCCGAGCAAACTGGCTCCCACTGAGGATTCCTGCCAGGGAAAAGAGGGTGGAATCTGGCAGGCAGAGAGGAGCCAAGCACAGGACTCCGGAAATCAACTGGGAAGTGAGGGGGAGTCTGGGAGTGGGAAGGAAGGAAGGGAGAAAGAAAGAAAGAAAGAAAGAAAGAAAGATGAAAAGGGCTGGGTGCAGCAAGAGGGAGAAGCGGGTGAAAGAGTCTTGGGAAGGGAGCGAGCAGGGCACCCAAGGGTTATACTCTGCTTGAGGAAGGAAGAGACACCCCCCTTCTGCTTGGCACTTTGTGTGTACAGCTACAATTCTGCCCTTGGGGTCTTCCTGAGGAAACAGAGCCTGTGCTGTTGGGGAGCGGAGGGACTCCCAAGGGGAGATCAGAGACAGGCGGATTCTTTCACACGCGGTAGGAATGGCCAGCAAACTGGAGGTGGGGGGGAGTTATCCTCCAGGTGATCCACTCTCTGTGGAGATTTCCCATTGGCTGGGTAGCATGAACGGCACGAGTCCCCTTGCTCTTGGGCTTCCAGGGGACACTGAATCAGAAGGAAACACTCCCCCCCCCCATCCAACTGTAGCCCTCTTCGTCTCATCCAATGGTGCACTTGAAATCTCCCCAAAGCTCACTTAATTTGCAGTATGCAGGAAAGTCACACCACCCTGGGGAGGGATTGTATAACCCTCCTTAAAAGCCTCCAGGGCCAGAGGACCCACCGCCTCCTCAGAGAGAAGATGCGTGGTTGGACAGATCTTACTAGCGGGAAGACTTTTCCTTTGCAGATCTGGTCCAGGGGCTATTGCTCTTCCCTGCAGCAGTCAGAGGAGTCTCCCCCTCCAGCTTCAGCAGCCGATACCCTCCCCTACTCATTCTCTTAGGACCCACAACCTTGGAGCGAGGGGGGTTCTAAGCCGGCCCCCGGCAGCAGGCTCGTTTGGAGGAGGCGCTCGGGATTGTTCCCGAGGGGCGCTTCGGCACGAATGAAGAGAGCTGAGGAAGCGCGCGGGGCCCCCAAGTCGCTTCCGTGGCCGCAGCAGGGAGCGCGGGCGGCGACGGAGAGGACTTTCCTCTCGCGCCCCTTCCCTTTCCCGGCCAGAGCAGTAGACCTGCTGCTCCCTGGCCAGCAGCCTTTGCCCGCCCCCTCCCCCACCATTGGAGCATTCAGGAGACTGCGGTAGATTCCGACCAGGCCCTTGGGAGTGGGGAGCAGGAAAGCGGCTTCCCGAAAGCCTTGTGGGGCTGATGCCAGAAAGCCCAGCGGAGAGGAAGCCTGAAAATCAAACCGGGATTCAAACAGAGCAAGCAGCAACTCCTTCCCCACCCTCACCCCGAAATATGTGACAAAGTCCTGAGGAAAGGCTGCCTTGGTGACCCAACCCGTCTTCGCTCTTACACAGCACTGAAGCACAAACCTCTCCTTCTGGCTGCCTCTTCCGGATTTTGCCACTGGGACAACCTCGCCACACTCCTCCTCCCACAGCAGTACCTCCCCCTCCTCTGAGCCTTCTGGCGACCCAACTGGGGCAGGTGTGACCTGAGGGCAGCATCGGCCCAGACACTCCGCTGTTGCCCCGAATAGGAAAGCCAGTTCTCTACCCCCATGATGGAATGGGGCCAACCTTGCCCCAAGAAAGCCAGGGAGCCAATATCAGGCTCCAGTGAAAAGCCCACTCCAGGCGCCTCTGCAGGCTGGAGGCATTTGACGGGAGGGGCAGGACTCCTGCGGTGTCCTCGGTGCTGCTGGTGGCACTGATGGTGTTACCCAGACTGGTAAGGAAACGCCTTGAAGTCCACAGAGCACCCAGAACTCCACAGGTCAACTTGGGCTGGAGTGACTTGGGGTCCTGGGAAGCAGCCCATCAGACCCTCCTCCAGCGCGGTCCGAGACTGCGTTGGGGGGGGGGGGGGAATGGCTGTTGGTCCCCGTTTGCATGGTCGGCTCAAGAGCTGGAGAAGGAGAGCCTTTGGGGTCAGCGCATTTCTCTGCAGGAGTCTCTTTCACGAAGGGGCTCGTTGATTCGTTCAATGTATTTGTGCCTGTCTTTCCATATGGCTGACACCAATTAAGAGCCAAAGCATAAAGGAATAATCGAGAAGGAAAACGCACAGAAGATATCACGGCCGGAGCAAAAGCAAAACCGGCCCCCGGCAGAGCAAAGGGCGGGGGTCCCCAAGGGAGGCTCTCCCTCTGGGTCCCGGGGGGGGGGGTCGGGCTCCTTTCACCAGGCGCTTCATCGGGTCGCCTGCAGCTGAGCCGACCGGGGCTTTCGGGTCCTAGGCGGAAACAGGCAGCGAGGTTCGCGGAGTCGAGGCCCTGCTTGCCGCTCCCCTCCCCGCCTCCTCGGGCCCGGGGCTGCCAGGGAGCGAGCGGAGCCTCTTCAGGGGGGGCAGAAACCCCGATCTGCAGCGATGAAAGCAACGCCGCCCCCCCGCAGACCCGCCGACGAGGCCGGAGCTTCCGCGGCGGCGGGCAGAGGGGAAGCCAGCGAACCAGCCGCTCTTCCGCCAGAAAGCGCCCCCGCCCCCCCGAGTCGGCCACGTGCACTGCCAGGACTGCCCCGCCCCTCTGGCCGGGCTTGGCGCACGCGCGCTTTCCACGTGGCCCGCCGCGCGTACCGCTCTCTGCCTACGTGTCCTTCTGGCGGAGTGACCCGGAAGTCCTGCCTCCTCCGCCGCGACGCTTCGGTTTGAACACGCTCCTTTCCCTCGCTGGCCGCCTCCCGGGGTGCCGATTGGTTGGCCGGGCGCCCGTGGGGTGGGGCGCCGGACCACGCCGGCCGATTGGCTTTCCCGCGAGAGGAGGCGGGCCCGCCGGGCGTGCTGCGCGTGCGCCGGGGGGCGGGCCCGGCGAAATACCCAGCCGCCGCTCCGCCCCCTTCCTCCCTCCGCTCCTCGGCCGCCGCCGCCGCCGCCGCTTCCTCCCGCGGAGACCTTCACCGCGACCCCCGGCGCCATGGCTTCCTCCGCCGGATCCGCCTCCTCCTCGGCAGCCGGCTCCGCCCAGGCGCCCGTCCTCCAGCGCGGCATCGTCAAGATGGTAAAGGGCTCCTGAGCGCGTGGAGAGCGCCAGCGGGGGAAGCGGGCGGCGGGCCGGTCCCTGCACAGGTCTTGCCGGGCCGCCGACGCCTTCAGCCGGCGGAGACCGGGAGGGCGGCGTTTCTCCTCTTCCTCCCGGGGGGCTAGGCGGGGCAGGTCGGTGTGGCCGGCCCGGCTTCCCCCTTCGCAGGCTGCGCGGCCGGCAGGACTCCCGCTGGGGCAACGTTTCCCCGCGGAGCGTCTCTGCCCCGGCGCTGGGCCTCCAGGGCAGCCTTGGGCCGGCCCGAGGAGCCGTCCTCCTCCGCCTGGCTCTTCGGGCGGCGGGGGCATTGGCCGAGCGGCAGGGGGCACAGCTGCCAGGGCTGCTCTTGCCAGGTGCGGGGGGCTTTCCTGGCGGCTCTTGGCTGCCCCTCCTCATGCCTTCTCTCCCGCCAGGTCCTCTCGGGCTGCGCCATCATCGTCCGGGGCCAGCCCCGGGGAGGCCCACCGCCCGAAAGGCAGATCAACCTCAGCAACATCCGCGCTGGGACTCTGGCCCGCCGAGCCGCTGCAGGGCAGCCCGATGGCAAGGACACCCCTGATGAGGTAGGCTCCCCTGCCCTGGCTCCCCTGCCCTGGTAGCCTCCAGCCAAACTTGGAACTGCGGGGCTCAAAAAGCATGCCAACTCCCGCCCCGGCTGAGTGTCCCGTGGCTGCTGCTGCTGCTCCCGACGCCCCTGCCCTTAAAGTGCCCGGAAGAACCCAGTGGGCGCTGGCGATCTGCTCCCCCTGGCCCACTAATCCTCCCCCCGGCAGTCCCCTCACAAACAGAAGGCTGAGTTGGGTGTGTAGCCCCCTCCCATGTTGTCCTGGGTGAGGGACCCAGAACTCCTGCCCCCCTCAGCCGGCCAGGCCCGCCTGCTCTCGTGTTGGGGCCAAGGAGGCCGGAGGAGGAGGGCCCAGGCCCGGCAGGGGCAAATTGCCCACCGGGTGGGTGTGTGCATGCGTGTGTCAGCTTCTTTGCCTGAGCCACTCTGGCTAACCTCTTTCTTTGCCAGCCTTGGGCATTTCCGGCTCGTGAGTTTCTGCGGAAGAAGTTGATTGGTAAAGATGTTTGCTTCTCCGTGGATTACAAGACCTCTCCCCGGCGGGAGTACGGCATGGTGTACCTGGGCAAAGGTGAGAGGCTTCCTCGACTTGGGCTGGCCCTCCTGGGGCCTTCAGTGCTTGCCAAGGTTTGGGGTGGACTGGCCTTCTTGCTGGGGCTCCTTGGGACTGGGCAGGTCGCGCCATTAATCCTAGAGCAGCCGTTCTCAAGTCTGTGGTTAGCATGTTATGGGAGGGGGTTCTCCCGCATGACCCCTGGGGAACCATGGAACAAGGTTGGCCTCCAGCAGGGTCTCAAGGGCCATCCTGGTCTGATGCCTCCCTTTGTGTTGGGCCTAGCCAGGCTCTGGAGCCTGTGCACGGGAAAGCCAGCTAAGGCCAGGCTGCTCCTTTTTGGTAAACCCCTCGGCAACCGGTGGTCTAAGCCCCAGTGTCTGTCCTGGGCAGGAATGCGCTCTCCCCATGGAGTGGGCCTGCTACTTGCGCTCTCCTCTGTCCTGCTTAGAAAAGGTTGGCAGCTGTGGGGGGGGGGAGGTGGCTTAAAGGGTCCAGGTAGGGGTACGTGGTTGGGCTCCCCTAGCCTGCCCTGTGGGAGGCGTCCCAGAGGCTCCAATGAGCCAGGAGGAGGCACTGGCCACACTAAATGGGGAGCCACTGCTGTGTGGAGTGCCCAACTTGGAGGGTGGGCCGTTCCTTGGGGAGCCTATTGGGCGCCGTCTTGCCTATTTGGTTTGGGCATCTTGGCAGACCTTATAACGGTATCGGGAGCCTCCTCTAGGGTGGCCCTGAGGTCAAGAATAGGATCCTGGGCCCCTCCTTGTGTCCCGAGAGGCACCAATGCCTCTTTAAAGAGAAAATGGACTTTTAAAAATGTAATTGTGTTTGATTTCTGGTCTGGCTAACTTCTGTGCATCCCCCAGAGTCCTAGATCAGCCAACCAATGCAGTCTATCCTTCAAGCATCGGGCATTGAACCCCTGGGGGGCAGCCACGCCAAGCCCCGCAGTGGTCAGCCTGAGATGTGCTGGGCAGGTTGAAGGGGAGGAGGTCCTGCCTGCCAGGCTCTCGGGGCTGAGAGGGCGGCAGGGAGGCCCTGTGGCTTTGGCTTCTCCGGAGGGCCCAGCAAAGGCAGCCCATTCCGCCCTGCAGCAAATGGGGCCTAAGGGGACTTGGGCATCCATTCCCCTTGGGCCTGGCGCCCACTGTGACACCTGGTGACGGGCGCTGGGCTGGCTTGGTGGCAATGGTGGGAGCCTCCGGCATGGCTTGCCTCCTGCTCCCCTCCACCTCCTTAATGCTGCGCTCTCAATTGCAGACACAGCCGGGGAGAACATTGCCGAGTCCCTGGTGGCTGAGGGGCTGGCCTGTCGCCGGGAAGGGATCCGAGCTAATAAGTAAGTCTGCTCAGAGCCTTGTGCCTGCCGGTGGCGATGGGTGTGGTGGGGCAGGGCCTTGCTGCTTCACTGCTCAGTAAAACCAAAATCCGGCCCGGAGAGAAGGGGCCTCCCGGCAGGCGGCTACTGCGAGTGCTGAGTGAATCGGGGCTCTGGGTAGCTGGACTGTCAGTGCTGCCTACCCTCCGTTGGGAGCAGCCAGTGCCCTTGCAGCCTTTGGGCTTCTGATCCACAAAAGGGTCAGAGGAACCCAAAGCCTGGAAGGTCACGAGGCGAAGGGGGGGGGGGGAGCAGACAGGACTGTCTATAGGTGATTTGCCCCCAAGTTCTGGATGAATTGCAGCAGCTGCTGTTCTGAAATGGTGAGAGAAGGGGGCTGGGCTAGCTGGCTGGCCAGGTCTTTGTTAGGCCCTTGGTAGAAGTGTGGTTTGCAGAAGTGTGGTTTGCATCCCATCACACACCCACACACACACCCACACACACACGTGGGATTCTAGCAGTTCGCACCTATTCGCTAGAACCAGTTAAACATTCCAAGCAGGTTGGAGAACCAGTTGTTAGAGGAAATTACTGGGCTAATCCTGTAAGGAAGGCAGGAAGGAAACATTCTGGGGTTGCTTACAGAAACTGCCCCTCCGTAACCCTTACTCCATTCTTGGCAGGACTGGACTTCCTGTCTCAGGAACGTCTCTGGAGTGTTTTTCCCCTTCTTTGCTGGTACTTCGCTTGTGTGAAGTGAATATTCAAAGTTAAAATAGCACTGAAAAAAGTCACTCATGACCATTTTTCACACTTATGACAGTTACAGCATCCCCACAGTCATGAGAGGCCAGGCGAGGAGATGTGTGCCTTGACGTGAGTGATGTTGACTTGGCCACACCCAGTCAATAACATGGCCACCAAGCCATGTCAACCCAGTCACATGACCACCAAACCATGCCCACAGAACCAGTTGTTAAGATTTTTGAATCCCACCCCTGCACACACACATTACGATGGGCGTCCATAGGTGGCCAGCAGTGACCTTGTTGGAGCAGCCCGGCTGCCAGCTTCCAGGTGGGCTTCCCCCTCTGCCCCACCCCATTGAGGAAGTCTTGGGGGGCCCTGGTGGGCTAGCAGGCTGCAGAGTCTGTGGAGGGGGGTGCATTTGGGAGACAACAGCAGCCACTGCCGCTTCCGAGGAGGAGAGCCACCACCCAGGGTGGGTCTTCCCAGTGGCTGGAAGGGAGGTCTCCATCCTAGGGAGGCTGCTGGAGAGAGGGCTGAGCCTGTGAGCATCCCGGGTGCAAATCCATGCAGGAGCTCCCAGGACCATCCAGACTGGCTCCAGGGTCCCTTCCCACCTCCGGTCTAGGCACAAAATCTGCATGTCCGTTCAGTCACAATGTCCCCCAATGCTTCCAGGGTGCAAAATGTGCCTTTCCTTGTGTGGGGGACAGGGTGAAAGGCAAGGCCTAGTTTCACAGTACCTCCCTCCCCTCCGGACTCCAGACCCCAAGGCCGAGGAATAGGAACAGTGGAATTGGGGCACTTCACCATTGCTGCTGCCTGGGAGGGCCAGCACCCCCATTCCTGAGTCCAGGGAGCCTCGTTGGGAACTAGTCTGCGGAAAGGGGGCGGGTTGCATGGGCCAGACCTGGTGGGGTCTCCTGACTTCGTAGGTGTCGTAAAGCACCCCCCCCTCATGGAGGGCTTTCCTCCTCCTAGTCCTGAGCAGAGCAGACTGGCTGAGCTGGAGGAGCAGGCCAAGACCGCCAAGAAGGGGATGTGGAGTGAAGGGACGGGGTCCCACACGCTCCGAGACCTCAAGTACACCATTGAGAACCCCCGGCACTTCGTGGACTCCATGCACCAGAAGCCGGTGAATGGTGAGTCCTCTTTTGCAGGTGGGGGGGGGCAGGGAAGGGCCAGACCAGGCGCTGAGTGGTCTTTCTCTGCAGCCATCATTGAACATGTCCGGGATGGGAGTGTCGTCCGGGCTCTGCTCCTGCCAGACTACTACCTGGTCACCGTCATGTTGTCCGGCATCAAGGTCAGCCTCTCCCAGGGGTGATTGGAGTCCGGCCTCTGATGGTCCACAGTGCTGCCTGCCCCCCAGAACTCCAGCCCAGAGAAGAGCTCCCTTTGTCCTCTCCTGAGCCTCCCTCCCTCCCTCTGAACAGTTTCTCATCCGGGGTGGGGGTGGGGGGCAGGATCTCTCCTGTCTCCTCTGGCTTGCCAGGTTTTGTGCCTTGGAAAGGGAGCATCTGAGCCCCCAGTTTATCCTGGTGCCTTTTCCAGCTTGTGTGTGTGTGTGAACTTATTAAATATGTGTTTCCATCTCACCAGAGGTGACTAGGCGGCTTACAGGCATTCAATTAAAATGCACTATAAAACAAGGATCTTGAATTTAACAATTCAATTAAACTAAGCAGGGTGGAGAGGCAGGGAGCCCAGCATGCCCAAGGAGGAGGTAAGACTATTCCAGTAGTCTCCTCCACTGGGATGCCAGGCCTTCTAGGCCCATCGGAAGGCCAAAAGGGCGGTGGGCACAGCCGGAAAGGTTCTTCCCTGGTCCCCAGCAGCTGGGATCCCTCTCGGCTGGAACGGGTCGGGCAGGTCAGTCCCACCGGGGCCAGCTGGTTCTTCAGGTAGTCTGGCCATGAAGGAGATATAAGTAACGCCTTGAACCGGATCCTGAAACACACTGGCAGCCAGGGCAGCTCATGAGAAGGAGGGGAACATGGGCTGACCACGAGGCTGTGTTCTGCACCGGGCGGGCCTCTGTATGGATGCTCTTCAAAGGCAGTCCCACATCAAGCGCATTGCATTGCAGCAGGCCACACCTGAGTGGGCTGGGGCTGGAGTGAATGGGAACAGGAACTCCCAGTCCAGGAAAGGCCACAATTGACACCCAACATGAAGTTATGCAAAGGCCCTCTTCGAGCAGGAGTCCCCATCCAGACCGCATCCTGAGGTCCCTTCCACCCACAGCCACTCAGGCTCTGGGCGGGTGGGGCAGTGACAGTATCCCTTGGGGGCCAGAATGGAAATGCCAGCTGGAGGGCCAGGGGCTCCCTCTTGGCCACTCGTCCCATTTGGGGTGAACACTCTCACCCGGTGGCTTCCTGTGGCTGTTGAAAAGGAGCCAAGAGAGCCACGGGTCACGAAAGAGTGGCCGGG
The DNA here is from genome assembly GCA_015471245.1 of Laticauda colubrina. Lineage (NCBI taxonomy): Eukaryota > Metazoa > Chordata > Lepidosauria > Squamata > Elapidae > Laticauda > Laticauda colubrina. Next base: position 918,517 of record BLBF01000243.1, on the reverse strand, counting down.
AGCTGGTCTTCTCACTCCCTGTCCACACTGGTTGGGACCGGCCTTGGAGAACGGAGCCAAACCGGGGCAGGACTGCACCACCTGGGCCTGATCCCCACAGCTGTCAGCGTGGCCAATGGTATCGAGAGCCCCATGCAGCTCATCTCTGTACTGGGCTGCCCCCCCCAGCCCCATAAGACCTGCTCCAGGCAGCTGCTGCCCTCCTTCTGGGCATGGAGTTAGTAGGAGGACTGGGTGAGGTTGGACATTGCTGGGCCCCTGTTAAGCGGAGCTGCCTTCTTCTGGCTGGGATTTCCCATCGGCCTAATGGAGGCTAGAGGGGGGTCCACTTCCAGGTAGCCCCCTGCCCCCAGGGGGGAGAGTGGGGGTGGAGTGTAGTATCCCTGAGAGTGTGTGTGTGGGGGGGCATGCTTGGCATTCCTCCTTGTGGCATAGGCCCTCGTGGGTTCCCCTCCCTGACCTGGCTCCCCCCTTCCAGTGCCCCACGTTCAAGCGGGAAGCAGATGGCACGGAGACCCCCGAGCCCTTTGCGGCAGAAGCCAAGTTTTTCACTGAGTCGCGGCTGCTGCAGAGGGACGTGCAGATTGTCCTGGAGAGCTGCCACAACCAGAACATCCTGGGCACCATCCTACACCCGGCAAGTGGGGGTGGGGAGTGCTGGTGATGGGTGGGCTGGGGGCTCTGCGGTGGCGTCCTTGGGGCAGCCAGAGGCTCACTTTGGAGAGTGGGGGAGGGGCAAAGGCCTGCATGCAGCCCAGGCGGGGACATTGAGGGCGTTTCATGGGGAAAGGGGACCGGCGTGAGGAGGGGCTCCTGGGCAGAAGAGCAACTGGAAAGTCTGCCTGGGCACTCAGCCGGGCTATTTCCTGGTCGTCTTTAGGAGCCACCCAGCCCATAATGATTCGGGCTGCGTACAGGCCAGGAGCCCCGAGGGGAAGGCAGCCTGCAGTGCTGCTCCAAGGCTGGAGCTCTTTGATCCTCGAAGGGGTGGGTGCCACGGCAGAGAGGCCTCGGGTCTCCTAACATGGCGGCAGTGCTTGGCAGGTGGCCTCCGCAGTTCCCTTGGGCCCTCGGGAGAAGAACCACAGGGGGCTTGCTCTGACGGGCAGCCGATGCCTGGACAGCCAGCCGCTCCTTGGGCAGGTCCACCCTGCTTCCCACCTTGTTGCCCCTTCTTCCCCCCCAGCTCTATTGTGCGCGGGGGTGCCTGAGAGGGGCCCTCTGCTGGAAGGGGGCTGGGTTGTGGGGCTGCCTGGGAATGGGGGAGAAGGAGCAGTTGCCGAGTGTCCCTGACAGCCACCTTCCCTCCCACCCAGAATGGGAACATCACGGAGCTGCTGCTGAAGGAAGGATTTGCGCGCTGCGTTGACTGGTCCATGGCCGTCTATACCCGGGGGGCAGAGAAGCTGCGGGCCGCGGAACGGTAATGCAGGCCCTCCTGCCTGGGGCTCTTCTGGAGGACAGCTGCACTCAGGTCCTCGGAGGCCTCTGAGCAACCTCCAGCAAAGCAGCAACCAGCTTTGGGGCTGAAATGGGAGGCAGGGAGGGCCTGTCCCTTGGAGTGCTTCCCCTGCATCTCCCCAGGCCTTCTCCCCAGGTGGGGTGGGTGGGTGACTGGGCCCTTCCTTAAATTGCTGCTTGTCTGACGCGGCTTCCCAGGCTCTTTCAAGGGGAGGTGCACAGAACCTGCTGTGGTAGCTCTGCCATCTTGGAGAAGCGTTGGGGTCTCTCGCGGATATACTCAGAATTGTTTGGGTTAGAAACAATTGAGTTGGGTTAGCTTTGAGTCTCAGCCAGTTGTAGCCGAGGTTTTTGACCTGGGGGGGACAGGACGGGACCATGTGACACCTAGTTTGGACCAGGTGCTATTGGGCAGCACCTCTAGGTGAGGCAGGAGGAGGAGGGGCACTTTGTCTCAGGGATTTTTAGGCCTCTCCTGAGAACCTGTCACTGGCACACCCCGGGGAGACCGAAGGTGTGGGTGTGTGGTGTGCGACTGGGGGGGATGCTCAGTGTGCTTCCAAGCCCCCCCCCCCCCCCATTCTGCATAAATGCTCAGCTTTCAGCCTGCAGGGAGGAGGCCTCCCACAGTCAGAGCAGCCCGGTTAACCGGAGCCAGGCAGCAGCTTCAGGTGGGCCCTGGGGCTGGGCAGTGGCTCCCCTGTTTCAAGCCTCCTGCCCGGTGTCTGTTTGGCCCAGGTATGCCAAGGAGCACAAGCTGAGGATCTGGAGGGACTACGTGGCTCCCACGGCCAACCTGGACCAGAAGGAGAAGCAGTTTCAGGCCAAGGTAGGCGAGACCTTCCGGAAGGGCCCTGCGAGCAATCGCTCTGGGGGGTGGGGCTGGAGGAGGGGACTTTGGGGACTGTCCGGTAACAGTGCTGGTCCGGTCCGTAGCTTGCTTTAGCTGTCAGGCTGAAAACAGGCAAAGGTGGCAAACAGGATGGGCCCCAACCTGCGCAAGTGCTCATGGCGCTTCCCCTGTTCTCCCCCCCCCCCCCCCGGTGGCTGCCTGGCCCCACTGCTTTCTCAGGTGGCTGTGGGGACTTGGGTGCCCTGCCCAGGAACCCAGCGGGCCCAGGACAACGAATGGCTGCTCCTGTGGAAGGGGAGGTGTGGGGCAGCTGGGCTTGTGCCCCACACCCTGGAGGTGTTGCAGCCCCTCAGAAGATCTGGTGCTGTGGAGCCCAAGCTCAGCTTGGAAACGGCCACGAGGTGGCGCCATTGCTGTGCCTGGCAGGGCAGAGGAGGCAACCCGGCTCAGCTCCCCCCTCCCCCCTCCCCCCAGAGCTCCTGCCTGGGAGGGGGGAGGGAGAAGGAAGCTGGCAAAGTCACTGGCATCTTGGCCCTCCTTGGCCTCTCCCTTTTCCAGTGGCCTCTGGAGGCCAGAGGTGGGGGTGGGGGGCTGCTGTCCTGCGCTTGGGGACCCCTCCTGCCTGCCCGAAGGTCAAGGTGCATGTCCTTTTCCCCAGGGTTAACCCCCCTTTGCTCTCCTCGGGGGATCTGGCCCTGGGGAAAGGCTGCTGGAGAGGAACCCAGGGGAGGAGGGAAGGTAGGCCTTGGGGAAGGGGTAGGGGTGGGGATCAGAGGAGGAAGCCTGGGAAGGACCCACCCTGAAGGATCAGGGGTGGTTTGGTTCACGGTCACTTGGGATGAGCGCCTGTGGCTTTCCGCCTGGGTTGCCAGGAGGGGGGCCAGGAGCTTCCCCCCTCCCTCCAAAGAGAGCTGGTACCAACTGTGGCCCAAGGGCTCCACTGTGCAGCAGCCGGATTGGTGGCTGTCTCACTTTGCTCACAGCTTCCAAAGAAGGCTGGACTGTCTGGGACTCTCCTTCTGCACCCCAATAACCCAGCGGGGGGTGGTGGTGAGGGGGGCAGTTTCCACCCCTTGGTTACCTTGGGCTACTGCGGTTGGGCCAATTGGGTCTGGAGGGAGCCTCCCCCCCAGCCCCAGGGTTGCCAGAGAGTCCCTGGGGAGTGTTGAAAGTAGGGCAGGCCTTCAGCCAGAAGGAAAGAGGAGGCTGAGAGTTAAATATATTCCAGGGCTGCTTATTTTTAGCCAGGCCCTGCAGTGTCACCCGTATGAGGTGAACAGGAGACGCCCGAGTGAGCAAATGAGCAGAGCCTTCCCGACAGGGATGGCAAAGGCTGGCCAAGAAGGCTTCCAGGGGCCTTTCCTAAGGGCTGCCAAAGAGCCCTGGCCCTCTGTCTGGGGTGCCTTTGGCCGACCGCAGCCGAAAAGCATTTTGGCTAAACAAGGGCCAGTTGCATTCTGAGGCTGCTGCTTCCGCTTGCCACCCCGAGCTCGCTCTCTCGGCCCGGTTTACCCTCCGCAGCCCCAGGTTTAGGAGCCGGAAGCCTGCCCGTATCTCTGGTGGTGCCTGAAGGCAGCGATCAGGATGGGAGGGGGGGGCTCATTAGCCGGGGCAGAGGCCCTGCCCTCCCTTCTGAGGCCCCCACTGGCAATTCTGCCCCCGTTGGAGCGCCGGCTGGGCCATGGTGGCAACAACACAGGGATTCCTTTGTGGGATCCAACCCGAAGGAGGGACCAAGGAGAGGTGGGCTCTCCCGGCTCTGTCCCCGATTGCAGGGGACGGGGGCAGAAGAGGGCGGCCCCACCGGATCCCACATGGGGGGATTTGGAGGGGCCGGAAAGGCCAAGACAGTGCCGGCACTCCAGGGCCTTCCAAGACCTGCCCGGTGGGATCTCGTCCGCAGGAATTCCTCGGGCACCTCTGAAGGACGAGACCCAGGGCAGGTCAGGAGAGGGTGGGAGGTGCCCTGGGCCCCCAGCAGGGAGCGTCTGGGGTGGCCCATTTCTGGCTGTGGCCCCTCCCCCACAAAGACACTCTGGGCTACGCTTGGCTCTGGGCGGCCTCCCCTCCTCTTCAGGTGACCCCGAGGCTCTTAGGGCAGGCAGGGTGCTGATGGCTGGCCTCTCTTGTCCCCGAGCTCCCGTGGGTCCAGCCCTGCCCTGCCCTGCCCTGCCCTGGGGCTGTGGGTAGGGGGGCCCTTGGCTCTGAGGCATCTTGAGGTGTGGAGGGAGGGGGGCTGTAGCCAGGGAGGGAGCAAGGCCTGTGTGGCTGGTGATGGCTGCTCCTTTTGCCTGGTGGGGGGCCTCTCAAGGGAAGGGGACACTTTGGGGTCCGGCTTTCTGAGCTTCTGTGAGGCTGACCCTCCCCTGAGGGGGCCTCTTCTTGGCAGTGCTGGGAAAGGGCTGGCTGGGAGGAGGGGCTTGGGTGGCCCAGAATCCCGCCCCCCCAGCTCAGTCCCTGCTCTCTTCCTCTCCCAGGTGGTGCAGGTGCTCAATGCAGATGCCATTGTGGTGAAGCTGAATTCTGGGGACTACAAAACCATCCACCTCTCCAGCATCCGGCCTCCCAGACTGGAAGGAGAAGGCCCTCAGGTAGGGCACACCTTTCGGGCAGGGCGGGGGCACGGCATCAGCTGATTCAGGATGACCTGGGTTGAGCTGCAGCCCATCAAAGAGGAGCAGGCCCTAATACTGGTGTTGCCGCACAGAGACCAGCCTGGCCTGTGCAGATCGGTGGGAGATTCTGGTTTTAAAAGAGGAACGGCCGAGGGGCCCCGCATCTCTGTTGGGGCCTCCTTCTGGGCCCCTCTTCTGCTGCCCTCTCTGGCGTTTGCTTCCTCGGCTGAGAGTGCAGGAGGAGCTTGCGGGGGGCCGGCAGGGTGGGCTTCAGCTTTGGGCTCCGGAGAGAGGTGCTTTGGGGGCCTGCTTTTCTTCCCTCTGGGCGCTCCTAGCAGGCGGAGGAGGAGATGCGCTGGGCGCCCTTGAGCTTCTCTTGAGTCCGAGGCTCAGCCCCACAGGCCCGGCAGGAGGGGCGGCTGGCTGTGGAGGGGCAGCCAGCCTCTTGACCGGCATCCGGTGGCAAAGGGGCGGCTGGAATCGTTGGTCAGAGATTGGAAACCTGGCTTGCAACTGGTGCAGTCATAGAAAGGCTGGATAGAGATCCCCCCCCCCCCCACTTGTGGGTGGTGGTGGTAATGAGGGCTGTGGCTGGCAGGAGGACTTGGGGAGTTGAGTGCCGAGAAGCCGCTTTGAACACTCCCCAGCGAACGGGAGGATCCCCCAGACAGGCCTCCTAGCCTTGCCAGGCTTTCGCCCCCCCATGAGAGCAGCAGCAGCCCCGATGCAGAAATTCCCAATTCTCCCATCTGGAGCGCGGTAGTGCCGGGATGACAGCTGGGTGGCCCGAGTGCGTCTGGGGTGGGGGGGGTAGCCTGTTGGCAGCAGAGTCTCCGGCTAGAGATCCTAGGTGCTCTCTGGCACATTTCCAAGAAGGGTGGGAGCTCCCCTTTGCCCTGCTCACTCAGTCTGCTCCCCCCAGGCACCTCTTTGCCTTTGCCGGGTGACGCACCCCCAGCGGCACAGTCTGCTGGCCATGGGGCTGGAGCAGCCTCCCAGAGTAGCTCCTCCGCAGCTGCCCCAGGCTTGTCCCCTGGGGCCTGTGGGTGGGCAGGCTTCTCCCCCGGCTGGGGAAGTGGCTGCTGGGGCAGCCTCGTCCAGCATCCCGAGGGGGGAGGAGAGGCAGCTGGCTCCTGATCCGATGGTGGTGGTGGGGGCTGTGCTGGTCACCCAGCTGGCAGCCCAGAGGAGATGCCCCCTTTGGAGGGAGGCCGCTGCATGCTTGGAAAAGGCGTCTTTGGTCTCCGCTCTGCTGAGCTGCCCCAGCGGCTACTGCCGCTGCTGCTGTGCTCTCTTTCCTGCACTGCCACCGCCAATCAAGAAGGTATTTATGGGCGCTTCTAAATCGGGAGCATCTTCCAGCAGACAAACCCCCCTATCTGGGGAGGGGCTATAAAGGGAGGCATCTGGAGAGACTGGCAGGGGCCCAGGGCCACGGGGAAGAGCCTCTGGGGAGGGCACCTGGGAAGGGAGCAAAGAGCCGAAGGAAGGAAGGGAGGGAGGGCTGAGGGGCGGCTTTGAGAGCTGTGCATGCGACCTCCTTTAGGGGCTGAAGCCTTGCAGGTTGGAGGGGCTCGAGCCCTCCGGGAACCGCCCCATTTCACACAGAGAGCCCTGGGGGTGTCCATGGTGTCTCCATTCTCGTCCAGCCTTTGGGCAGTGAAGCCCCCCTGCGCCATTCCCTCCTCAAGGTTCCCTGGAGGACTGGGAATACCCCAAGACTGCGCTGACCCCACCGAGGAGGCCCAGGGATCTGCTTTGTGGGGAGGGGCACCCAGTCCCTCGAGGGGGAAAGCAGCCAGAAGCTTGCGGGGGAGGGGGGGGGCTGGGGAGGACTTCCCTCTCTTGAGTCCAGTGGGCTTCAGCAACCTGGGCAGGTGGTGGACAAGCCCCTTAACCCAGGTGGCCCGAAGCTTTTGACTGCAGTGCGGCACGTCACGGCTGCATGTGCCGATCTCGGCCATAGAATAAATGACTCCCATACCAGGCAGCCAGTGTGGCGTGTTCAGCGCCTCTCCTGCCAGACTTCTGGCTGCCCTTCAGTGCAGGCTTGGAGGCAGAAACAGCCCCCCCACCCCCGTCCAAAGTTGTCCCAACCTCTAGTGGGCATCCAGCTGCCTGGTTGGGATGCTCTCTGGAGAGGATGGGTTGCAGTTGGTAGGAAGGACTGAGGAAGGTTTGTTTATTTAAAGTATTTGTTTAGCCGTCTCTCTTCTAACCATCTCTGGGCATCAAAAGCAACAAAACCTGGTGCCAAATCAGTTCTGATGGGCTACTACTATCCAATCGCCTCCAGTGGTGGAGGGAAATCCGGGCCTTCGAAGCCCCATGGAAGGCAAAGCAGGCAGGAGCCTGCCAAAGATGGAGGGAGGCAGAGGCTGCCATGGGAAAGGCCCCTTCCAAGTGCCCGGGGGGGGGGGGGGCTGTTTGGGGGACCAGCAGCAGACCCATGGCAGGGCAGGCAGGTGGGCTGGCCCTGGGGGCACGTAGGGTTTTAAAGGTGAGGACCAACACCTGGAATCCCCCCCCCCCAAAAAAAAAAAAAAAAAAAAAAAAACTGGAAGCAGAACCTCTCTCTGGCCTGGATCCTCCTAGTTGACCTGTGCCTGGCCTGGGAGAGGAGGAGGAGGAAGGGGAAATGGAAGATGGGTGTAGACAGATGCATGCAGGGGGGGTTGTCTTTCAGTGGGGTCTGCTTGCCCCTAAAGATTTGCTCTTTTTGATAGGCAAGAGAAGGAATTTTATTTGGATCCAAAAGTTCTGCTGATGTTTCTTGGAACCATGAAACTCTGAGACCCCCCCTTCCCCCTGGGCTGTTTTCTTGATTATGCTTTTCCTTGTTTTGGGGAGTTGGGATCTGGAGGTGTCTTTTTGTAAAAATGCTGTTGGCCCATTTGCACCTCCCAGGAGGCTTGTGGAGGAGGGGACCTGCCCAGCTGGGAGCAGCCCTAGATCCCCCTTCTGCAAGCTGGGGGGGGGGGCGCCCCTCCAGGGCTTGGTCATGGCAAGGGAAGGAGGTTCTGCTCAGCCTCATTGGCTGATCTCGGCGTGTGTCCACCTTTGAGGTGGGGAGCTGGGCGGGATCTCTGCTGTGCTCGGAAGCCCCTCAGGACAAGAGGCCAGCAAGGGACTCATTTTAGCCTCTGGGACTTTCCTGGAATGGATCTCACTTGTTCACTTCATTTATTTAAGCCGCAGACCCCTAGCGAAGAAGGAGAACAATGTTAGGTGGGAAGGCAGCGACAATAAGGGAGGAATGGTAGAGGGTGATGGCAGGAGGTCTGGAAGGGACCAAGAGGCTGGAACGTGGCCTTGGCTGGGGCAAGAGAAAGGGGCAGCTCAGCCTGCCGTAGAGGATGGAGCACCAGGCACCTTCTGGTTGCTTCTGAGGTCTCCTCCCCGGGTGCCTTTCTGGTGCCTTGGATTGGCCTGGGTGTGCCCCCCCCCCCCCAAGCCTCCTGTGACCTGCCTCGGCTCCTGTCTTCCTCAGCTTCTGACTCTGGAGATGCCGCCATGGAGTATTTGTGCCACAAGCAAGACGGAAAGGCTACAACCACGTTGTAAACAAGGCCACAGGAACAGTGACACGCCTTCGTTTCCTGTAGTAGAGCAGAGAGCATGAAAATTTAAAGCTGAGCATCTCAGTTTAATGATCCAAAAAAATTGTTCCTGTTACCTTGTTTGAGCGTGAGAGACACTTTGCCATAAAAAGGCACGCAGTAACTTCCCAGCCAGCGCTTCCCCCTCCCCCACCCCTGGGTCTGAGGCAGAGCCAGAAATGGCACTCTGCCTCTGCCCCCCCCCCCGGAGAAAAAAGGGCTGGGGGGGGGTGCTGCACCCCCTGCTGTGCTCCGTTCCAGCCTAGTGGGCCTCCCTGCACTTACCTGGGAGCCACATTGGGGCTTCTGGAAGGGGTGGGGAGGGGCGGTGCAGCCAGCAGTTCAACAACTGGTTTGGCCGAAGTGGTGCGAACCAATTGAATCCTACCACTGGGCTTGTTTCTTCTGGCATGGGGATGGCAGGGCAGGTTCCTAGGGCTGTGGCTGATGGTCTTTCTAAGGAGCCCATCCTGGCCGCCTCCCTGGTTCTGTAGCCAGCCGCAGGGCACTTTTGTCATTCCAGGGAGAGGCTGAAAGAGGCTCGTTTCCAGCTGGAGGGAGGGCACCATGGCTTATCGAATCCTTTCCAGATTGTTTGCCCTGTTAAATAACCGGCAGAACTGGGTGGTTCTGTTTCATCTGCTTGTGGCTGCTGCCGAGGATCGCTGTGTGAGATGGAGAGCCGTAGCAGGTCTTCTTTTTTTTAAATCTTCAGAAAGTGCAGGCGAGATATGCTGCTACTTATGGTTGGGAACTGGAGTGCCAAATTTGGAAATATTAAGCAGGAAAATATAGTTGGGCCGTACGGCCTAGGAAGCAGAAGTAAAGCAGGAGGAAGCTTTGTGGTGTAGGGTAGTTCAGTGACTTCTTCGTTGCTAGCAGAAGCCTCCCAGCAGCCCCATGGCCTCTGCTGCTGTCTGCCTGGACCGCTTCAGATGGGTCCCAGGGAAATCGGATTGACAGCGTTGTCGGCTGAAGAGCCGAGTTCTCATAGCGAAGACGTGGCTCGAGGCTGCCTGTGGGAAAGGGCCCCAACTGCTCATCTGCAGGCTGCATCCGAGTCAAGCCGAGGTGGAAGGGAACAGAGCCGCTGGCTCCCCCGGATGAACGCAGCCGCACAGCCGCAGGTTGGAGGAAGAGCCAGGGAATCGCTTGGAAGCCCTGAACCTCAGTGGCAGAGAACTGGGAGGAACGTGAGAAGAGATGGCCAGCCGTGTGTCTGTGGAACAAGCTGTGGAATTGGGCTGAGAAGGGAGGCCAAAGCCAGGGAAGTCTCCGGATTGATGGTCGGTCATGAAGTCCCAGTGGGCTCTCAGCCACCCGAGAGATCGATTGGCTCCATGAGGATCTGTGCCCAGCCTCAGGACTTCTGGGGGTGCATCGACAGCTGAGCCCATTGGGCTGGCCACCGGTTCCTCCCTTCAGCCTTCCACAGAGAGCTGGCTCTCCCCAACACATGTCTGAAGGAGGATCGTTTGTGCTGTGAGTGACTGAGAACTCTGGGTTAATTTTCCGGGCTGTCTACAGTCTACTCTGGGTCCTCTCCAACACGAAGTTCAGAGGCATTAACCCTTCTTCAGAGCCCAACTGTTCCTCCCACAGCGTCATTCATAACAAGGCTTGCAAGACTCTGACCTTTGTAGGCGCAGGCGCATCGTAGCACCTGAAGCTCTTTTGCAAGGCCTTTGGGGCTGCTCTGCCAAGGGCTGGTCTGTGGCGCGTTTCTTGGCTGCTGATTATTTTTAAGGCTTAATCCTAGAAGGCAGAAACTACAAGGCACTTTGATTTGTCTGTGTTGTCTGTCCTAAGGCTGATGGCTGTGCCTGTTGTGGTTAGTTTGGTCTTCCTTTTATTTTAATCCCATTTTTCTCACTGACTGAGCCTTGACTTCTGTTCCTGGAACTGGCAGGTCCTTTGCCTGTCCGGCCATCAGCACAGCGCAGGGTGTCAGCCACTCTTCCTCCGGTTTTAAAACCTCCCATGCTCATCTTCTTTTAATCCTGCTTCCCTTTGCGTGTATTCCGCAGCTAGGTTGAATAAATAAGGGGAGTCCATGTTATTGTGTCTCACTGGAGTCAGGCTGTTTCAGCCGTTGCCAAACCAGGAATGGCCTCCCTTTAAACAGAAGAGGAGAGCCTTTGTCAGTCTGCTCTGGGCCAGCCTAGCCACCCGAGGCAATGTGGAGGGGGCAGCCTCTGAAGCCACTGGCTGCCTTGAAGGGAAGACGGGCAGCTGAGTTGGGAGGCTGGACCAAAGCACGCCTGTGGAGACAAGAGGCTCCTTGACCCGCCGGGATGCTCGCTCCCGACATCCTCCTCTTACTCGGATAATGCAGGGCAAGGGTGCGAAACAGGGATCCCCTCCCTGAACCTGCCAGTGTCCAATGCCATTTTCTTTGGGAACAGATAACTCTCCTCTGCCAATTGACGATGCCACCAGTTAGGCTTGGGGACTCTCTGAGGACTTGCTGGTTACTCGGCCCTTCACAGAGCAGAGGAGAAGCTGCGCTGGCCGAAGGGGACTGCCAACGGCTGGTGGGCTCAGATCCACCTTCTCCCAGTTGGGTCCTTCTGGAGTACGGTTTTCATGCCGGCCATTTTGTGTATCCATTGAATTGTCATGCACCCCCTGGTCCTTGCCTGGACAGACGACTAATGAGTCTGTCACAGGATGCTTTGTCAAATGCCTTGCTGAAATGAAGAGACGTTACATCCCCGGCATTTCCCCCCCCCCCCACTCTGGAAATTGCCCGATCTAGAGGCGAGATAAGGGGAGTGTGGCAGCCTGGAGGGGGGCTGAGGCCCACTGAGCCATTGTTGCCCTGTTTCCAAGGTGCCCACCAGTCAGCCTCTTTATTTCCTGATTGGAATCTTTCGGGGATCCCCTTTTCCTCTTCTGTGAAGGAAGGCGAGCGCTTCTTCGGCCAGGTTTTCTGCAGTTCTCATCGATGAGGCGCTTTGGCTCAGCTGGCTTCCTCGGGGCCCTTGCGTAGCGTCCACTTCCGCCGGCTTCGGAAGATCTACCCTGCCCAGTAGAAAAAGTGAGTGCTGTTGTGGGAACCCAGGCAGGAGCTGAGGGACGTGCCTTCTCTTGATCGCAGGCGGCCTTTTGCTTTCTTCCTTGAGCAGCTGTTTATGTTGAATCTACACATGGACGCCCTCGTCTCCCTTTGAGCATCACTCACAAAACTCTTTCTCAGCTTCGACCTTCCTGTCGCAGCCCCCGTCTTTCCATCCGTCTGCGCTCAGCTTTCAGGTCTCCACCTCGCTTTTTGTCTACCCACACTGGCTGCTTCCGCAGGCCTCGTTTCCCTCCTTTGGAGGTGTTTGCAGTTGTGCTGTTAGTGGCTCCCTTCTTAGAAACTCCCCTCAGCCTTGGGAGCCTCTTCTTGTTGGCTTCTCTTGGCAAGGAGTGCTGCTGCCAGAGGCTTTTCTGAAGGTGGTGGGGGTGATGTATCAGCTCCCCCCTCGTAAGCAAAGGCTGGGGTGTTCCGTGCTGACTTTCCAGCCCTGCGGTTGCTGCTTCGTCCCCCTTGCCGCTTCCTGCTGATGAATTACCAGTTCCTCAGCATGGTGAGGAGAGCCGCCTGGGCGGTGATGCCCATGCCCGCCTTACTCTAGCCTTCAGGTCCTTCATCAGGACCAGGCAGGAGCTGCGTTAGGCAGGAGTCCTGGGGTCCCAGCAGTCGTTGTCACGAAAGGGCCCCTTTGAAAGATCTGCAGGGGGCTCTTGGAAGGCTTCCCTCGCTGCCTCTTCCGGTCAGGAGATCTAGCAACAGCTTTGCTTTAATTAGTTCCCCCACTTACAGCAATGAGACTGGAGGGTGCTCGGGGTGGGGTGGGGGTGATCCAAGTTGCTACTGGTTGTAGGAGCCCTGAGTGCATCTCCGAGTGAGTGAAGGGTTCTGGTGAAGGCCCTCTTGGCTCCTTGGCAGCCTTTGAGCTCAAACGCAGACTCTTCGGCCCGGACCTCACTCCTTTCAATTTCCCCCCTTGGTTTTAGCCTCCCCCTCTGTGGTACCAGAGAATAATTCCGCTCCTTTGGATGATTGAAGGCCGCCATCACGTCTCCCCTTAGCATCTTTCGGTAGCCGGTTTCTTTAACTGTTCTTCGTGCCAGAGGTGGCCGCCCTCTGAACTTGCTCCAGGCTGCCCCTCTTTTGCTCGTGGAGAGCATCCCAAACAAGGCCTTGAAGAGGAGGAGGAGGAGGAGGTAGCACCCCGTTCCCATGATCCGGGCACCTGCTCATGCTCCCCAGGAGGGTCTCTTCAGCAGCTGCATCTCACTCTGGCTGAGGTTTATTTCCAATACATGTATAATAGTAATCAGAATAGAGCTGGAAGGGACCTGAGAGGTCTTCTAGTCCGACCCCCTGCTCAAGCAGGAGACCCTCTACCATTTCAGGCAGGTGACTGTCCACTCTTTTCTTAAAAACCTCCTGCGTGGGGAGCACCCACAGCTTCTAGAGGCAAGCTGATTCCACTGGTCAATTGTCCTCACTATCAGGAAATTTCTCCTTAATTCCAGGGTGCTTCTCTCCTTGGTTAGTTTTCACCTGTTGCTTATTGTCTTTTTTCAGTTGCTTTAGAAAATAATTCGACCCCCTCTTCTTTGTGGCAGCGCTTCAAATACCGCAATACTACTGTCATGTCACCCCAATCCTTCTTTTCTCTAGACTAGCCATACCCA
>BLBF01000243.1:872319-904900 GCA_015471245.1 Laticauda colubrina | reverse complement strand
GAGAGAGAGAGAGAGACAGGTAGGTAGGTTGGTAGATTGGTAGATAGGCATGCAGGCAGGCAGACGTTTTGGATAAATGTATGGATAGATAGGTAAGTAGGTAGGTAGGCAGGCAGGCAAACAGGCAGGAAGACAGACACAGCTTTTGGATGGATGTATAAGTAGGAAGGTAGGTAGATCTATATTGGTAAATAGATAGGCGGGTAGGTAGGCAGACTGAAAGACAGGCGGGTAGGTAGGCAGGCAGACAGGATGGATGGATAGACAGACAGACAAAATGTGACAACGGCGGCACTTTAGGAAAGTAGAGCAAAGCCAGAGTACTTTCCCAACGTGCTGCCGCTGCTGCGTTCAACTTGCCGGCTCCACAGGCTCACCCCATTGAGCCCCTTGCACCGCTCCAGTGCAACAGTCAGTGGGGTGAGCCTGAGGTGCCGGCACCTCGAACACCCCTCTGCTGCCTCTTAGCGCCCCCCTGCCAGCCTCCTTGCCTCTTAGTGTCCCCCAGGGCATCCCATTGCCCCCCAGGGGCTGGTACTGCCCTCTTTGGGAACCACTGATCTAGCCCCAGGATTGGGGGGGCAGTAAGGGTGCGTGGTGGTACTGAGCAGTTGGCAGTTCAGAGGGCCACTTTCCCTTTTAGCTCTGTGCTTGGGTTAGGGTCTACAAACACCTCTCCACCCCCCTCCCCGGAGGTCTTGGGTGATGTCAAGACCAGTGATGTCAGGGTGAGTGGCATGCTCTGGGTCCCATCAATTAAGCATCATCAGCTGGGGCTGGCATCTCTTGGTGCTGGCTCCTGCCCCATGGACTACGGCCCCCTAGAAGGCCCTGCCACTCAGGTCCTTCTGGCCTCTGGGGAGCTGCAGGGGTCCCGATGGGCCCAGAGGGGGCCCTGGGTGCCGATCAGCTGCCTTGGATTGCTTTTAATTTTCATCTTTTAATCTCCCAGAGTCATTAGGGAGCTGAATGTCCTCGTAATTGAATAAATAAGAAATAAAAGTCCCCAGAGGTGAGAAAGGGCTCCCAAAGGAGGGAAGCCTCTCTGAAAAGATCTGCCTGATTCTGGAAAGCACGTGAAGGGGAGAGGGCAGCTGCAGCTGCAGGCAGTCCTCGAGTCACGATGGCAATTGGGGCGGAGCTTCTGTTGCTGTGGGAGCGGCCATAATCCACAACCTGCAATCACATGGCTGCACGCTGGCCGTCCCATTGCTGACTTTAATGTGCCCCACGTAGGCATGAATGCAACCAGGAAAGGGTGCTGAAGCTGCGTCCTGGGCAATGGGTGGGCAGACGCTGCAGGGGTCACAGAGCCCAGGGGGCTGGGCAGCTGCAGTGGGCGGGCACTCCAGCCTGCCAGGCCCTCATGCTGCCCGGGGTCTCCTTGGGAGAAAAGGCTGTGGCTGCAGGAGCTTCCCATTGTGGGAAGCCGGCCGGGAAGGTCACCAAGGCTGACCCTGTGGTTGTCCCAACTGCCGACCCTTTGCCAAGCATCCGCGTGGCGATCACAGGGCCTCGGTGGTGCAGTGGTGAGCGCAGGCCCGCAGTCACCTGGCCGGCTGACTTAAGATCTTGGTGAGTGTGGAAGGTCACTGGACGAGGAGTGGCCCTCCAAGGGCGATTCTGAGTCCTCGCTGATGGACTGCCTGGTGGGGTGACTACTGCAGGAAAACCGCTTGGCAATGGATTCCCCCCCCCCACCATTTGTAGCCGTTGCAGCTTACCGTGTGAGTGCAATAAGCAAGCTTGAGACGGGCAGAGTTAATGCACAGCACGGAATAAAAGTGCATTTGTGGCAGCATCCCCACCGCAGAGACTGCCTTAACAATCAGCTGGAAAGCAGGGAGGGTCCACGGTGCTCATGGGATTTTCCATTGACCCACTGGGGTTTCCAGCCCCAACTGGGGTTACTGAGAGAGGTGTCTCCGTGTTAGGCACAGGGCTGATGTGTGGCTCCCTCCAGGTATCCTTGAGCGGGTCTGGTTTTCTTGACACCCCCCCATTCAGCTTCAGGCTCCTTGGGGTGCCCCATAGAGCTCTGGGCCCTGCAGGCTGGAGCCTCTGCCCTGGCCTTCCCCGAGGCATTGCTGATTTGTGCCAGCCCCAAATCAGATGGCATTTGTCCTTCAAGCCAAGACCTCTCATTCAGAGGCAGCGGCTTTCATGAGCTCCTCTCTTCCGCAGACCTACCTGGAATTTAAATGGGGGGAGGGGAAGGGAAGGTGGCTATGTAGACAACGAGGGGTTGTGTGTGTGTGTGCGTGCCTGTGTGACAGAGTGAAGGCACCTTCCCAATGGAGAGCCATGATGTGCTAAGACCCACTGTGTTACCGGAGGCCTTCTGAAGTGGCCTGAAACCCGAGGGGGGGGGGCTGCAGGGTCAGCGCCCACTTAAAAGGCATTTTGGGGCTCTCCTGGAGGCCCAAATGCTCCGCCAGAACCTTGTCCTTGTTTTGAGCATGGATGCCAAGCGTGCTGCATGCCCACATAGGTGGCCCCACTTGCCCCGGGGGAGGATCCCACCAGAGTAGAAGCAGGCCAGGACACCTCTGGTGCTGTGTGGGTGTGAGGGTGGTGCCGAGGCAGATGGGGGAGAGCAAGGAGACCTCTGGCTTTGCAGCAGTTCTGCTTCTCCCCCCACCCCCCCACCCCCGGCCTGGCCATCCTTGTGCTGCTTGTGAGGATCTGCTCTGGTTGTGGGGCTGCCTGAATGCAAGCTACACACACACACACACACACACACACACACACGTGCAGAGGGGGCTGCGGCTCATTAGCAGCGCAGTTGAGTGGTTTGAGCTGTAAGTGCCAGGTGGTGATGCCTGCCCCATTATGAGGTCGGCCTTCAGTGGGTCACCTCCGGCCATTGATCCGGTTCGGCCATCGGACAAGCTGGGCGGGCAGTTCAGCCTCTGCCTGTCTGCTCTAATTCCATCAGTCCAGCCTCTCGGTCAAGGGGGTCAGAATCACGAGAGGGGCAGCCCAGGGCCTGACAGTAGGGGATCGATTGGGGGGAGGGAGTGTTGGCGTGTGTCATCCTGCCGGGTGGATGGTGGCTTCCGCCTTCCCGCATCCTGGGGGGAGGGGGCCTATCTGTCCATAGGGAAGTTTCGTTGTGATTTCCAGGAAATGGTCCTGCTTGAAGCTGAGCTGGACGATGGGTGGGGAGAGGTTGAAGAGGCCCTGCAGACGGTGGGGAGGGGGGCTTCTGGGGGTGAGCGTTGCTATTGTGGCCATTGTGTCCTGTGACTTCTCAGGTTCCAAGAGGGAGAAGGAGGTGGCGGTCTTCCTGTCCAGCCCCTGCCCAGAACGGTGGGTGGTTTTATGGGTTTTGCCAGTGCTCCCTCTCGGGAGACAAGGGTCGCCTGGGTTGCCCAAGAGCCAGAGGGGGTGGGGGGGGTTGTGCTGGTGCTGGGCTCTCCCCCGCCAGCCAGCTGAGATCCGGCCTCCAACTGGGCTGCTGCTTCAGGGGTAGCCAAGCAGGCTCGGGAGGGACCCTCCATCAGAGCCGGGCAGCAACTGCATTGCAGACCCTCCTCTGCTGCTGTCGCCCGTTGCAGAGGCTGCGGGTAGATGGAGTCACTCCTGGCTGCTACTTTGGCCTGCCCTCTGCCCCCCTTCCTTCTGCTCTCTCTCCCCTTGGAGGAAAAGTCTGCCTCTCAGCCAGGCTGCACCCACGTCCTCCTAGGGCCACTGAGACTGTAGGGATGGGGGTCAGGCTGGCAAGACCTTGCACCCCACACACTTGTGCTGCTGCTTCTTGCAGGAAGGAAGGAGGGCAGCCTCACCCTGTCAGGGCCAAGCGTAGGGATGGGGGAGCCTCGAGTTGTGGAGCCCCATCTTTGGAGGGCGTTGGGCAAAGCCAGACATCCTCTTGTCTGGGGGGCTCTGAGGAGGCCTATCTTGCACAGGGCGGCTCCCTGGTCAAGTTCAGAGCTCACAGGGTGGATCCAGGTCTTGGGGGGGGGGGCACAGGTGCTGCTCCACTCTTCATGGAGGCAGCTCTGGTAGATCATGGACTTCCTCCTCCTCCATTCAGTTTGCCTGAATCCCAAATGAGAAGCATGGGGGGGGGGGCTTGTGGGGCTGGGCAGGAGGAGATCAAGGGGGAAGCAGCCCAAGTGGCCTCATCATGCCTGAGTGATGCAGGCTTAAAGGGAGGCACTGGGGAGGGGGCGAGGTTGAAGCCCTTGGGCCTTCCATGCTGTGTGAGCCCCCCTCCCGAGCAGGACCCCTGACTGCTCTCCTGGGGGGGGGGCAGAGGGTCTGCAGCGGGAAGGTGCCCTGGCCACCCTTGCTGCTTCTGGCTTTCAGGAAAATCATGCCCCCCCCCCCTTTGCCTGGGAAGCTCTGCCCATCTGGGACATAGGCTCCCAAGGTGGCCCTGATGCCCTCCCTGGTGGCCCTGTGCCCGGCAGTGTATGGGGGGGACAACTCCGCATCACTGCCTTAAATTGGCCTAAAATGCCTCTAGATTCCCCCCAGAATCCAGTGGCCTCTGGACCTCAAGGCTTTGGCCAAGATTTTCCAAGTTGGGCTGGGAGAATTTCCAGGCTGTGCTGGCAGCCGCTTGGCTTAGCTTGGTCGGTCAAAAGGGGTTGACTGGAAAGGAGCGAATGAGGGATGGGGCAGCAGGAGACTTAACTGGGTTTATTTAGGTGCTGAATGATGCAGAAGGTGTCGTCTGTGGCATTGATGGCAGGGAGGACTTCAGGTCCAGGCTTCCCTCGGCCAGAAAGGGAAATGGGGACCCTGCCCCCAGGACTTGGGGGGCCAGAGAGCCCAGGCAAAGTCCCCATGGAAATGCCCCCCCGGCATTCAAGGCCCAGTCTCCAAGGCCTGCTTGGCTCTGGGGGGCTGTCAAAGGTAGGGAAGAGAGAAGCTGCCTGGGTGAGCTCTGGATCCATAAACCCCGCCCAGACCGGAGGGGGCAAATGGCAGCACCCAGGGAAGGGCAGGCAGGCATTTCGAGGTCCCAGGGCAGGGCCTTGGAAGAGCCAAGAGGCCTTTCAGTCCCACCTGGCCCTGGTGCCAGGGGGGCCTTCGAGGGGCTCCAGCAGTCGGTGGGCCCGCTGCCTTTGCAGCGCCCAGCTGGGAAGGGAGGGAGGGAAGGCGCTGCTTGCAAGACAGGCCTGCCACTCCCTTGGCCTGGGGGTCAGTGCGGACCGGTGGCCTGGTTGAAGCTGGGATGGGGTGGCAGACAAGCCCAGGAGATGCGCTGGAGGGGAAGCCCCCCCAAGCCCTGCAGCAGGAGCAGCAGCAGCAGCACCTGTGACTCCGGCTGGCAACCCTGGATTGATGGCTTCCCTTGACAGGTGCTCCGAGGCCCAGCATAAATCCTGCTGGCGGCAGCTCCGGAAGAGGGAGGCCATCTCCCTCCTCCTGGGTGGGTCAGAGGGGGCATGGCAGCCATGCCCCCCCCCCATCTCCCAGCCTAGGAACTGCCCCAGGGCATCCCCAAAGGAGCTGTGGGTCTCGGCTCCCCAAAGAGACCGGCGCTGGGGGGGCGGTGTCCGTGTGTGTCCCCTGCAGCTCCTGGCCCCTTCCCCCACTGACCTGCCTTGGGTCAGGGCAGAGCCATTATCCCTCCAGACGCAGGGCCCACGAAGGGGTGGCACCGTGGCCCTCCTGCTGCTGGGGCTCAGCTGAGGCTGGTTCTGCTCCCTGTGGGACGCTCACATTCCCCCCCCCCCCCATCCAGCCCCCGGGTGCCCCCCCGGAGTTGCAGAAGGGATTGAAGAGCCGCCTTTGCTGGTGGACCGGTGGTTCTCCTGCTCCTTGGAGTGGCTGGTTCAGTGCAGGGGGCATTTCATCTGGCTGACTCCCCCTGCGCTGAACCCCCTGTAGGCCCCCCCCTCTCCCTGCTGCTTCAAAAGGGGGGGGATGCCTTCCCTTTCGCTAACTCGAAGCTGCCCCGGCCCCACCCCATCGTGGGCTCTTCCCAGGCCTCCCACCCTTCCTTCAGCTGGCATTAGGAGCAAAGGAAGGAATGGAGAGGCCAGTGATGATGGCCCAGAGTGAGGCGACCCACAAGCTGCTTGTCTCTGGGGTCCTTGTAGCAGCCCCCATCTAGTGATGGAGACCCCACGGCCCCCAAATTGCCCTTGGCCGCCCTCCCTGTCAAGGCAGTGGGGCGGAGGCCTTTGGCACTCCTCACTTTTCTCCTCTATTGGCTGGCCTCCCAGTTGCGAGTGGCCGCCTATCCAGGCCCCTGAGGCCTGGGTTGGGCTGTTTGTGGGACCCCCTCCCTCCCCCCTGCTTCCATCCATCCTGGCAGGAGGGGCACCTCAACGGAAGAAGAGCATCTCACGGTGCCCTTCTGTCTTGGGGCACCAGGGACATAGGCCCCCTCCTGGTATCTGCCAGCCTCTTGGTATGCCTCAGGGCATGGGGTTTGGGAGGGAGTCTCGATGGCCCCCTGGAGGTGTTTCTTGTTTCCTCTGGGTTTGCCCTCTGCAGGTACGAGACATTTCCACCTTTTTTTCATTTAGGGAGTTATTATTTTTAATCTCTCGTTAGCCACCCAGAGTCATATTTCCAAGATGGATGGCCATATAAATGTGGTTAATAAATAAATAAAATGCAGTAGTGAATGAATCAGTGAAATAGGAGCAAGATTTGTTCAGAAATTAATCTGGGGTGAACCCAATATTTTAATTATGTGTGCTGGATTTATACAGGGAGGCTCCTTTGGGATTTATATCCTGTCAGATTCCAGAATTCCCTCCTGGTACAAAACTCTGCCTTTTCGGTGTGTGTGTGTGTGTGTGTGTGTGTGTGTGTGCGCGCGTGCGAGAGAGAGACAGAGACAGAGACAGAGAGACAGACAGACAGACAAGTGTTCCTTTTTTCTACATTTTGTCACTTTAGCACAGCCAATCCCCTTGGTTAATTGTAATTGAAGAGCAGCTACTGGTGTGGGATAAAGTGGGAACAAGATGCAAATTAATTGATTTTATTTGGTGTGACTAGGGTGGAGGATTAATTGAGTGGCTTTATCGTCTGTGAAATTATTTATCAAATTACATGCAGAGATACGAACTGGTGCCTGAGTCTCCATCCACACAGACCTCAGGAGGGACAGCCTCTTCTTTACCTGCCCGCCCCACTGATGGCTCTCTGCAGGTGGCTTCTCTCCCCAAAGGGAGCCCTCCTCCCTCTGTGCGGCTCCCTGCTTAGCTGGCCTTGCTGCTCGCACCCTGGGAGGGGCCCGAGCCAAGAGGCCTCTTGGGGACCCCTCGACTGTAGTCTGGGGAGCTGCTGGAGAGGGTGGGGGGCTGGCTGCTCGGGCTGTTCTGGATCAAGCCCTGGCCCTGGCAGGTGACCCAAGGCAGTCACGGAGGGGGCTCCAAGCTGCAGGGGGGAGGGGTCCCTGGGGAAGCAGGCAGGCAGGCGGCCACGGCGGGGACCTTCACCTTGTGTGAACCCTCTTCCAGAGCAGAGCCCAGGGCTGGGCGGAGGAGGGGAGGGGGCAGGGAGTCTCTTCAAGGGCGCCCGGGCACTGGGGAAGGGGCCCTTGGTGACTCGGCTGCCACTTCCGCTCCGCTGCCTTTGGGGCACCTGGCCTTGCACTACAGTTTTGATAGCTGCCCGGCCGGCCAGCCCTGGCATGCTGCCCTCAAGGCTTTCCGGTCAAGCTGCTTATGCAGCAAAAGGGGAAGGAGCCGCCCCCCCTGCAGGTTCTCCCCCCCCTGGAGGAATTGCTGCCCTCCAAGGAGCCCCCCCACTACAATGGAGCTCTTAGGTGGCTGGGGGGAGGGACTTGAGGGGGAGCCACCCAAACCCAGCCTCCATCCCTCTGCCTCCCCCCTCCCCAGCCTCGGCTCCTCTGGGCTGCCTGAGAGAGAGAAAGAGACAAACCCCCCCCCCCCTCCCTTTCCTGTTCCTGAAGAACTCAAAATGGGCCCCTCCTGCCTTCCCTGCCCCCCCCCGTGTCCCTTCCTGCAACCCCCATAAAATTGTCCCATACTTGAGTTAGGGGGTTTCGAAGAGGCTTCCGGTTTTCTCCAGTTGGCTGCTTAACCTGCCCGGGGGGGGGGGGGGGGGGGCTTTGTCCCCTGAACGTGTCCCCACCTCCTGGGGGTTTTTCTGTCCTGGGGGTTTCCAGTCCACCTACTCCTCGTTTAGTGACTGTTCACCATTACCACGGTGATGAAAACAACCACTGACAAGCTTTGCAGAGCTGAAATGAGATCCTGGATAGGTAGCTAGGCTTTTGATTAGCAACTGCTTTGCTTAACGATGGATTTGCAGTCGCTAAACGAGGATGACCCATAATCCTCAACTATTTTGAGGAAAGGGACCTGCTCTTTTAATCCACTCATTGAAAAAGAAAGCACAAGGCTTAGAAACGCTGCTGCCCAGAAGGAAAGCCAGGCTTTGGGCTGCCATGGGTGGTGGGGAAGGTGGCCTGGCCCCAGTATTCCCCGGGGTGTGTGTGCAGGATTGCCCCCTCCCCTCAACTGCTTCTGGGGTGGGGCTTTAGGCAGTAGGCTGTGCTCCCTGCAGTGCCACCGCTATGCCCCAAACATGGGGGTCAGCCTTAGGGGCCGCTGCTGGGAGGGGCCCGTGCGGTCCGTGGGCTTCCCTGTCTGGGGCCTGGGAGCTCGGCCAGCCGAGCCAAATGCAATGACCCCCCCTCCTTCCCCAGGACAAGAACCGGAAGCTCCGTCCTCTCTACGACATCCCCTACATGTTTGAGGCCAGGGAGTTCCTGCGCAGGAAGCTGATTGGGAAGAAGGTGAGCTGGGGGGGGGACTGTGGGGAGTCCTGCTGGCGGCTATCTTCCTGCCCCTTTTGGCTCTGGGATGAGGCATGGCTGTCTCAGGCTCGCCTGGAAATCTCTCTCCTTATGCTGCAAACAGACCCGCCCCCCCCCCCCCCCCGGGGGAAGGGGGGGCCCCCCCCCCCCGTTTTCAAGGCCCCGGCGGTGTTGTTGGGGGGGGGGGGAGAATGGCCTTCCTTGGGGCTTCTGCTCCTCCCTGCCAACCGTCCCACAGAAGCTGCTTGGTGCTGAGAACCTGGGCAGGTTGGCATGCAGAGGGAGGAGGGCAGCATCTTTCCCTTCTCCCCCTCCCCCCAGGTGCTCCTTTGGGGGGAGCCCTCCCGAGAGCCCAGGGAGCAGCTCTGGAACCCTGCTGCCCTGTCTTCCTTGGGAGAAGGGGAAGAAGTCTTGGCCCTGAAGAGGGGATGCCCCTTTGCTCCTCAGAGCCTCCTGGCTGCAGCTGGAAAGGCCGGCCCTTTGCCCTGCAGGTCTCGGGGGTCTTCAGAGAGGGGGGTGTTTGTGTGTGTGAGAGGGCGACGGGGGGGCCTTCACAATGTGTCTCCTTGAACCCCCAGGAGTAAATTTGCAAGCCTCCCTCTGGATTTGATGGTGGGGCTGCTGGGCCCCGGCAGCTCCCTTCCGCCGTCCTCTTCTTCCCAGGGCCAGTTGGCAACCTGCTGGAGTGCCACGCAGAGGGGGGGCGGGGAGGAGGAGGCACAGACAGAGCTGGGCTTCAATGCGGGGCCATTTAGTGCTTTGCAGTGCTTCATCCCCTTCTCCAAAGGCTGGTGGGCTCCAGCCCTCCCCTGCTGTGCTGGGCCTGTGGAGGCGACTGTGTGGGCTTCACCAGCAATGAACTCTGCCCTGTCCCCTTGCGCGCCCCCCTCCCCATCTCCTTCAGAAGCCGCTCTCCCTGCCCATGCAGCCCCCAAGACTCTCAGCTCCCGGGTGAGGCGCCCCTTCCCTGCCCTTCTGTGGGAGAGGGCCCCCCAGCAGCACCCCAACATGCCAGGGACAGCTCCCCGGCCCTTGGCCTGGAAAAAGCCCCCCAAGGAACAGGGGCAGGGGGAGGCGGAGGCCCCAGCTTCAGAGGGACAGACTGGGAAGGGATCAGTTCTCCCCATCAGCTCCGGGCCTTGGACCTGGGAGAGTCCACGCTCCTCCATGCAAATGCCTCTCTGGGGAGCAGTTGGGGGGCCCTTGGCAAAATCGTCTGTCTCCAAGGGGAGGCCTGTTGCTGGCCGGGCAGCTGCTGCTGCTGCTTTGAGCCCGAGGGTCAGCCAGGGCTGATGGCCAGGTGAGGCCAAGGTGGTCCCCGGCTCCTCATGGCCTCTGCTTTGGGCCCTTTGCTGGGACCCCTGGTGCCACGGGGAGGCTGCCTGGGCTGCGAAGGGCAGCCAGTGCCAGCCCAAGGAGATCCTGCCCTTGCCAGCCAGTGGCCCTCGCTTTTCTCTGGCTGTGCTGGTGGGGAGGGGGGCCTTGGTGGCCCTCCTCAGCCGAGGTCGCTTCATCCAAACGCCTTTTGTCAGCACCACGTTCTTCCCTTCAGATGAATCTGGTGGAGGCCGGTGAGGAGAAAGTCCTTTGTGCTCATAATGATGGAAAGAGGCCCCGGGCCGGGCTGCCTCCTGATTGGAAGCGACAGGCTGAGTTCACGGGTGCCCTGCAACCAGGCGCAGGGGCCGCAGAGGGGGAGGGCGGCCTCCTCAGGCCTGGCGGCTGCAGGGTGACATGTTCCAGCCACGAGCGGGGTGTGTGTGTGTCTCTCTCTCTCTCTCCTTTGGCCAGGCACCAGGACAGCCTCACTCAGCCCTGGGCCACCACCGTCCTTCTCTTTCCGGCCGTCCCCAAGTCTAGCTAGGCCACGAAGCCCCAGTGCCTCCATTGGCCCCACCGCCCAGTCTTGGCCATCGCCCTTGGGCTTATCTCCTGCCTTACGCTGGGCTGTTGCCTTTGGAGGGCCTGACCCCCACAGGCCCCTTCCTGAGGCGAGGAGCTCTTCGGCTGGGAAGACGGTGGCTAGGGGGAGAGCCTCTCTGTTGCCCCATAGTAGAGGGGCAGGCAACCCCCCTCTCCTCGGCAGGCAGAAGCAGGCAGAAGCCTGGCCAGTTCACTCTTTTCCCTGCTCAGAGCTTCCCCCCCCCCCCCCCCCCCCCCCCCCCCCCCCCCCCGGAATCCACCAACCGCCCCCCTTGTCAGAATTCAGTGCTGCAAGTGTGGGACCCCCTCCCCATATTGCTTAGCAACTCTGGGAGTTGGGAGGCTGGGAGATGGGCAGTCTTCAGTGCTGGTGGGGCTATGAAGTTCTGCTGCCCCCAACCAGCCTGGCATGCGAAGGAACTCTGGGCTTCCCATTCTGGCAACTCCCAATTGGACCCCCCTCCTTTGAAGGGAAGGAGGAGTCGAGGAAGTTGCTGCCTCCTGGAACAGGTCCCTCCCCTCTCCCCCCCTTTCCTCTCCCTCCCTCCCTCCCTCCTCCAGTTGCCTCTGCCTGCTAGGGTGCAGATGGAAGCAGTGGACGAAGGCTTCCCCGTGGCTTTCATGCAGCCCCCCCCCCCAGCTGGCTCAGGGTAAAGGCCTCTCTGGCCGGGCCTGGCACTGATGAGCTGGTGGCAACCCTCACCCCGCACAAGCAGGAGTCCTGCTGATGTCTCTTCTGGAGATGGTCTGTCCAGCCTCTCCTGGAGAACCTCCGGAGGTGGCGCCCCCCCCCCCCCCAAGCTTCTGAAGGGCAAAGTCCTTGGTTCATTGTCCCCACGGTCAGGAACTGGGATGGGTCTCCCATCCGCTGCTTCTTTTCCTGTCTTCTGGTGCTTTGGAGGGTGGACCCCCCCCACCTTCTCTGGGGCAGCCCCTCCAACGCTGGAAGGCTGCCAGCATGTAGCTCCTCTCTTGGCCAGATCTCTCTCCTCCCTCCAGCATCCAGCGTCTCTGGTCCCCTGGCGACTGTTTCTTGCCTTTTCTGCTGTCTCCTGCGGTGTCTCTTTTGGTAGGTTGGGCAGCTTCCCCCCTTTTGCATGAAGACGGAGGGGCAGAGAATGGGTGGAGCAGCCCCCTTGCTCCCTGCTGCCCCTCAGCCCCTGGCCCTCTTCTCCCATTGGTGGGCCAATCATTTCATGGACTTTTTTCTCTTTTTCCTTGCGTATGGACGTAAACTTGGTTGTTGTGGTTGTTACATTTGGGATTTGTTGCAAGTCTTCATTCATTCTGAGCCTCAGCGTTCCTGACTCCATCCTTGGCAGACGTGGGCTGCTGGCTGGCTTCGGTTTTAGTTACACGTTCCTCTTTTTAGTTACACCTGTCCCTTTTTCCTTTTTTTAAAAAAAAGTTTTATTGCTTTTTGAAGACAAACATGAACAAACACAACATAAAAATATCAAACCATCTTCCAAATACGTGCATACAGTGTGTTGGTTGGTTTACAAATTGTTTTGTGCTTCCACTTCGTAGTCTTCAATTAGAATTACATTGTATATGTTCTCATATTGTCAATCAGAATATTCCTAAATACATTAATATTGTTAATCATTTGACTATACTATTATTCAATCACGTTTTACAAAATAATCCATATTTTACTTAATTTATTTTATGACAGTTCATATTTCCATCTCAAATCTATCCTATAATCATTTTGTAGATCTAGTAAAAATACACCTTTATATATTCATTATGTTCTAAAAATCTACATGTTTCATTACCATTTTTTATTGTCTAACCATTGATAGAATAGATCCCAGATTTGATAAAATTGTTTATCTTCTTGTTCTCTGATTTCAAATGTCAATCTACTCATTTCAGTACATTCTATTATTTTCTTAATAACTACCTCCTGTGTTGGTATTTTCTCATTTTTCCAGTTTTTAGCAAATACAATCCTAGCCACTGTTAATACATTTACAATCAAATATTTCAATTCTTTACTATATATTTCAGGTAAAATTCCCAATAAAATATCTCTGGTTTCAAGCTTATATGCTTTTTTGTCATTTTTTCCAACCATGTGTGGATTTTAGTCCCATATTTTTTGGCATCCGCGCACATCCACCACATATGGTAACATGAGCCAGGTATCTGATGACATTTCCAACATTTTTCAGATTTGTTCTTGAACATTCTTGCTATTCTTGTCGGAGGAAAATGCCACCTGTAAAACATCTTACACAAATTTTTTTTATATGCTGTTGACATTGTCATTTTATAATTTTGAGACCACAATTTTTGCCATTTCTCTAAATCAATCCCATATTCAAACTTCTTTCCCCAAGCAATCATTGTTTCTTTAACTTGTTCTTCTAGTTTAATTTCTAATAAATATCCATACAATTTTTTAATCATCTTTTCATCAGTACCTGTCAAAATCTTATCTAAGTCAGTCAATTTATCATAGAAACCTTCTGTTTTAGGATCTTTATCATACCTAGAAAGTATTTGCGCATATGAAAACCAATTCATCTTTATACCTTGTTCTAATTTTTGCATAGATTTAAGTTCACATATTTCATTCAATATTTCACCATATCTAACTGTTCCTTTTTATATATTTATAGGATAAGAAAATGCTTCAATAGTCGATAGCCACACCAGAATTTTCAAGTAACATTGCCTTTTAGTCTTCTCCCAATTTAACCACAGAGACTCCCGTATGTAATGTCTTCTAAAATACCCCTGTGTTTTAGTTCCTTTATACCATAAAAAAGCATGCCACCCCAACAACAGATCATGTCCTTCTAATATTAACAATCTAGTATTTCTTAATGTTATCCATTCCTTTACCCACATCAATTTTGTAGCTTGATAATACAACTCCCAATTAGGCAAACCAAATCCTCCTCTTATTCTAGCACTTTGCAAAAGTTTTAACTTTATTCTCGCCTTCTTACCTTGCCATATATATTTCAACATGATTTTATTTAAATCTTCAAAATAATCTTTTCCAAGCCGAATTGGAATTGTTTGAAACAAATATAAAATTCTGGGTAATATATTCATCTTGATTGTTGATATTCTCCCTGTTAGTGACAGTTGTAAATTTTCCCATTTTGCCAGATCTAACGCTATCTGTTGCTTAAGTTTCATCTAGTTATTCTCTTTTAGTGTACTATATCTTGCTGTCAAATGTATCCCCAAGTACTTGATCTTATTTGTGACCTGGATTTTCCAAATTGACCTGGATCCGCCAATTCTTCCTTTTGTCTTGATAACATATTCTTTGTCAAAATCTTTGTTTTGTCTTTATTTATTTTCAAACTGGCCACCTTCCCATATACCTCTATCTTTTGTATCAGTTTTAGTGCTGTTTCTAGTTGGGTCTTCTAAATAAAAAACGAGATCATCTGTGAATGCTTGCAATTTAAATTCTTCCTTTTTAATTTTCATCCCTTTTATATCCTTTTCTTCTCTAATATTTCTGTTTAGCACTTCCAAGGTTAACACAAACAACAAAGGTGACAGTAGGCACCCTTGTCTTGTTCCTTTTCTTATATCAATAGAGTCTGTCAGTTCTCCCTCTATCATTACCTTTGCTGTTTGGTTATGATATATAGCTTCTATCGCTTGGACGAATTTTTTACCTAAGCCCATCTGTTCCAGCAGTAATAACATGACTCGCCAATTCACATTATCAAATGCCTTCTGTGTATTTAGAAATATCAAAGCCATTTGTTTTTCAGGGTGTGCCTCATGGTATTCTAAAGTGTCCAAGATTACTCTCATATTGTCTTTAATTTGTCTCTTTGGCAGAAATCCATTTTGATCAGGATGGATAAAGTTGTTTAAGTATTTTTTAAGTCTTTCTGCCAATACTGAAGCAAAGATTTTATAATCTGCGTTTAGTAAGGAAATAGGTCTATAGTTCTTAATTTGTAATGGATCGGCCTCCTCTTTTGGGACAAGTGTAATAGAAGCTTCTAACCATGATTTGGGTATCTTCTTTTACATAACTTCATTCATAACTTCTAGCAATGGAAGATTCAACAATTCTTATAGTGTTTTGTAAAATTCCGCCGGAAGTCCATCTGGGCCTGGTGCCTTTCCATTATTTTGCTTCTTCAGTGCTTCAGTTAACTCCATCATCGTTGTTAAGCCTGGGTTCCCCAACCAGGGTTAGGTAGACAAGCTAAACAGAATGTGCAGCGTTAGTCAGATAGGCACACAGATAAATGAGTGAGCTAAGCTTGTATGTTTATTAACATACAGTAAAAATAACAGATACGCTTGTGCTATCAAGAATATATTTTATTCCAGTATAAGTTTATAGCATAGTCAAAAACAGTCCTATATTCATTTACCATGTAGTCAGTCCATTCAGGGATATTCAGTTAGCAAAGTCCATGTAGAATATCCTATTGTCAGTTCATATAAATCAGTCCGTTGTTCTCTCTCCCGTTCGAGCAATGCAGTCTTGCTTCCAAGCAGTAATCAGGGATCATCAAAGCCAGAGAGAGAGCGAGCAAGCTGTAGCCTTGCTACTTTTATATGGTTTTCATAACCACACCCACAATTGCTCTTTTACAGTTAAAGCTGCATACATTAACTATGATTTATAGTTAGTATTTCACCTAAAACAGTTAGGGTGAACAATGTTATCCCTAACAATCGTTATATTGCTTTCTAACATTATTTCAATCTCTTTAGGTATCTGGGGTAGATTAGTATTCTATAAGTACTGTTTAACTCTTTCATCATCAATATTCTCTTGTGAGTATAGTTTCCCATAATAGTCTTGTATAATTTTCTTCTTCTCTTTACTTCCATAGCAAACTTGGCCTTGATCATCTATTAATTCCAATATTTTCCTTGATTCTTTCTCCTTTCTCAGTTTATATGCTAACCATCTACCTGATTTATTTGCATCTTCAAAATAGTTCTGCTTCATACCTCTGATTTTCTGTGCTAATTCTTCTTTTTCCAATAGTCCCATTTTATATTTAATTGTATCCACTTTTAACTTAATGTCCTTTTTCTCTGGCATTTTCTGTAGCTCTTTTTCAAGTCCTTTATGCTCATCCTCTGATGTCTTAAAGGCTAGTCTTTTCGTGGTATTTCTTTTCCTTGTGTAGTCTATTATCAAGCCTTTGGCATATGCCTTCATTGGATCCCATACGTTCTGCATTGATGTGCGGACCGATCATTTTCTGGACTTTTTTCTCTTTTTCCTTGCGTATGGATGTAAACTTGGTTGTTGTGGTTGTTACATTTGGGATTTGTTGCAAGTCTTCATTCATTCTGAGCCTCAGCGTTCCCGAATCCATCCTTGGCAGACGTGGGCTGCTTGCTGGCTTCGTTTTTAGTTGCACATTCCTTCTTTTTCATTTTTTTCACATGTGTCCCTTTTTCCTTTCAATGTGTCAGTGTCTTCATGCTGGTTTGTCCGGGATCTCTTCTTTTTGGTTCTCTGGGGTATTTTATTGGATTGAGCTTTTATGATCCCACGGATCTTGTTTTTCCCTTTAGGATTTCCATTGGTGGAATCTTTCCTCTCTAACTTGGTTGAAGTTGGCTCTCTTAAAGTCTGAAATATCACTTTGACTTTGCCTGCATTACAAGGAATTCCAACACGATGTGGCCAAGCCCCCTCCCCAAGTTCCCCCACTTGCACCCCCTTTATCATTTCATCTCTGCTAGTAAGAATGAAGCCCAGGGCAGCTGACCCTCTCGGTCTCTCCTCTGCCTTTCGGACAACAAAGTTGTCAGCCAGGCTCGTCAGGACCCTGTTTGGCCTCCCACTTCTCTCCGGTTGATGGCAGGAAGGCTTGGTGGCCTCGTAGCCTGCTCTTTGCCACTGATGGTGCACGGAGGGGCTTCCACGGGTGGTTATTTCCAGATTTCCTCACAATGGCCACAACTCTGGGCAGGCCCTGTGAAAGGCCATAGCCTCTCTCCAGGTGGCCCTGGGGATGCCAGGCTGAGTGCCCAGGCCACCTGCTGGATCCTGTGGCTACCCCCTCTGTGGCCCCTCCGCTTCTCCTCCTCTCTGGTCCTGAAACCTGCAGGAAGTGGTAACCCTAAGCTAGTGTCATGGGGTTGGGGGGGGTGCTCTGGTGCAACTGCCACCACCGAAACAATTTCCCCCCAGATGGTGCTGAAGGAGGCTGAGCTGAGCTGCGGGGCTGTGGGGGGAGGGGCTGTTTGGGGCAGGGACCAGCCCACCGTTGTCATGTTTAGAATTCTCCAGGACTGGATGAAGTTGCTCCCCGGGAGGCTGAATGGTCTCTGCCCTTGCTCTGGGAAGTCATCACTCTGGGCTGGGAAGCAAAGGAGCAGAACCACCTCCCTCCTTCCCCCGGGTGGCAAGAGCCACTGGACTGGCCACTGTTCCTCAGCAGGGGCCTCCGAGTGGCAGTTCCAGGTGAACGCAGGCCTCCCCCCTCCAGGGAAAGCCCCTGAGCCTTCCCCCTGTCTCCCCTCTAGGTGAGCGTCATGGTGGACTACATCCGGCCAGCCAGCGGGGCGACCGACACGGTTCCCGCCTTCTCAGAGCGCACCTGTGCCACCGTCACCATTGGCGGCATGTGAGTGTTGAGGAGGGTTGGCATTGAGGGCAGCCAGCAGGAACGGAAGGCGATGGTGGGCAGACAGAACGGCCTGTCTCAGCCAAGCAGACCTGGCTGTCCCCGGGCCTTTGCTTCAGCCCCCTGGTGCCGCCAGCATGACCGAGGGATGCCTCCTCAGGGCAAAGCCCGGCTGCCCCCTGCCCCCACTGGCTGCCTTCGCCGTGGCCCACTGTGAAGAGGCTGCACCGGGCCTCCTTCTGAGGCCTCCCAAACCCTCTCAAGAGGGCTCTTCCCCCCTTCACCAACCCTCTTCTCCTTGCCCCACCCCCTGGGGCCCAAGTGCTGGTCAGGGGAGGGGGCAGCTCAGGAAGGGTGAGCCGTGCGTTGGCTTCAGCCAAAGGAGGGGAGGCTGCCGCTTCCTTCCCGGGCACCTGGCCTTCTGCGCCCATCCTTGATGCTCACCTCCCCCCCCTCTCAGACCAGCCTATTCTGGGCTCTGTGGGAAGGGTTCCCCTGGGGCTTGAGGCCGAAGTAGCAACCAGCCTTGGCTCCTCTCCTGGGCAGCAGCCTTGCCTCGGGAGCCTTCCTTGGTGTGGAGGAGGCGTCTCAGCTACTCACCCAGAAAGGAGACCCCTGCCTCACTCCGGCCCATCTCCTTCTCTTGCAGCAACATTGCCGAAGCGCTGGTCAGCAAGGGACTGGCCACTGTCATCCGCTATCGCCAGGACGATGACCAGCGCTCCTCCCACTATGATGAGCTGCTGGCTGCTGAGGCCCGGTGAGCTGTGGGAGGGGACTTGGGGGCGGCTCTTGCCCCACGGGACAGGCTGGTATTGGGAGGGAGGGGGATTTCTTGTGGCCAGTAGGGCAGGGTTGGAAGTCAAGGGAAAGAGGGGACAAGAGGCACCCCAGCCACTTCCCACATCCCCTCTGGAAAGGAAGGAAGGAGCCAGAAAGTGAAGCGAGGGAGCCTCCGGCCAGCTGGCCAGCCTATCCTCTTCCCTGGTCCAAGGGCCTCCCTCATGCAGAGATAGGCTGGGGTGGGGAGCAGCACTGAGCAGGCTGGGCCTTTTCCTGGGGTCGCTCTTGGAGCTCCAGAGTTCCCGTGCTCCCCTTACCTTGGGAATGGCCTGCAAAGGAGACCTTGCTGGTCCTTCACCACCCAAGGGAGCAGAGCAAAGCCAGGCTCTTTGTGGGGGAGCCGTTTCTGGAGCGGGAGGAGGGGCTGTGAACCCATGTAGGCAGCCCTAAAGCCAGGCAGCCTTTGCAGGAGCTGCTCTGCGATGAGGAGGGGGCTGTTGGGAACATGAGAGAGGGAGGGGGCTGGGGGCCTCCAGAGAATGCCCTCCCCCATCTTCCAGGGCAGCAGCAGCATTCTTGGGGTCCATAGCCTTCTCAGAAGATTCAGCAATGTGTCCAACGGAGGGGGCAGTTGCCCTGCCTGAGTTTGAGGCGGGTAGGCTGAGCTCTGGGGCCTGGAAACAGACAGGCTCTTCTCAGGCATCATGGGTGCCTCCCAGGTGCCTTCTGCCCCCTGCCCCCTTCTCCAAATCATATGTGGGGCTTTGGACTCTGATGGGTTGCTGGCTCTGCCTCCCCCCAGTGCTTCCTGCCAGGCAGGGATCCTTCTGTCTGCCCCCCCCCCCGAAGTCAGAGCCCCCCCAGGCTGATGCTTTCTGCCCCTCCACAAAAGCTGGGCCCTATTGTGCCCCCAGAGGGTGGAGCCCTTGGCTCCAGAGGGCCCCCCTCCCACTGGTGTAGCTTTGCTGATCTCCCCCTGGACTCCCCGGACTGAAGCTAAACCCTGGTCTGAGAACCCAAGAATCAGCGGCTGCTGATCTGAATTGATGGTGGGGGTCATCTGATGGAGGCAGAGCTGACAGAAGAGACAAGCTTCTCTAGCCTTTGTTGGCAGTTGGGACTACTCATGGTTAATAACACTGTGGAGAGTGGCAGGCTGCCATTGGGATTTCCTGAGGTTAAATGATGAGTGGGAGCTTGGAACTGCATGAGACATTGTAGGACTACAAAGCTGCTAAATTTCCAATGCAACATAGCAAACCTTCCTGGCTATTTTTTATAGCTACCATTTGCAGTTTTGCTTCTGCATTTTTGTGGGTGTTCTGTGGTCGGGCCTGGGAGGGTTGCTTGGGGGATGTTATGATATGTACAGAATAACCCTTGAGTAACAAGGATATGCACATGGAAACATTTATGAGAGTAGTTATGAATAATTATTCAGCCACACACAGATACACTAAATTGAGTTAAAGTTTACTTTAAGAAATAGCACAGTCCAATCAACAGTCCAGGTCATAAATGTTTTACAGTCCAAAGAATATCCAATTACAAAGTCTTCTTACCGGTTGCCTTTGTCATTTACAGTAAACCAAGATATCAAAGTATAAGCACAGCTTAGATAGCAACAGAATGTTAGAGAAACAGAATGTCAGAAGGGAGCAAGCCATGATCTCTAGCTCCCTCTTATGGCAACCTGCAATACAGTCAACCAATCGGAATCTAGTATAAATCAACACAGTGATTTTGTCTTAAAGCTACAAACATACATTGTTGGTTTATATATTGCCAACCCAACGAATTGGTGGACAGATTCCTAACAGGATGGTGGGGCTGGGGGAAAAGTTGAATGAGTATGTTGGTCCTTTCCCCCAGGTGATTGCTGAGAGGCAGGAGTGGCTCCCTGCTTGTTGGGTGAGAGCAATTGGACAGGGTGCTGTTTATGCATCGAGTGGACATATTCTGATTATGTTGGGAGATAAGGGGAGCTGGATGTGACCCCTCTGCAGCAATATGGGGTGGTGTGAGTTTGAGGGTGCTGAGAGCAAATGCTATAGTGCCTGAAAAGCTCACCTTTCCGCCAACAATCTTGTCAGTGGAAGTAGATTCCCCCCTCCCCTTTTTAAAGAAGAGTTTTGGGGATGGGGGATGGAATGGTACTCAGGGAAGGCAGAGGAGGACGTCCTGTTTCAGTGGTGTCTGGTTACAGGAGATATGGGAGACAAGGGAGAGGGCAGGCACAGGGAACGCGATTAGTACCGATCTCGTGTTCTGCCCCATTGCATTCACCTCATTTTCCTGGTCAGCAGATCTGCCTTGGCGCTGGTCTTAGGCTGCTGCTTTTAAATGTGAGATCAGCTTGCAGTAAGGCTAGCCTTAGTGCCGATTTGATCCTCAAAGGGAAGGTTGATCTGGCTTGTATAACTGAGACCTGGCTGGGCCCAGAGGGAGGCGTTCCTCTTGTAGATATGTGCCCAGTGGGTTATCGAGCATGGCACCAGTCTAGGCCTCAGGGCCGGGGAGGAGGTGTGGCTGTTGTCATCAGAGAATCTCTAGTAGCCTCCAGAGGCAAAATTCAACAAGTCCCCGGCTGTTGAGACCCTTTTTCTTAGGTTGGGCTCAAGGGATCAGGTGAGGTTGCTGCTGCTATACCAGCCTCCCTGCTGCATGGCAGCTTCCTTACCTGGGCTCCTGGACACCTCCCCCCCCTCCGGCTTGTAGTTCTGGGGGATTTCAGCCTGCCTTTTCTGGGGTCGGAGGTAGCCCAAGATTTTATAGAAACCGTGACTTCCACGGGCCTGTCCCAGATTATCCAGAGCCCGACTAGTAATAGTGGTCACACCCCTGATTTGGTGTTCTCGTCGGAGCAGTGTCTATGGGACCTGGAATTGGTAGACCGCTCCTTGGTCCCCTTGTCATGGTCAGATCAGTCTGGTGGCAATGAGTTTCTCAAAAGCTGCATCCCCCGCAGGGAGGCAGGACCTATTAGATTGGTCCACCCCCATCGACTAATGGACCCAGATGGGTTCCAGAAGGAGCTGGGGGTTATAACTGCAGATCTGTTAGGCAGTTCAGCCGAGCTCTTAGTCACTGTTTGGAATAGGAAGGTGACTGGGGCCCTGGATAGGATTGCACCCTTGCGATCTCTCCTCACCTGTAGACCTCTCCGAGCCCCATGGTATACAGAGGAACTGAGAGGGATGAAACGCATGAGGAGACGTCTAGAGCTCTGCTGGCAGAAGACAGGAGATAAACTTGATTGAATACGGGTGAGAGCTGCTACTAAGGCCTACCTTGTGGCGATTCATGAGGCGAAGTGTAAATCCTTCTCCACACTCATTGCATCTGCAGATAATCGCCCAGCGACCCTCTTTAAGGTGAGCCGCCTCCTCCTAGAGAAGCAGGAGATAGAGGTCCACCTGAAGGGGCGCACTGAGTAAGTTGCGGGTTTTCTGGAAGACAAAATCGCTCGACTTTGTTCCCAGTTAAATGCCAGTGTGGTTGCTGATCTGGTGGACGCTCCTGAGGCAGGTTCTTGCCCTGTTATCTGGGAATGGTTTGACCCTATTGCTCCCGAGGAGGTGGACACGATCCTACGGAGTATGCGCATAAACACCTGTGTTTTAGACCCATGTCCCTCCTGACTTGTGAAAGCTTCCCAGGAGGTGACAGGCAGGCAGACTCTGGCAGTGGTTAATACTTCCCTACAGGAGGGGACGGGCCCCAGCAGTTTAAGGAGGCTGTGGTCCGCCCTCTTCTTAAGAAATCGTCACTGGACTCCACCCGGTTGGATAATTTCTGACCTGTCTCCAATTTTCCATTTTTGGGGAAGGTACTTGAGAAGGTGGCCGTGCAGCAGCTCCAGAGGTTTCTGGATGAAACGGATTATCTCGACCTCTTCCAGTCAGGATTCAGGCCTGGATTTGGGAAAGAAATGGCATTGGTTGCACTTTTAAATGATCTCTGGCGGGAGCAGGATGGGGCTAGTGCATCCATCCTTGCTCTACTTGACCTCTTGGCGACTTTTGATACTATCAACCATGGGATTCTCCTGAGACAGCTTCAGGGGATGGGAGTGGGAGGCCTTGTGCTGTCCTGGTTCACTTCCTTCCTCTGCAGCCGCTCTCAGTCAGTGTTGATAGGAGGGGAGAGATCCAGCCCTCGCCCACTGCTTTGCGGCTCAGGGCTCGGTACTCTCTCTGCTCCTGCTCAACATTTATGTGAAGCTGCTGGGTGAGATCATCTGTCACCATGGACTGAGGTATCACCAAAATGCTGATGAGATTCAGCTGTATGTCTCAGCCCGAGGTGAGTTAAATGTTGCTGTGTCCTCCCTCTCGCAGTGCCTGGAGGCTGTTGGGGCTGGATGGGGAGCAACAGATTGAAACTAAACCCTTGCAAGACCGAGTAGCTCTGGGTCTGGGGTTCATTGGTTCAGGGAGAATTATCACCTTTAGTTTTGAATGGGGTGGCACTATCCCAAAGAGACCCTGTGTGTACCTGGAGGTTTTCCTGGACTCACGATTCCTGTTTGAAGAGCAGGTGGCAGTCGTGGCCAGGAGGGCCTTTGTGCAACTGCGGGTTGTCCACCAGTTACACCCTTTCCTGGATCAGCGGTCCCTACTCACAGTCACTCATGCCCTGGTCACTTCCCGTCTTGATTATTGCAACGCGCTCTACATGGGGCTGCCCTTGAAGAGCATCCAGAAGCTCCAGTTGGTGCAAAATGTAGTGGCCCGCATGGTTTTATGCAGACTCCGGTGTGCACATGTGTCACCTCTCCTGCGGGAGCTGCATTGGTTGCCAATTTGCTTCCAGGTGCTGGTTGTCACCCTTCATGGCTTGGAACCAGGTGATCTGAGGGAAACATCTCTTGCTGGTCACATCTACCCGACCCACCAGAGTGGGGAGGCAGTTAATGTTGTGGGTCCCACCTTTGAGGGAGATATACCTTGTTGGATTCAGAAGAAAGGCCTTCTCCGTCGTGGCTCCCTCCCTCTGGAACGTCCTCCTCCCAGAGATTAGAATGGTCCCCACTCTAACACTCTTCCGAAAGGCACTGAAGACCTGGTTCTGCAAGCGGACCTGGGGATCCCAGAGAGGGATGGAGCCCATCAGATGGCTAGTGTGATCTGCTGTCATCGGAGGTCAGGGTGGGAGTTGGTTTTTGATTTTGTGTTTTGTTTTGTTTTTTGTTTTCCCAAATATTGTTCTATTGTACTTTACTAATTTATTTGATTCTTTTTGTCAGTTTTTATTGTTTTTATTTTTATTTTACATTGTGTAAGCCACCTCGAGTCACCATGGGCGAATAGGTGGCAATATAAATAAATTAATTAATTAAATTAATTAATTAATAAATTAATAAATTTTTAAACAAAGAGGAGGGAGGGAGGGGTCTTGAGGTAGAGAGCACAGCAGCTGCTCTGCAGTTCCTGGGTGCTGCTGACCCTCCCTTGTCCCCTACAGGGCAGTCAAGAATGGCAAAGGCTTGCACAGCAAGAAGGAGGTCCCAATCCACCGAGTGGCTGACATCTCCGGGGTAAGCCGCACTCTTTGGGGCTCAGGGGGGCTCTAGGCCTCCTTTCCCTCCCTCCCCACTGCCCATTCTGGGGGGAAGCAGCCTCTGGGGCAGCCGTGGCCTCCCTCATCCAAGGAGAGACTCCTGCCCGCTCTTGGCAGGTTCCGGCAGTGTGCTGTTCCCCCCTCGCCTTCCCCTCTTGGTGGCTGAATCAGCTGCCTGGCAAGGCTCTTTCCTGCTCTTCCCCAGCAAGGGGTGGGGTGGGGAGGGGTCTTCCTACCCTGCTTCAGAAGGGAATCTGGTTGGTCAGCGGGGAGGAAGCCAGTACCACCCAGCCTGGCTGCCCCTGAGCATCAAGGGAGCCCCCCACACTTAGCAGGACCACGCCCCTCCTGTGCCCCCTCCCTCCTCCTCCTCTTGATCAGAACCTGGGGGGCCACTGGAGGTGTGGGTTGGAGAGGAGCGCCACGGAGGAGACTGTGTGGGATTGGCCAGGATTCTGGAGAGCTGCTCCCCAGGTGACGAGGGGGAAAGACGGCCAAAGCAAGCGGAGAGCGGCTGAGGTGGGGCGGGGCAGAAGGCACAGCACTGCCGGACTGGCCCGTGTCTGCCATCAGAGCCAGTCTCCGCAATCTTCCCATGGACTTCCTGGTCCTCGTGGGGCTGCTGGCAGGAGTTTGGAGCTCCTTTCATTTCCTGTTCTGTCCAGCAAGGGAGACCCAGGAACTTCTGAAAGTGGCCCCGCCGAGTGGCCACCCTCAGAAGGGACCCCTGAGCTGCCTTAGGCTCTGGGGCCCTGAAGGAAACTCCCTGGTCTGGATGGAGGAAGGAACCTGCTCTCTGCTGGAAGGTCTCTTCCAGGGGCAGATTCAGGTTGGGACAGGCGGCTCTGTTGTCCCCTGGGCTGATCGGGGCGGGTGGGTCAGGCCTCTGGAAGATGCTCCCCCCTTAACTGAAGCCAGGAAGTTGGGCCCCCTGGGATGGCGTAGGACGGTTGGCCCAAACTGCCAATTCCATAAGCTCCAGTCTGGGCTTGCCAGCCAGCGGCCTTTTGGGGTGTAAGGTGCGGCTGGTGGCAAACTCCTCCAGGCAGACCTCAGAGCAGCCTGCCTCCCGGTGCTGGAGGTTTCCAAGCAGAGGTGGGCAGTCCTTTGTCTGGTGTAGCCCTGGGCAGGGGGCTGGACTGGAGGACCTCCGGGGGGCCTTTGGGTTTTTTGAGTGGCTGAGGAGCGAGTGGGGCCCTCAGAGCAGCCTCGGTCCAGCTGGAAGCTGTGACGGGTTCCTGAGCAGGGCAGAGTCGAATGGCTGCCTGCGTGGCCGGCCTGCCCTTCCTGGGCCGTCTCGGGAGCGGCTGGGACGGCAGCCTCAGGGCTCGGCCTTTATCCACCAGCAGGCCCAGGAGAAAGAAGGGACCTCGTTCCAGCCCTGCCCCTGCGTCCCCCAAATGCCACCGATGGTCAAGCAGGCCAGAGCCTCCCTGTGCCTTGGAAGAGAGGAAGGCCTGAGGCCCCAGGGGAGGAGGAGGGGGAGACGCAGGGGGAGCAGCCATCTCCTGGGGGGAAAGCCGCTTGGCCAGACAGCTAGGTCCTCCGGCTGGGGGGGGGGGGGGGCTGGATGAGCTTCTGGCTGGGAAGGGCAGAGGGAGGCCCAGGCCAGCTGCCCCCAGGGCAAGTGACCCTTCCTGCAGGGGGCGGGAGGGAAGGGCTGCCTGAGCCACTCAGTCTCTCCCCCTTTGGAGCTTGCTGCTCCTTTGCACCCACAGGGGTCTCTCTTCTACTCAGGAGGTGGCTAGGCCTGGGGACGCCCCTTCCCCTGAGCCTCCCTTCGGTTGGCCCCAGCTGCCTTCGTGGGAGGGAGGGAGGGGAAGGTTGCCCCAGATGTGAGGAACAGAGAGAGCTCTCCCTCCCTGCTTCCTGAGGGGGTCTGAGGGAGGAGAGAAGGACCTTCCTGTCCAGAAGGTGAGATCTGGAGTGGGAAGGGCCCCTGCGCACAGGAGGGAGGCGCCCACTTGTGCCTGTGAGGTGTGAGGGGCTCTGTGCCAGCTAAGCAATTTGGAGCCACCTCAGTTGGCAGGTAGAGGCCTCTGATGAGAAGCACCGCCATCCTCGGTCACCTGACCTGATCCTGCAGCTGAGACACTCAGAGGCTGCCAGGAAGAGGCGGGGGGGGGGGGCACTGATGAAAGCGGCTCCCCCACCCACCCAAAGGGAGTGGGGGAGGCTGGCCTGCCTGGCGTAGCAACCTTACCCCAGAGCCACTGGCCAAATAATTGGGCTCTCAGGTACGGCCATTGGGGGCCTCCTAACTCTCGGTTTGGGGCTTTGCATGGGGTGAAGCCAAGGCCCCCCTGCCCCCCTCCTCTTGCCAGCCTCCTGATGCCTTGCTCATTTTGTATAACTGGCAGCCGTTCACGTAACGTGGAGCTACGGTTCCATTTCATTTTCCTTCCTTCGGGCGATGCGTCATTTCCTTTCTATTTGCAGATAATGAAAACGGGGAGGGTTGACGAGGAGGAGCAAACCTTTGGATCCCATCTGGGCTGGGCCGGGGGTCCCCACAGAGACGGGGCTGAAGAGGGAGGGAGGGAGGGAGGGAAGGGCTGCTCCTGAGCCCGCAGTCAGAGAGCCAGCTGCCAAAGGAGGGCCTGTGCCCTGCCACTCACCCCCAAGGCTGCCCGAGAGCCCCTCGGCTTCAGCTGCCCGGTTCCACCTGCCGTCCGAGACGCTTGTCTGTGGGAAGATGGCCTTGGGAGACCCTTGGGGTCCAGAACCAAACGGGCCCCCAGGCGAGGGCTGCTGAGCAGTCAGGTTGTGCCAGTGAGCGGCCTTGGATCGGGACAGCCCTGGCCAGGAGCAGAGCTGTGCTGTGGCCCCTCTGCCCGCCCTGAGGGGCCGGAGGGCCAGGCAAGGACTGCCCCACAAAGCTCCCTGCTGCCGGGGCAGGGCGGGATTCACAGCCCCTAGGCCGGCCATCCAGGGCAAGCAGCCATGGCAGAGAAACTCCCTCCGGCTCCTTCTGGGCCGCTAAGTCCCTGGATGCTCTCCTTGAGTTTGCGCCCAGAGGCCGTGGCCATTAAGTCCCAAAGACAGCCTGGTCCATAGCCCTTGCCAGAAGAGGGCCTGGGCTCCTCCAGCTGCACCCAAAGAGGGCAGACCAGGCCAGAGCAAAGGAGGGGGCAGCCTTGGCCCGCCCCTCCTGGGCCTGGCCAGCTTGGGTGGCAGGGCGGCTGCCCTGGCCACCCTGGTCCCCAGCCATGAAGCCAGCAAAGAGCCCGGTTTCATGTGAACTCAAGCCGGCCTCTTTTGCCTCCCTGCGGGTAGAGGGAGCCAGCTGGTGGGCAGGCAGCAGAGACCCTCCTCCTTTGCTCCCTCGGGCTAAGCGGGCAGCAGAGCTATTTCCCACCAGGGCAGCCGTGCCAGGGAGCATCCTCAGGCTGGGGCCTCTCCCCGGGCAGCTGACGGGCGGGAAGAAGGGGGCACAGCAGCCCCCTCTCTTCCTCTAGGGGGAGGGTGGTCCCCAGCCCTCCTTCACTGGCCTTCCCCCCCCCCTCCAGGACACCCAGAAGGCCAAGCAGTTCCTGCCTTTCCTGCAGCGGGCCGGCCGCTCAGAAGCGGTGGTGGAATATGTCTTCAGTGGCTCCCGCCTGAAGCT
The DNA here is from genome assembly GCA_015471245.1 of Laticauda colubrina. Lineage (NCBI taxonomy): Eukaryota > Metazoa > Chordata > Lepidosauria > Squamata > Elapidae > Laticauda > Laticauda colubrina. Next base: position 877,671 of record BLBF01000243.1, on the reverse strand, counting down.
CTACCTGCCCAAGGAGACCTGCCTGATCACCTTCTTGCTGGCAGGTGAGCGAGCGAGGAGGGGGGCAGGGGGCACCCACGGTGGGCTCAGTCTGGCTGGGGAAGCACCCAAGAGGCGCCGGGCAGGGGCAGTTGGGAGGCTCCCTCCGGCAGGGCTGAATTCCTGCTTCAGGGCTCTGGATGAGGATGGGAGGCCAAGTGGGGCCCTCCGTGGGCTTGGGGTACACGCTTGCTTCCCCCAGGAGGACTGCCTGAAGGGGCCGCTAGAGGTGGGCATTTGGAAGAGCCTCCTTGGCAGGAAGGGCAGCCCAGAGGGGCAGGGAGGGAGCCTTTGGGGTAGAAGCTGGGCGGAGCCGGTCCCGGTGCCTCCTTTGGGGCCCAGCCTGAGCCGACGGGCCCTTCCCCGGCCCCCGGGATCTGGCATTGAAGCCCTGGGGGCAGCTGCCCCGGGAGCCTCCCCACGCCCAGGCCCCTGGCTCAGTGGGCCCCCTCGGTTCCTGGGCTGCGGAGTCCAGGGGTTGAGTCCTTCCAGGCGGGATGGAAGAGGAATAATGCAGCAGCCTGAAGGCAGCCTAGGTAGCCCGGCCTCCTCCTCCTCCGGGACTCTCCAAGTGCCTGGCCTTTGCTCTCCTCCCAGGAGTAACCGGGGGAGGGGGCTATAAAGTGAGGGGAGGCCAGCAAGCCAGACCCCAAGACAAAAGCCTTCTGTGTATGCTCTGGGACCTCATCTCTTTTGAAGCCCCTTGGTCCTGCAGCCCCCCTGGGACTCTGCCGAGGAGAAGCTGCAGCCCTTGGCTCTTCCTTCCCCGATGCGCTGGGCCACTCCAGGGTGGCGCATGAAAGGAAAACGCCGCCGGTCAGTGGAGCACCTTCGCCAGCCGTCCAGCTTCACAAGAAGTAGCTCTCGGCCACCTTAACCCATGGGAGCCCCGTCCTGGGTCCCAAGCAGAGCCATCGGTCCCGGTGCCCGGCCTCTTCCGGAGCCCTTCCTTGGCCTCTTTGGCCTCAGCCCCCTTCTCCCACAGGGGTGGCTGGATGCTGGGCGGCAGCTGGGCCCAAGGCCAGCCCTCAGAAGAGGGGCCCTGGCAGCTCCCCCTCCCACAAATGGGACCTCTTCCCCACCCCTCCCTGAAAAAGGCTCATCCCAGATAGGATGGGGCCATGCCCCCAGGAGGTGGAGCTGACCCCATCACGCGTTGCCCCCCCCCATTCCCTGGGAGCAAAAGGCTTCACCTCTTCCCAGATATCTCCCTCCTGCTCCTCTTTTGGGGGTCTTCCCTGCTCCAGGCCTGGGGGGGGGGGCTCTGCGGTCATTTGCAGCTAGTGACCTGGAAGGGAGGGAGGGAGGAGAAGGAAGGAAAAGGAAGAAAAGGAGGGAAAGAGGGAGGGAGCATGAAGGGGGGAGACGGTCGCTCCACATAACGCTGCCTTGACCTGGACCTGAGGGTCAGAGAGGTTGGGGGCCACCCCACTGAGACCCCAGGAAGCCCCTCAGAGCTTCTCTGCTCCTCTTGCCCCAGACAGAATCAGGGTGGGGTTGTGGTGGGCCTCCGCTGCAGGACTGAGCTGGCGCTTCTCATTCCAGCCGGCTTCCTCCCTCCCCTGGCCAGGGTTGCCTCTCAGCTCCTCCTGTGCCCTGGAATGCCCCCCCAGGCACAGCTGGCTTCGTGAGGCTGGGGAATCTGGGCCCTCAGAGTGGGGACCAGGGGGAGGGGGCTCCCTCTCCTGCAGACCCCACAGGTGAGGAGGGGCAGGGTGGCTCTCAGCAGATGGCCCCAGGAAGGGATTCTGGGCAAAGTGCTGACGTGGCGGCAGGAGGGCAGCCTTCACGATGCCTGCTGGCCTTGCCCTGGGGAGGGGGAGGCTCTTCCTAAGCGAGGAGTTCCCCGGCCCATGGGGCCCCTCCTCCAGCTGCCATGTTATCCCGTGGCTGCTTTCCAAAACCCCCTCCCAGATTTTGGGGCTCCCTCCCTGGACTGGCCTTGGCCGCCCCTGTCCCCCCCCCCCCCCGGCCCCCCTCTGCCTGCTTGGTTGGGGTGGGGGGAAGGGGCGTGGGCTGTGTGCCAGCCACCCAATCGTTTGGGGGCATGCCCATGCCAGCCCCCCCACTGGCACAGGGGTGGGGCACAGACTCTCTGAGGAGGCCTCTTGGCCAGGGAGGGGCTGCTCCTGGCCTTGGCCTCCTCCCCCATAGCCCCTTCCCCAGGCAGGACCTTCCTCCGTTGGGCTTCATTGTGTCCTTCCTGCCCTGGCATTGGGGTGATACCATCTCCTTCCTGGTGCCCGCCCCTTCCTCTTGGCAAAGGCCGGGGCAGAGGCCAGGTGTAGGCAACGGAGGGGGGGGTGCCGGGGCTCCTTCATGGCCGCCTGTATGCGATGCAGAGATACCTCGACTTGCAATCTTGTTAATAATTAACTAATCCTAAAGTCAGTTGCACAAGACAAGAAAATGAGACTTGGTATTTAAAAATGTTAATGTGCTAAAACTCCCACTCCTGTTGGAGGGAGGGAGGGAGGGGAGATGCCCCACGTGGAGAAAAGGCTGACTGGTGGGGCCGGGCTGAGCGGGGGAGCCTCGGTGGGCCTGCAGGAGGTCCCGGGATGGGATGGGGAGGCTCCTTGCGCGGCGTAATGGGGTTCCTGGCCTCCCCAGCCCTATTTGTGGGAATGTGGAGCTGTAAGAATTGGCTTTACCTTTCGAATTGAATTCTAGTATTATGGGATCCTGGAAAGGACTTTTCCCCCTCCCCTCCCACAGGGTCCAGCAGCCGGCGTCCTGGCTCTTCCCCCAGAGGTAGGGGGCAGAGCTAGGCTCCTTGGGGCCAAACCACACCTGTCTTTCAGGCACCTGGCTTGGCAGGAGAGGGGAGGGCAGGTTGGGCTGCTGGGTTTTGATCAACGACCCTCCGTTCCAGGGTGTTAAGCAGTGCAGCCATCTCACACACCCTCATTGGAAGTTTGAAGGTTTGTTAGATATCAGTAGTGAGCAGGGGGTTGGAGTAGATGCCCCCTAAGATCCCACCCAAGTCATAGGTGGAGGGAGGAAGAGAAGATGAACCAGCTGACTTGTCCCTCCTACTTCTGAGGCTGCTCTGTGGGGGTTTCCCAAGGGGACGCTGGTTGATGATCGGCTGGCGCCCAGGCATGCTCCCATTGCTCAGCTGGGACTCTTGTCTTCTGCCCCAGCTGTACCCAGGGAGAGTGGGCCCTGGAATGAATGTCGTCCCCCGCCCCCGGCCCTTGTGCTGCAGAGGGGGCTCTAGAGGAGCCTTTGCAGGAGATCCCCACCCACCCCCGGTGGCCTTGCCCAGAAGGAAACCCGGCTCTAGGCCTTGGAGCCGCCAAGGGGAGGAGTGAGGGGGATGGGGGGGGGGTGCCCTGCTGAGTCTAAACAAGGGTTGGGCCTTGTAGGGGAATGGGAGTAGCTCCTTGCCCGGCCGGGCAGCCTGAGAGAAGCAGGCAGGACGCGGGCGACCCGTGCCCGGTGACCATGGAGAAGGGCCACCGTTGCTGGACTGGGCTGGGCCCCTCTCACGTGGGAACGCCTGGCCCTGCTTTTGGGGTGCTGGGGCCCTGGAGGCCGTCCTGGAGAGAAGGGCGGAAGGAGGGTTTTGCCTGGCGAGGGCAGAGCCAGGAAGGACCCCAAGGGACAGCTGAGCCCTGCCTGTCCTTCCCACCTTTGCACGGCCCTCCTGTGGTCTCTGGGGGAGGGTCCAGGGCAGCTCCCCAATAGAGGAGGGCTGGAGGGAATGGCAGGGGTGCCCAGAAGCTTCTTGCTGTTGCTGCCGCCCGTGTTCAGAGACCCCCCGGGGTCTGCCTGCCCCCCCCAGGCCTTCAGAGCAGCTGCCTGGTCCCCTGGGAAGGAAAGGGGGGGAGGGCTTGTGGGGGGGTTCTTCCCCTCGTTCTTTGGGTTGATGGGACGAAGGGCTGGAGGGAAGCCCCAGAATGGAATCGAACATCTGGCTTCTTCTCTGGGAAGCTCAGCCTCTGGGAGAGGCTGGGGGGGAGGGCTGGCTCGGGGCGATGTGGGGGTCAGTGCTGTGACGCAACTGCCACAAAGGCCAGTGCAATGAGGAGCTCTGTGGCTCCCACGTTGGGGGCCTGCAACTCGCTCCAGGCCGCGTTTGGAGCACCGTCTCCAGTTCTGGGCCTCGCACGGAATTAGGAATTTGGGGAAAGGCAGAAAGTTCAGTCCTCAAATTGCGACCGGTCCTTTCCTGACCACAGGCCAGGAGGGGGCGCTTTCGGCTGCTAGGAAATGCTCTCACCCACCCCATCCCCCGCAGCTACCTGGCAAGCGGAGTGCATCATGGGTTGAGGTCTCTTGTGACTGTGGTTCCCCACTGTTTTTCTCGTTTCCTGCAGAAAGCCCCCATTCAGGAGAATGGAATCGCTTAACGACTGCCATAAAGAGGGTCAAAGATTCAGGCCCAGTCAGGCCGGGGCCTCCCCTTGGGACCACCACAAAATCCCGGTGCCAACTGTGCCTGGATGTGCTCCAGCTGACATTGCCCTTTGGGGGAGCTGCAGTGCTGCCCGCCTGCCCTGGCATGACCCACCTGGACTGGTGCCATGCCCGGCCTCTTGTCCTTGCCCTCCCTTGGCTCCTGGCTGTCTCCTGGACTAGGAGTGCTCTTGCTCTCCCTGGCAGGTGGTCCCCTTCCCTTCCCTTCCCCTGCAGGGGCTGGGAGCCCTGGCACAAACCCCAGGAAGGGCTGCGGGTATCCTCTGGACCTCTTGGCCGCGGGGCTCCCTCCCTCCCTCCGGAACGGCGGTCGAAGCTCTCTTTGGATTCTCTTTGCGCACCCAAGATGGTCTGTTTTTAGACTTCGATTCTGGCAAATAGGGCTTCTGTGGCGGGTGCTGCTGCTGCTGCCCTCTGAGGGCAAGAGACCCTCCCGTTGCCCAACATGCCCTTCTCCCCACCACCTTCCCCGGCAAACCGTCCCCCAGCCCAAGGAGGAGGAGGCTGTCTGGAGCACCTTCCGAGCAGGGGAGAGGATCGGCATGCCGCAGGCAAAGGTGACCCTGCAGATGCAGCCCGGGTTGCGGTGCAGGTGCACGTTGTGGCTCTCCCTCGTGGCGCCTCCGTCGTTGGGATGGCAGCCTTGCGCCCCACAGCATCTCCCCTTGCAGGCTGCCATCTGCTCGGGATGCGGCTGCCTGCAGTTTCCACCGAATCTCATTCCTTCAGTTCGATTCCTCTCCAGTGCTCTGCTGCAGGGCTGGGATTTCTCATGCTCTCTCTCCTTCCTTCCTTCCTTCCTTCCTTCCTTCCTTCCTTCCTTCCTTCCTTCCTTCCTTCCTTCCTTCCTTCCTTCCTTCCTTCCTTCCTTCCTTCCTTCCTTCCTTC
>BLBF01000243.1:855501-872309 GCA_015471245.1 Laticauda colubrina | reverse complement strand
TTCCTTCCTTCCTTCCTTCCTTCCTTCCTTCCTTCCTTCCTTCCTTCTTTTGAGAATCGCACAGACCTCCCCGCTTCACCTTCCATGAGCAGTGAGGGGCACACAATGCTCCAAATCTGATGGCACCCAATGAGCTGGATTTCTTAAAATGATCCCTTGTTTATGATCCCAGATCTGCAATTCCCCCACCTCCCCCTTTCTGCCTGCCTACCAGGGGGACCCTTCCCTGCTCCCTGATCCCCCCGGCTGCCACCTGCTGCACTGGCCCTGGGCTGCCTGGGCTGCCCGCCTGCGCCACTCGCTTGGGATGCCCTTCACTTTCTGTGGTCACCCCGGGCTCTCCCAGGCCCACTCAGGCGTGTGTGTGTGTGTGTGTGTGTGTGTGTGTGTGTGTGTGTCTAGAGTGGATGCGGCCTCTCTTCAGCCGGCAGCTGCCCCATGTTCTTGGAGCCTGCTTTTCTGTAGAAGAAAGGGGACTGGGGCTCTCCTTCCCCCTCCCTTCTGCTCCTCCTCCTCCTGGCATGGCTGCCCACATCCATGCCCCTTGCCTGCTCCCCTCCCCCTGGCTCAGTCTGCTGACTCAAACTGACACCCCCCCCCCAGCAAGCAAGGGACCTTGGGATCCTTCACTCGCTCTTCCTGCCCTCTCCATCCCAGGGAGCCCCCTCCCAATTTTGAGGCAGGGGGCAGCATGCCTGCTGGGGGGGGGGTAGTTTGCCCCCAGCACAGACTGGTTGAGATGGAGCTGCAGAGGATGATGTGCCTTTCCTGGGCTGCCCAGTGCTCCCCGGGACGGAGGAGGGTGGAGTGGGGGGGGGTTTTTTCCTGTGGCCAGCATCTTCCTTCCCTGCTGCTGCCACATCAGCACTTCTTCTCAGGGAGCAGCCAGAGCGAGTGGGGAGTGCGCTGCCCGGTGCCAGCTCGCAAGATGCCGAAGAGCCTCATGGGCAAAAAGGGGTGAATCTGTGGCAGGGCCGGGTGCCACCTTTCTGCCACACCAAGCACTTCCCTCTGTCGCTCCAGTGCTTCCTCTGGTCCAGGGAGCGGGGTGGAAGCAGAGGCAGGCTGCCTGGCTGGGGCAGCCCTTGGCCAAGGCCTGGTTTCTCCCTCCCCTCCTCAGAGCCTCCTCTCCTCTGTGCCTGGGTTTTGGCTGCTTGCTGAACAGCCCATTGTCCTCCTTGGCCATTCTGGAGGCAGGCCTGGCTGACTGACCACATCCTGAAAAATGCCCTAAAGTCAGTGGAAATTCCCCAAAAATAAGGTGATAAAAGCTCAATTGCAAATAACTGTAAGGAGAGGAGAAAATGGAACGTAGTGGAGGAAGCCAATTGAAATTTGCAGATGAGACCAAACTGGTTGGAATAGCCGACACAATGGGCTCGAGATCCAGAAGGACACGGGGCCCATCCAAGAAAGTGCAGTTCAGTGGCAAGAGAAGAACACAGGCAAGAAAAACCAGGTGCACAGGTATAGAATAGGTGGCACTGGCTCAACAGCAGTAACTGTGAGAGGGACCTTGGAGTCCCAGTGGACAATCTATAAATAAATATGAACCAACCATGTGCTGCAGCAGCCAAAAAAGCCAACGCAGTCCGAGGCTGCCTTAACAGGGATAGGCTCCAGATCACAGGAAGTGTTGATGCCACTTTATAATGCCTTGGAATACCAAATGGGCACCCCAATGTAAAAAAGATGTTGAAACTCTAGCAAGAGTGCAGAGAAGAGCAACAAGGCTGATTAGGGGACTGGAGGCTAAAACCTAGGAAGAACAGCTGCAGGATTGGGGTGTGTCCAGTTTGATGAAAAGAAGGACTGGGGGGGGGGGGACATCATAGCAGTCTTCCAATACTTGAAGGGCTGCTCCAAAGAAAGGGGGGGGGTCCACCTCTGCTCCAAAGCCCCTGAGGGCAGCAGGACAATAATCCAGGAGAGGAGCAACCTGGAGCTGAGGGGAATCTCCTGGCAGAGAGAGCGATCAGCCCATGGCAGGGTTTCTCTCCAGAGGTTGTGGACGCTCCAGCCCTTAAGAGTCTGGACAGCTGCTTGTCCAGAATGGTGTAGGGGCTCCTGCTTAAGTAGGGGGTTGGACTAGAGGACCTCCAAGCTCCCTTCCAGCTTTGTTATTCTGTTAATTAGAAGCTGGATGAGAATAAAGAAGGTAGGGAAAACCTGCAGACTCCGGCTTTTATCATTCTTCCCAGCCGTTTTGTGTAGCCATAGGAAGCCCTTTGGTTGTCGTCTTTGCAGCCGAGTAGCAGCACGTTGCCTCCTCCGTATGACAGCTGGGTTTCTGTGTGCGCGCACACCTGTGGGGCACTTGACCAGGAGGGGGGCAGAGGCTTCCATGCTGAGCCGCTGCCTACCCACCCCTCTATGCCGCCAGGTCCCTCCGTGGCTTGGATTCCCCCCTCGGCCATCCCAGCCACATCCCGTCCACTGTCAGGCTGTATCTTTCGACACCTTTTTCAAAGCTTGGGCCCCTTTTGGGGTGAGTTATTCAGCCCCCTCGGCCTCTTAGATGCCCAACCTCCCATTGGGAAGGGCAGACAAGGAGAGGAACCTGGGAGCTGGCAGAAGGCACCTCTTCAGACACCTCCAGCCCCACCCTTTGGGTTTCCACCCCCTCTGCTGCCTGTTCAACAAAGGAAGAAGGGGGGAGGTTGGAACCTGGGGTCTGGACAGGACGCTTCTTTTCTTTCAAGGAGCATCTCCGGCCGAGCGACCGGCATCCTAAGGTGCCCTAGGAAGCAGCCGGTGATCTGGCTGAGCCCTCCCCTCTTCCACAAGGGGAGAGAAGGCCACCGAAGCTGGTTCTTAAAAGATTGCGATCCCTTGAAAGCAGTGGGGTGGCTCAGCAAGGTCTGGTGAAAAGCCAGCTTTCCTCGGCTTAAGTTTATGTGGTCGACCTTTCCTAATTGACTGGGGGAATGCTTGAGGTATACAGTGTCCTGATTCCAGCCACGCGTTTGACCAAGTGCCCTATGGCATTTGTGCCAGCTGTTTGGCTGTTCTTTGCCCAGCCTGGCAAGGTTCAGGAGAGGTGAAGGAGCTGCTGCCTGGCTAAAGGGAGGGGGCGAATGCAGTGCTGTGGGGCTGGGCTCTGGCTCCTCTGCTTCTCCAGGTGTCGATTAATAACTTCATTAAGAGTCATTAAGAGGCAGAGGGAATTCTGATTAGATTTTAGATGACACAGAACTGACTGGCATTTCTGCTCTCTCAGAAAACACACTTGTGACAGCATTTTTAAGCCATGTTTAGCCAAGTCTAGCCAGCCGGTGTCCCGGGCCCCTTCCTCCGAGTCGGGAGGTTGACAGATTTCCCAGTTACCTGGGATTATCCTCTTGTCACATCCAGGCTGAGTGGAGCCAAAGCTCCTTGCCAGATGACAGGCGCCGTGTGCTCCACATCGAGTTCAGCATCTGGATCTCCAAGTGCAGGGCGGCTTCCCAGAGTTGTATTGATACTCATAAGAATTGGAAACAAAAACAAAGTTATACCAAGGGAACTGGTGCGAGTTTTAAAAATCTTCCTGTTTCTTATGTTGCCAGCGTAGGAAATCCAGCCTTCACCGCTTTCCAAACATGGTCCAGTGGATCCATAACAATATTTTCTGACGATTGGCTTTCCTTTTAAGCAATAGGAAGCGTGTATCACTTTTTTTGAAAAAAGCCCAGACCCACTGATTTCCCAAAATTGGATATTCCAGTTTTTCCTTCTCGAAATCCAATATGTAACTGGCCCTTCCTGCACTTTTAAGTATTGTGCAAAACTGAATGGCCGGCTCCCATGCAGACTCAGCCCCTCCCGCTGCTCCCCTTAAAGGAAGCTGCAAGTGCCCAGGAATGGGGGGTGGAGGTGGGGGGCTGCCAGGTGGTTTTGAAACTTGTGAGCCTCCCTTTTGCACTGTCCCTCCCGATGCCTGGCCTGGCCTCTTCTTCCTTCAGGGTTCACCACCCACCACCACCCCAGCCTCTGCTCCAGCCCTTCAGGGCGATAAGGAACCATGCCTTGCCCGTGACAAGGGCTGCTTCTCTGGTGTGGCCACCCTTTCAAAGTAAGCCTGCTCTCAGCTGGTCGCCCGGGGCCAAGGGAGAAGCAGGACGCCCGGCACAGAGAGGCACTCGGGGCTTCTGCTTCCAGGGAGGGAAGGAATGATGTCTGTGGTGGGGGACATGTGGCGTGGGAAGGGCCCATGGAAAAGGGGGGGTCTTGCCAAAGAGTCCGTATTGGGTGGCAAAACCAAACCAATGGGCAACCCAAGTAGCTGGGCCTGGGGGCCTCTGCGCCCTTGTGAGAAACTTGGTTCTCTGCCCACCTTGGCCAGCTGGTCCCTCTGGCTTCCCTTGAATCGCCCTCAGGGCCCTCCTCTGACTCTGCCGCCCGAGAGGCTGCCTCCGTCCCCTTCTTTTCTTTAGGAAAAGACTTTTGCATTTTTCTTGCTCGCATTTTATTCAGTGGTTTTCATCTGACTGTGGAAGGCAGAACTTTTGGGGCTAGTTCTGTACCCCTGGCTGGCCACTTCGCACCTTGTCACCTTCCGGCTCCTCTTGGACCCACTAGGCGCTCAGGGGCGATTCTTTGCTGTGCCTGGGGCACCTGGATGGGTGTCCTCCAGCGGCCAGGCCTGTCCCCACTGGGCCTGAGGGCGACCCTCTCTGGATGGCCTCCTCCTCCTCCTCTGCCCTTGGGGAACGCAGGGGTGGTGGTGGAGGAAGAAAGGGGTTTGGGGTCTGCTGCTCCTGAAGAATAACACACGGATGGGGGGAACCCCAGAGAGGTCTAAGCACCTGGTCCCTACGGCTCTGGCGTTTTTCTGACCAGCCTGGGGAAAACGCCTCCTGATGTCGGGGGGGGGGGGCTGCAAATGGCGGGATGGTTGTGGGTGACAGAGGTCTCCCTCTCCCTCTCAGGCATCGAATGTCCCCGTGGACCCCGGAACCTGCCAGGCCTGGTCCAGGAAGGGGAGCCCTTCAGCGAAGAAGCCATGCTGTTCACAAAAGAACTGGTGCTGCAGCGAGAGGTAGGAAGGCGGCCCTCCATGCGTCTCTGTGCCTTGACCTCATGTCTTTCCCACCTGCCCATTTTGCTGCCTTTCTCCACTTGCTCTCAATGCCCTTTGTGAGGCCGGGGGGGGGGGGAATCTCCCTTGCTGTGATGGAGGGTCTTCCCAGCTCTCTCAGCCTCTGCCTCTTCCTCCACTCTTGGCCCGCAGGGCTTTCTGCCCTCAGCTGCCACCTTCAGAAGGGCCGGGCGGGGGGGCCCCGGCGTGTGGCTTTCCCTGGGGAGTCAGCTGGGGCCTTCCCTCTGCCACTGCTGTCACACCCCGTCCCACAAGTGGCCTGCCTTGAGGTTGCAGGGCCCCCAAGGGGCAGCTCAGGTTGGTTTCAGACAGCAGGCCCAGGCGGCCATGACATCCAAAAGTGCCTTTGCAGGCTGCCGGCCGGCCCGTGGCTCTCGGGCTTGACCACTTAGGGCCAGTTCCATGAGTGGGGGGCAGGCTTCTCGGCATGGGGCAAGTGAACGCCCATGCCCCCAAAGGGTCAGTCCCCTGCAGCTGGCAGGCCAGGAGCAGCCCAGCAGATCCCTGAGGGGGAGGGAGCCTTCCATGCACGACGGGCTGCTGCCAGGGTGGGCCGGTTTCCTGGTTTACAAAGTGCAGGGAGGGGGAGAGTTCCAGGTGACATAGGGTGTGTGTGTGTGGGGGTGTTGTGTGGACCCGGCCTCTCTCCCTGGAGCTGCCCATGAGACGATGCAGCCCCCCAGGCCCCTCTTCCCTTTCCAAAGCAGAGGGGGCAGAGCCGGCATAAAGGGAGGGGGCAGAAAGTAGGGCGAGCGTGGCCGTTGCCTGCCCCTCCCCATTTCTTTCACCCTCCCACTGGGGACATGGCCTCGTCTCTCCCAAAGGCCTCGCCCGCTTTGCCCCTTGCCCCCTACTCCAGGTGCTTCAGCCTGCACTTCCGGACCCTCCCCAATCAGACGCTGGCCTTCCTCCCTTTGGCCTCCCCTTCCTTACTGACCCCTTGGTTTCTGTCCCCTTTTTGGGGCTCCTCAAATTCTGCCTGCAGGATCTCCCCATTCGGCTCCCCCCCCCTCCGATTTCCTTTTGGCATTAACCCCCCCTGGGGCATGGCTGGGGCCCCCCTGCCCCCCCGCAGCCCCCCCCCCCCCCCGCCCGTCTTGTTACTCTCAGCCTGAGCCCTGCCTGCTTCTCGGAGAGGGAGAGAGCTGTGTCCTTCGAACAGCCACTATTGCTGCTTTCCCCTTCCCCATTTTGTGGCCTTCTGTCGTCCGAGGAGCCTCCTGAAGGGCCTTGCTGTCCCCGCCTGACCTGCTCCCTCAGCTGGCAGATCAAGGCCCCTCCCTCCCTCTCTCCCCTTTTCTAACTCCCCCCCCCCCCCCCCCCCCCCCCTCCCACCCCCAGGGGCCCCCCCCCCCACTCTCTTTCCTCACAAACAGTCCAACCGACCCTTTCCCCACGCCTGCACTTCCCCTCTTGCCCCTCCCTCTGGGGCAGCCATCCTGAACTGGCTGGCCTGGCGGGAGGCAATGGGGGAGGGGCTGATGGGTGGGTTCAGCCTTTGGAAACCATGGTTTACCTCTGGCCTCCTCGGTTCCTGTCCGCAAGGCAGCCAAATGAACAGTTTAAATACAATGGGTGCACGGATGGGTCTGGGGGGGGGAGGGGGGCATCCGGGTCTAGGGGTTAAGGCTCCAGGCCAGAGCGGGCAGATCGTGAGTTCAAGTTCGCCGTGGCCAGGAGGGCCAGCTGGGGGCTCAATCCATCTGCGGGGGAGGGGTGTTGTGGTCTTCAGGTATTTGTAAAACAAATAAAGGCAGGTTAGAAATAAACAAAGTGACTTTCAGCTTTGACCCATCCCCCCCTCTCATTTCCATTCCTCCCTCTTGCCCACGAGGCCCCTTCCTACCCCGATCCCCCCCCCCATATCCCCGCTTTCCTGCACCCCTTTCCCTTCCCTCAGCTACCTGGTGGCCCTTTCAAAGCAGCTGCCTCCTTCCCTCCTTCCCCTCCCTCCACATCGTTTGTGGGGGGGGACCTCCATCTCCCTTCGCCCCCCCTTCGTGGTCCACATTGCTGGGGGACCCCCCTCTTCTTTCCTGCTTCCTGATCCCCTTTTATCTTCCACTCAAACGAAGGGAGGAGACCCCACCGCCGCCACCTCTTCCTCAACACACCGACACCCCCCCCTCATCCGCCCCCCCACCATGGCTTTTCCCAGCAAGCCGTGATAATTATGACACTTTTACTGGCACATCCGATTCAGCCATTAACCACCTTTAACCGAAGCAGCCCCTGAGTTGCCCCATCTCTGTTGGGGAAACTGGGGAGGAGACAGTGAGCCCCCCCTTTCTCTCCTCCAGCCGTTTGCCCCACTTCCAGTTCTTGAGGGCTCCTTCCGTGAGGAGGAGGAGGAGGGTGCTCTCCCTGGAGGTCCTCCTCCTCCTCCTCCTCTTCCCTGCAAACCCCCCTCCCCTCTAGCACTGATAACGTTACCTACTTGGGTAACAAAACTTATGCAAAGAAGCAACTAAGCTCAGAGAGCACCAAGGACTCCACAGTACTCCTTCACAGTCTCCCACTGGGGCCTGTGCTACTTTCGGCTCCCCCTCAGGGACCCCACCCCCTTCCTCTGCTCAGAGGGGCCTGTGGGGGAGGGGGGAGCTGAATGAAAAGGAGCCCCCATCCAACCCTAACTCCCTGGCTCTCTCCCAGGGTTTGTCCAGAAGACCCCCAGGGTCCCCTCCCCCAGGCCAGGGAGGCCTGGCTGCTGCTGGAGCTCCTCTCCTTCTTACCCTGGGATGGGGAAGGGGTGGGGGCGTCCAGCATCCCAGGTGGGGGCCAAGAGGGCAGGCTCAGCTTTCTCCAAAGGCCGAGGCCCAGTCAAGGGGGTAGCGATTCTGCCACCTGGGCACAAGGGCTGCCTGGCCAGACTCCTGCCCTCCACCCTTTCCCTCCTGCCAGACCCCCCCCCCCCCGCCCCCTCTGCCAGAACCAGGGCCTTCCCTTCCCCTGGGTGCCCTGGGGAAGAGGGGGGAAAGGCAGACCTGGAAATCAGAAGCAGGCAACCCCCTGCAGACTTTCTCCAGGGCCAGCTCCTGCAGGAGGCTTGATTCTCCCTGCACAAAATGTGGGGAGGGGAGGGGCAGCCTTTCCCAGGGGGCTCCAGTCCGATGGAGGTGCAGCAGCTACAGACCAGACTGTCTGAGGGAGGAGAACAGGGTCCCGCTGCCCCTCTCTGCTCTGACACAGTTGGGGTCAAGGCAGCCCACACTAGGGAACCCTCCCCCCCTCTAGCCAAGGCTGGTTCTCCCAGGCAGGCCCTGGGGGGGCAAAGCATAGCTGCTCACTGAGCTCAGGCAAGGGGACGCAGGGGGCTCCCACACTGGGCCAGAGAACATCAGCCGGGAGGGTTCCTTCCCCCATGATGGTTTGTCTGCCGATCCAGGGAGTAGGTGAAGGCAGGGAAAGGGCAGCCCCCTGGCTCTGGGCTCCCCGGGCCCCTGCTGCAGCCCCCACCCCCACAAGAGCAGGCCATTGACCTGGGGGCCTCTGGTGGTCCTCCCGCCCTTTGCCGCCCCAGGTTTAGGGCTGAGCACTCGGGGCAAGGCCTCCATCTCCAAGGTGCCCCAAAGACTCTGGGCCCCATCGGGGACCCTGGTGAGGCTTCTGTTCTCCTCTGCTTGGAGGGCTGGATCTTCCCCAGGGGGACGGCAGCTGCTCCAGGCACCAGTGGCCGTGGGGCAGCCTCTGGCCTGGACGTGCCGCCCCCCTAGCCCAGAGCCCCCTCCTTCCTCCATTGGCTTCAAAGGATGCCACAAATAGAGCCAGTGGCTCCACTGGGGGCAGGTGAGGCGAGGCTGCTATTTTTAGAAGGAACCTATTGGAGGTTGGGAAAATCACAGGGGGGGGGGGTGGAGAGAGGGAGGGGGCGTCATTGTAATGTGTGCAGCAAAGGGGGAATCCAAGGAAAACGGCCAGGGGCCCGGAGGCCTGGTGGATGCTGCCCAGAGGCCTTTTGGGGGGTCAACAGGTGCCTGGATGGAGGGGACACAACCCTTTCCAAGCCCTTCGGCAACAGTGGGCATCCAGGCCCTGGGGAGACCCTTGGCAGGCAAGCCTTCGCAGGGAGCGCCCTCCACCAGAGTCCCTCCACCAAGGGGATTGGTGGGCCTCCGAGGGGCATCCTGGCCGGATGGGAGGAAGCGCAGGAGGGTCCCACTTTCTTTGTGAAGTGAAAATCCATTTGGGACCACGGACCCCCTGCCTTCCCTGTGGGAGGCCCTGCTGCTGCTTCGTCCTCCGGTTATCTGGGGGAGGGGTTGGTTTGTAAGTCCTTGGCTTGGGAGAGGACCGAGTGGGGAGGCTCCCACCTCTGGAGGAGGCTCCGCTGGGCTACGGGACTAAGCTGGGCTGCTCAGGGAGCTCGTGGGGCAGCCTCGGCCATTCTGAGGCTGCCACCTCCCTCTCCACGGCCAGGCCCCCTTCGCCCGGCCCAGCCTGCCTGCCTGCCAGTGGCTGAAGCCTTGGACTGGGTGTTTCAGCCCACCTAGGATTAAAGTGCGGAGGGGGGCAGGGGAGGGCAGAGAAAGTGAAGAATTGCAAGTTAGACATAGAGTGAAGGCGCATGGAGGGGTCGCCTACTGTGGAAAGATGCTCCCCAGAGGCGGAGAGGGGATGGCATAAGATGTGCCAAGGAGGGTAGAACGTGGCATCTGTGGTGACGGAGGCAAGGAAAATGGCCGTCCGCAAGGGAGGGTCTCTGCCCACTCGTTCTAGGGGAGAGAGAGAGAGAGAGAGTCAGGGAGGAGAAGTGGGCAGGGCTCCTTAAGAAAAGAAGCCAGAGAGGAAGAGGAGCACGAAGCCGGAAGGGGTAAGGAAGGGATGGTCGCAACAGGAGGCTTGTGGACAAGAACTGATGTGGCAGGCAGGGGGGCAGAAGGTCCCCCGAAAACAGAGGTGGGCAGGCAGAGAACGGACGGCTGGAAAGAGGGCGGTATGTGTGTCCGTGTCCTTTTCCTGCCTTCCATTGCTGGCCCTGCATGATGCTTTCTGGGCTGCTGGTCCCCAGAGGGAGGAGCAGGAGGAGCACGTGGGGGAAACCATCCAGGGACTTGTTGGCGAAGAGCCCCCTCCCTCGTGGATTCCCACAGCCTCCCAGGTTCAGTGGCTACAAACACAGGCTAGGGGAGCTTACAGGAGGGGTTTGGGTTGCCTTCCCCTATCTAGCATGGGCTGCCACCACCACCCCCCGAGCCCAGACCTCCTGCCACCCCTCTTCCTTGGTCATCCTGAGAAGGGGACTCAGCTGCCACCCTGGTTGTCTTGCCCCCCTGGGTGCCAGGCTGAAGGGGGCTTGGCTGCCAACAGCCTATCTTGGGTGCCTTCCGCAAGAGAACTGCACCGGTTGGGTAGCCGATCCCTTGACCTCCCCTCCCTCGCTTGGCCTGGAGACCCCATGGCCTCCACGGCCCTTGGCCCTGTGGGGTGGGGGCTGCAGGGCCCTCCCTCACAGAAGGCAGAGGACAGGAGCCCCTCTCCACCCGGGGCGGCCTGGCCCTTTCGGGGGGGGGGGGGGGGGCGGGGGGGCTGGGTTCAGCTGACTAGCAGCTTCCAACCTACAGAGGGGGGGGGGCTGTTCTGAGGCCCCTTTTCTCCAGGAGTTTTCAGTGCATTTGAGGACGATTTCAGGGAAGGAGATACGGATTTTAAGCAGTTGTGTGCTGGGTCTGTCTGGGGCTGGGTGTCTGTCTGTCTGTCTCCGCCTTCCTTCCGGTGCCCGGAGGCTGCTGGCATCGGTCCTGCCTGGCAGGGACTCTCAGGGACTCTGTCAGTGGTAAATCCTGAAGTGATGCTGATGTCAAAAAAAATACATCCCCCTGAAGGCCATAAAATATGGAGATTAAAAACAGTAGATCAACGTTCAAAGTTATCTCGTGCTTCCCTGTTTGCCACCATGTTATCTCGAGGAGGGGTCAGAGCTATCCCTCTCACTTCTGCCAAGGTGGTCAGTGGGTGGGGGGGCCAAGCAGGCAGCACCCCTTGCCCCCTTGCTTTGGGGGCTAAGGGCCAGAGTGGGGGCACTGAGATGCTCTCTGCAGGGGGAGGAGCTGCGGCATGGCTAGCCGGACCAAGGACCCCCCCCCCCCATCAGCTGAGGCTTGAGAGGAAGGGGGGCCAGGGAAGCAGAAGCCGTAGGAAGGGAAGGGATTCTGGGGGGGCCTTCCTCCCCACTCTTTGTGCCCTTCTGCTCTGAGGTGCCTTGGCCTGGAGGGGGGACTCACTGGGGGCCCGACACCCCCTGCCAAGGCACCCCTGACTTCTGAGCTAATTGCAGCGGCTTAATTGCCTGTTTGAATCCGCTAGCGGTTAATCTGGAGCACGACTAGTTTTCTGTTTTATTGTTTTACTGGTGCTGATTATAATTATTATTAATGGTTTTGATGTTTGTTGTGATGTTGTGTTTTGCTCTGGGTTCTGGTGGGGCGATGAACCAAGTCGGCGAGGGAGAGCAGAGCCTGTGCCCGAGAGGGATGGGGGGCATATGGGGCCCTGCTTGGGCTGGGAACCCCCTTCCTCCCGCCATCCCCCCACATATACCCCCTGCCTTGGCCCACCTGTGCACTGCCTCTCCCCTCTGCATCCACACAACCTCCTGAGCCTGTGACCAGGGTGTTGACCTTAGGGCCTCTTCTGCAGAGCGGTCTCACTGCTTCCCCTGTCTGGACCCCTTGACTCTCTGGCCTGAGAGTGCGCCCCCCCTTCTGTGCCACTTGGATGCCCAGCAGCAGCAGCAGCAGCAGCCAGGATGCTGTGGCAGCTGGCCCCCTTCCCCCCCCCCCCAGCCGTCAGCTGCAGAGTCAGCGTTCAGAGGAGGGAAAGAGCTGGCTCGGCCACTTCCCTTCCGGCCCTTTGTGGGGACTGGCAGCAGCAGAACTCCTGTGGCCACAGCAGCGGCCCACCCCTCCCCTCCTGCCCTGCCTGCCTCCTTCAGGAGAGGGAAGCAGTTGCCCGGGGGGGGGGGGCGCTGGAGACCCAATCCCAAATCCCTAAGTGGGGTCTCAGCAAGGGAGGGTGCCAAAGGGGAGCCGCAGACCCAACCGGGTGGGGGGGAGGGCCCTCCTTGAGGGAGGGGCTCCCAGGCTGAGCTGAGACCAGCTGGCCCTGGCTTGGCCCGGAGGGGATGAGCAGGGAGGCATTTCTCCCCAGCCCTGCAGAGCTGATGGGCCCTGGGGGGGGGGGAGGCTGCTGCGTATGTGGGGGCCCTGGAGAGTTGGGCCTTCTGGGGACCCGCTCTTCTGGGCCTGCCATGTGGCCAAAATGAGACTGGTACCCTGGAAATGGGGCACCCCAAGATCTGGGCCCTCTGGGACGCTCTGTTGGAGGCATCTTCCTGGGCGGGGGAGCCTTGTGGCATCGCCCTTTGGGCCCAAGGCCTCCGAAGGCCTCTGTCCCCTTGGGCTGTCCTGTCCAAAGACAGCTCTTGTGGGGGAGGCCACCCAGAAGGGCCTATGCACCACAGCCAGAGCCTCCTTTCCAGGGAGACCCAGGGAGGTGGTGTAACTACCTAGTCTCTGGATATGGAGCGGCCAGGAAGGGGAACTGTCTCCTCTCCATGGTGGGGTCCTTGCCTCCCGGAGTCCCCCCCCCCCCCCCGCAGCAAATGCACTTGCAGCACCCAAAGGGAAGCAGCCAATCAAAGACTTAGGTCTGAAGGCGGAGGGGGGGGGAGCTTCCTTGACCTCAGCCTTGGCCTGGACCGGAGGAATGGCCCCTCCCTGCTCACCTGCCCTGTCCCCAAGGGGTCTCCACCTTTCAGCCTAGCCAGCAGTTTTGGGGTCCCGAATCATTGGGGCTGGGGCTGCTCTCATCCCACCCGTCTTTGGCATTCGAGGTAAGTGGGCATTCCTAAAAGCCTCCACATTTATTCACTTGCAGCCCCCCAGCTGCCTCGGAGTTGCAGCGAGACTCTCCTCCCTTTGGGGCCAGCGCCCCCTCCCTCTGCCTGCCTCCCCCTCTGCCCATGGCCCCAAGGCCCAAGAGAGCCAGGCTCAGGACAATGGGGCGTTTCATAGCCCAGGAGGCAGAGCTGGCCCCTTCCCACAGGAGGATGTGGTGGGAGTGGGGCGGGCGGATGGTGGGGGGGCAGACAGAGAGGGCTTGTGCCCTCTGAGAGTTGGGAGGGGCAGAGCAGCTGGAGGGGGGAGGGGGGCTCACCCTCCGGACAGGCTTCCCTGGCGCCACTGTGGGGAGGGGGCTGCCTCCTGCTCCTCTGCCAGCCCGGGAGGGCTTGTGCACCAGGCCCCGAGCCCCGAGAGGGTTAACCGGGAGGATCAGACCGCAGGAATGCGTCTCTAGTCGCAGAGCTGGAGAGAGAGAAGCCGGCCTGGGTGCAAAGCAGCCCCTCTCTTCCATCGGGAGGGAGGGACTGCAAGCAAGCCGCTCAAAAAATACCAAGCCCCCCCCCCCGCCCATCCTGTGCACCCCACTGCCTCCCACCCCACCCCCATCCTCACCGAGAGAGGACAGAGCAATTAATCTTGCTGGTTTAATTTTTTTTGCAATTTGATACAAGTATTTAATTCCCTTCCGGTAACTATCTTTAAAAAACAAAATAAATAAAAATGACCTTTTTATTGCATTTGTAACATTTGGCACAGTACAAACCCTCAGTGCACCTCCCCCCCCCCCCCTTTCCTCTTTTTGAAATAAGATAACTGTAAATATGGAGACGGCTTTTTCCCAAGGCTTTAAGAAAAGAGCGTCTCTATAGAAACGGGTTTGTTTTTACTGCATTCTAAGTAACATCTTCTAAAAAGGACGACTCCCACCCCCCCTCCCCCCTCCCCCTGCTGTTCCTCGGTTTTGAAATTTTCTGCTTTATCTTCACCATCACTGTCTTTGGGAGCCAGGCTGCTTATGTTTCTGCTTTAAATAGGTCTGATGCCGAAAACTCGCCATGGAGATCTGTGCCTCTGTCCCTGGGGGGAGGGGGGGTCGAGGGACTCGGAGTTACGCTTCCTCCCAATACAGCTAACAAGTTAGAAAAGAGGCTTTTTTTTACACTTGAATAGAATCTGCTGCTTCTGTCGGCCCAAGACTTAATTATAGAAGCATACAGGGGGGGGGGGGTTTGCCTTCCTCCCTCTGGGCATGAAAGTTGGTTTTGTCTGTTGTGCATCCTATTGCATTTATTTAGTCATGGCAGGGGAGGGGGGCTGGAGGAAAGGAGTCAGATCTGGGTTTCCTGCACTTTCTCCTTGGGGTGGGTCTGTATTATATACGGCTCAGCAATGGTCGTGACCGTGGGGTGCAGGGAGTTCCCCAAGCAGTTTTCTGTCCAGTGGGCCCCCTGGGACGGTTTGTAAGTGTTGTAGTGGTCATGAATAGCCGGCAGCACAACTGCCCCCTCACCTGACATGCCGGACGCGGTCGAAGGGGTGGCGGGGGCGCCGGTGGTGGGCGCTGCCGCCGTCGAAGACGCCGGAATGTCTTCGTCCACCTGTATGATTTCCACGGTCCTGGCGGCCCCCACCGTACTCCTCTGCTGGTGGCGCTTGCGGAGTTTGTAAAAGGCAACCAGCATGGCTGCCGCCAGGAGGGTCACGGCCACGAAGCAGCCGATGATGATCTTGGTGGTCCTCATCACCTCGTCCAGGCTGGTCTGCGTCTTGTCGCTGCCATCCAGGGCGGCGTCCTGCCTGGGCGTCTTGGTCGTCCGGACGAGCACGGTGGTGGTGGTGGTGTAGGCCGGCTGGTAGCCCGTGGTGGTCGTGGGCACCGGCTTGGTGAGCTTGGGGAAGAGGTTCTCGGGTGACGTCTCAGTGGTCTCTACCGTGACAGTGGTGAAGAAGCTGTAGTTGGACGTGTTGAGCTCTGCCGTGCTCACGTTGAGGTAGGCCGAGGCGTTGGAGTGCCCTGCCACGTTGGTCACCATGCACGTGTATGTGCCTGTGTCCGTCAGGAGGACCTGGGAGAAGTTCAGGGTGCCGTCGTTGAGGATGGAGATTCGTGGGTGATTGGAGGCGTGGCTCAGCACTGTCCCATTGGGCAGCAGCCACCGCACAGAGGACATGGCGGGGGTCCGGCACTTGAGCTCGGCCACCCTCCCCTCAGAGATGTTGAGGTCCCGAGGGGCGTCCAGGATGAAGGGGGCCGAGCACTGGAAGGCTGTCTGGTCCACCTCCACCAGGAACTTGCCCCGCATGTGCGTGGGGGCATGGCAGCGCCCGCAGCAAGAGGAGTTGGTGGGGATGTATTCCCGAAGCCACCAAGACAGCCACAAGATGTCGCAGTCGCAATCCCAGGGGTTGTGGTGCAAGTGCAGCTCCACCAGGTACCTCAGAGGGGCGAAGAGGTCGTGGGGCAGAGAGGTGAGGTTGTTGTGGGCCAGGTTGAGCTCCACCAGCGCCGTCAGGTCGTCAAAGGCGTTGCGCTCGATGACGCTGATCTGGGCGCTCATAATCCACAGCTTCTTGAGCGACTTCAGTCCGTGGAAGGCCCCCGGCTTAATGGCCGGGAAGGTGTTGCCGGACATCTCCAGTTCCTCCAGCCCCACCAGAGGGGAGAGGTTGGGCATCTCCCGGATGGCGCACATGCCCAGGTTCAGGTACTTCAGGTTGTAGAGCCCCTCGAAGGCCCCCTCGGAGATGTACTTGAGCTTCTTGAGCTCACCCAGGTCCAGGCGCATGAGGGAGGGGACGCGGTTGAAGGCGTAGGACGAGATGCTCTCGATGGGGTTGTTGCGCAGCCAGAGCTCCCGCAGCTTGGAGAGGTATTCGAAGGCCCCGCTGGGCACCACCGTCAGCCAGTTGTCGAAGAGCTCCAGGGTGTTGAGGCTGGCCAGTCCGTTGAAGGCCCCCACCTCGATCTGCCGGATGGCGTTGCGCCCCAGCTGGAGCACCTCCAGGTGGTGCAGGTGGCGGAAGGTGTCCGCCTGGATCACCTTGATGCTGTTCTCCATCAGGTTCAGGTAGCGGGTGCCGGAGGGGATGCCCGGTGGCACCTCGGCCAGCCCGCGCCGCGTGCACACCACCTTGCTCAGCTGGTTACTGCAGGAGCAGACCGAGGGGCAGCTCTGCGGCCCGGCTCTGGCCGCCACGGTGCACGCCAGCAGCCACGCTTGCGCCACGAGGCAGGCGAGGCAGGCGAGCGGGGCGGCGTTCCGGGGAGCCTGCCGCAGGAGCTTCATGGTGCGGCGCCAGCATTCTTCACCATCGCGGGGGACTCGGAGCCGACGGCGGGGCCAGCCGCCCTCCGCCTTAGCCCGGCTGGACCCGGGAGGAGCCGCCGCCGCCGCCGCCGCCGCCGTTCTCCATCGGGGGGGAGGGACAGGGCGCAGCGACCGGCGGGCGGGGGCTGGCCGGCCGGAGGCGGTGGCGGGTCGCCCGAGGCCCGAGTCAGGCCTCCCGAGGGGCAGGCGGGGCGGCCGGCCGCCGCGGCACTCCGCGCTGGGCGCCCGGGCGAGCGGCGCCGACGCTGTGCGGGCGCGTCCTTGGGCGGCGGGACAAGGGCTGGCGGCGGCGAGAGCGGTGGGGGCGCTGCGGGGGACGCAGCTCCATGGCCGGCGCGGCGGCTCCCTCTCGCCCGCGCCTCGCTGCCTGCCCGGCGGGGCGCAGCGCCTAGGGCGCGGGGGCTCGGGCGGAGAGGAGCGGCGAGCGGGAGTCCCGGGCGAGGCGGCGGGCGGCCCTCCGGGGCCCGGCGGCGGGGAGCTGCGGCACCTGCAACCCGCCGCGCCTGCAGCTTTCAGCGGAGCCCGGCGACGGCGGCGGGAGGCGGGGGCGGCGGCGGC
>BLBF01000243.1:835429-855101 GCA_015471245.1 Laticauda colubrina | reverse complement strand
CGGGGGCGGCGGCGGCGGGCGGGCGGCGGCGGCGGCAGAGCCCCGGACCATCCGAAGCCGGCGCCGCGACTGGCAGCGGCTCCGGGGACCGGCGCAGGTAGCAGCCGCCTGGGCGGCTCTCGCATCCTTTTGTCCTTCACTCCGCCGCCGCTGCTGCTGCTGACGCA
The DNA here is from genome assembly GCA_015471245.1 of Laticauda colubrina. NCBI lineage: Eukaryota > Metazoa > Chordata > Lepidosauria > Squamata > Elapidae > Laticauda > Laticauda colubrina. Next base: position 854,934 of record BLBF01000243.1, on the reverse strand, counting down.
GGGGCTTCTCGGCAGGCAGGGCGGCAGCGTCAAGCGGGCGGGCGGGCGGGCGGGCGGGCGGCTTCGCTCGGCGCAGCCAACGCCGCCCCTCGCCTCGCCGCCTCCCTCCGGGGCTTCGCGGGAAGGGCGGCCAGCCGCGCAGCCCCCCTTGAGCGGAGCGCTGGCGCGAGCGGCGCGGAGGAGGTCCGGCCCGGCCGGCTGCAGCGGGGCTTGCCAGGCCTTCGGACACCCCCTCCTGCCCCCGCCCCACCGCAGCCCTGCCGGGCCGGTCGAGGCCGCGGGTGGCGGCGCGGGGTTCCTCCCGGCGTTCTGGCTCTCTTGGGAGCGGGGCTGCTGGGCCTAGGCAGGGGGGCTTCTCTCCTGCCCGGAAGGGAGGCCAGGGGGGCAAGGCCAGGGTCGGGCCTGCTGCAGGTTCGGGGCGGCCCCCTTGTTCGGGCTTGCTGTTGCCCCCCTCCCCGGCAGCGGAGCCCTGGCCGTGGCCCCCAGCGCAAGGCCTGGCTCAGAGTCCTGGGCCGGTCTGTGGGTCACCTCGGAGCCCCTTGCATGCGGGTGGGCTGCGTGGGGCTGCTGATTGTCTGCATTTCAGGACCCTCCAGCTGCCTTGAGACGGTTGGAGAAAGCCAGAGGCACCTGGGGGGGAGGGCCAGCAAGTTCTGTGGCTTCCAGACCCCCATTGCTTTGCTTTTGGGCTCCCAAGCACCAGCGCCATTCACTTGGGGGCCTGTGGTTCCTCCTGAGGAGAAAGGCACCCATCACGCTCCAAGCAGTTTCTCTCTTTTCTCAGGAGAATTGTGTGGTCATTTATGAGAGTTGTGCCTCTCTCTTTTCCACCATAAAATGATAGGAATTTAAACAATCATGAGTAAGTCAGTCAAAGAAAAAAAGCTTGGAACAGAAAGGCAAGTATGAGTTACGCAAGAGAACAAGAGTTACAAAACCTTTGATAAATCCAGGCCCTGGACGTCGAGAGCTCGGAACTTGACCCTGCTATGATGGAAGGGGAAAGAGGATTGGCACTCGGGGTCTCAGGCTGCTCTAAAACCCTGATTCAGTGCGAGAAAAATGCCAATTTCACCCACCGTGTCACCCGTCCAGGCTCGTTTCCCTGGCCTTGCACGAGAGGGGGAGGGCGCTGGAGACCACAGGACAGGGCTCCCTGGGAAGCAGAGCCGGAGGGTCAGCAGGTCTTGAGAGCCCCTGGGGGTGGAGATGGCTCAGGGCCGAGAGCAGGCCAGGCTAGGCTGGTCTCCTTTCGGCCAGGCATGCCCATCTCTTCCCTGGGGATTCCTGCATTGGGTGGAGGGCCGCCCGCAGGAGGATTCTGCCAGGGCATCTCCTGCCCAGGCTTCGCCCTTCCTTCGGCCGGCTGGTCTGCCTGGCCTGCTTTTGCTCTTGCCGCCTGAGTGAGCCATGGGCACCCAAGTGTGGCTAATCCGGGCTGGTTTCTGAAATTCAAACTCGGCTGCTTTCTTCCTTCCGTGCGGTGGGAGGACTGCTGCCTTCCTGCTCAACCTTGGCAGGGATCCCGGAGCTGCTCCTGGGGTGGCCGCCCTCTTGGGGCTTGTGCGGTGTCCCCACTTCCTCTGCTGTTTGGCTGGCACTGCCCAGTGGGTGCGACTTTGCCCTTGGCAGGACCTGAGGCTCAGAAGCCTCAGCTCCCAGGAGGGGCAGTGGAGAAGCCCAGCCGGAGAGCTTACTGGGCCTGGCACCGGGGCTCCCCTCTTTCCCTCGAAGACTGCAGGGGCCTCGTCTCTGCACCTCTCCACCCTGGCACCCCAGCCTGCCCCCCCCCCCCCCCGCCCCCGAGGCCTGATGGTGTCAGGGCCGTCGGCTTCAGGGCTTCTCCTGCAGGATTTCTTGGGTCAAGATTTTCGCTGAATTCCTTTTCCACCTCAGGTTGGGGTGCTCCTGTCCACGAAAAAGCCACTTTGCAGGGAACTTTTGGGAAGGCAGCTGCCCTCCTTCATAGCTTCTGGTGGCAACTGGCACACTTCCAGCGTGTCCTTATCCTGCCCTTCGGATGGGTCCTGGGATCTTTTGGACCCTCTGGGGTGGGTCTTTGACAGGAACAGTGATCCTTGGGGTGTCTCTGGTGTTTGCCTTAAATTCTCAGTGGGGTTTCAGGGATGGGGGCCTTCACCCAATGCCCACTGCGTGCAGGAGGGATGCCCTAGTTCCTGGTGCCAACTGTTGCATTCTGTGCCCACGGGGCCTTCCTGGGCTCTTCAGCCAAAGGCTCTGGGTGGGGCTGCAAAGGGGGGCTTGAGGCTGGTTGGGGGCTGGCAGCCCCAGTATTTCTGGAACAGGCTGCTGGGCCCTGAAGCAAAGAGGGCAAGCTGGGCTTTGGCAGTGGGCCTCTTCCCCACCCCCACCGGCTTCTGGACCTCAAAGGCTTCAGTCGAGGGTCCAGCTCTGCAGGTGATCTCTGGGTCACATCTCCCCCCCCCCGAACAAACCAGCTCCCCTCTGCTCCCCTCTCCCGCCCTCCCCACAGTCCTCCCTATAGGTGATTGCCTCTTGCTAGGGCTTCGAATGGGAAGGCCAATCACTTAGGGTGTTACAAAGCAGGGGCAGGGGGCTTTGACGCCGCCTCTTCCCCAGCTGACCTCCCAGGGCACGCTGGGCCTGAGTCCAGCCCAAGGATGACCAGCCAGCCTAGCCACCCTCACCCTATTAGGCAGAAGGGCAGGATTTGGGTTGGGAGGCTGGAGCCCCAGATGCCCCCTCCCCATCCAGGACTGAGGGTAAGTGATCAGCCGATCTGGGAGGACTTGTGGGCCTTCCCAGCCCTGGGAAAGTCAGGTGGGCTTGGCAGGAGGGGCTTCCCTTCACCTTCTCTAACAGCACACACACACACACACACACACACACACACCCCCGTGGATTTGTCCCAAAGGCAGATGGAGCTGCCCTGAGGCCTGAAAGTTTGGGAAGGGGGCAGAGTGAAGGGGGAGGGGATCAGGCTGCCTCGTCCTTCAAGCAACAAGGCCCAGAGTTCAGCCTTGGGTCTGGGTCTTAGGCAGGGGTCAGCAACCTTAAACATTCAAAGAGCCACAAAGGTCTGAACCGGAAGTTTCCCCCCCCCTCCCCATTCAATTCTGGAGCTGACCAGACTCTATGGCAGTTCCCCTACCATAGAGTCTCCTAGTGTGGCATCCTTTTTCCTCTCTCCCTGCCCTAACCGGAAGCCCTATCAATTGCGCAGGGAGCTGCAGCAGACGGATGAAAGAGTCACATGCGGCTTCAGAGCCACGGTTGCCGACTACCGTGGGGCAAGCTGGAACCCACCGAGCACGTGGGAGAAGCCGATGGGAGCCCCACAGAATCCCACAGCCGCCCTCCTTGCTTTGTGGGGGGAGTGATGTGCTGGCATCCGGGGAGGCACTGTATACAGCCTGGTCCCTGCGTTCCTCCCTTCCTTTGGCCACAGCTGGGCACCTGAGCTGGCACTCCTTTCCCAGGCGACCTGGCAGTGAGCCACCCGGCCCGCTCCCAAGCCCTTTGCTGGGTCTCTCCCTTGTCTGCAAACCTCTTCAAACTCTGGCTAAACAAGAGCTGGAAGGAATGCAGGGGTTTGCAGCCAGGAGGGTGGGTCTTATGGCTCCAGCTGGTCCCCTCGGGCCTTGAGAGTCAGCTGAGAGATCTCCGTCCTGCTCAGGTGGCTTTCGGGGCTGCCCTTTCACAAGATGGGTGCTCTTGCATCCCCACCAGAGGCACCTGAAGGAGAGCCTGGCGGCTGCCCCAAAACACCCACGGAGCCTCCTCCAAGTAGGGCTCAGTCAGTCCCTGCAGGAGCAGAGACCCCAGGCCCACAAGCGGCCCTCCAGGAAATGGGAGGGGGCTCAGGTTGGAAGAGGGCAGTCCAGCGGCAGCAGGGGTGCACCTGGGAGAGGCTGCTGTGGAGGTGGGCTCTCTGAAGCCACCCAGCTGAGCACCCTGCCCTCTGCTGCTGCTCACCATCCGTCTGGTGCTCTGAGGAAAGCCACCGACTGCTGGTGCCTGGCCCAAGACGGGCGTGGGGGCAGCTGTTTTCTCACCTGGAGACTGGCTGCAGCAAGCCTGGACTAGGGGAGGGGGGCCTAGGAAGCCCCTCTCTCCTGGGATGACCTGGGGCTCTCCCCCCAAAGGAGGGTGAGGGTGTGGCTGGGGGCACGGGGCCTCTTTTTGAGCCTCTGGCTGCTGTGTCCCTCTGCAGGTGGAAGTGGAAGTGGAGAGCATGGACAAGGCCGGCAACTTCATTGGGTGGCTGCACATCGAGGGGGTCAACCTCTCGGTGGCCCTGGTGGAGCAGGCCCTCTCCAAAGTGCACTTCACAGCTGAGCGCAGCAACTACTACAAGCCCCTGACGGTGGCCGAGGCCTCTGCCAAGCAGAAGAAGGAGAAGGTACCAGCCGGGTACCGGGGGTGGGTGGTGGTGGTAGCGGAGGGGGGAGTCAGGCTTCCTGGCAGAGGATGTTGGCGGAGGGAGCCGCCTTCACAAGCTGCAGACCCTTCCCCTCCTCCCCAAAGGGTCTCAGGCCAATTTCCTGGGGGGGGGAGGGAGGGCAAGTGCCAGGGCAGCACCAGGAGGAATCTGGGAGGGGGAGGGGCCTCCAGGAAAGATGGCGGGAGATGCAGAGTCTGCTTTCCGGGGCTTCTCTGCTGCTGCTAGAAAATGAGGCGGCAGCTTTCAGTGTGAAGAGAACCAAGCAGCGGAAGTCGGCCTTGAAGGCCACCGAGTCCCAACTCCAGGAGTCCGGTTGCCTTGGAAGAGGGAAGAGCAACCAGTGGGGCCCCTCCTAGCTCAGCCCCCAGGCCTTTGGGGAGGGCCATGCTTGGGGCCATCTTTGTCCAGGGGACCCGTCTTCCAGTGGGGGGGGCATAAAGGGGGCCCCTCTGCAGGTGGGGGGTAGCTGGAGAGGCTCAGGAGAGACCTCTGGGGGCCTCGGATGAAGAGCAGCTGTCCAGAGCCCTGGGATGAGGATGATGGGAAGCGTTCTCCCTGATGCTGAGGTGGAAGATTGGGCTGGGGGTAGTCAAGCGAGAACAGGGAGGGACCCTTCTGGCTGGCTGGGCAGCCCATCTGGGGTGGGGCGCCTGGGGGGTTGCTTATATAACTTTCAGGCCAGCAAAGAAAGGGAAGGGGAGACTCTCCCCCCAAGAGAAAGAACCTCCATGACCCCCCCCCCCCCGGCAGAGACGAGAGTGCCGGATACTACCTGGAGGCCAGGGGCCAAGGGGTGCCGGAGAAGAGGGGGAGGGACACCGGGGAGGGGGGCTTCTCTTCACCCCTCCCTGTTGAAGGACGAAGGGGAAGGCTGGGAGCAAACATCTGGCTGATATTGGCAAGAGGAGAGCTGAGAAATGGGAAGGCGGCTCCTCGAAAGGCACCTGAGCCAGGTGCTGCTGGGGGTGGCTTAACTGGAGGCAACAGAGGAAGATGGAGGCCCACAAAGTCAAAGGCAACCCCAGATACCCCAGGGGGTGGGGTGGGGTGGGAGTGGAGGAGCCCCCTCCTGCACAGCTGGGAAGCAGCCAAGGGGGGGGGGGGACACGGAGGCCTGGATTCGGGAAAGTGGAAGGGATCTGCGGGGCATCGCAGAGGCACAAGAGGGCGGCCAAGAGGGGGCTGGAGGGGAGAAGAGCCTCTGGCTCTGGCACAAGAGGGCCGGCAGTGAGGGGGCGGAGCTAAGAACCACCCTCCAAGGGGGAGCAGCGCTTGGGCAGCTCCTGGGCCACGCATGCCCGGCTCTGGGATGGCAGAGGTTGGCCGGTTGCCCCCTTGAAAGGGCCAGGCAGGAAGGAGGAGCTACAGGTCGTCCATCTGGCGCCCCAAAGGAGGAGCATCACAGGCTGAGAAGTCGGCATGAGTTGATGGAGCAGCCAATGGCAGCCGGGTCTCTTCCTGGAGGGGATTCTTCAGGCAGACCCTGGGCCCTCTCAGTCGAATCCCTGCCATGGGGGCAGGTGGGGCCGCCCTGGAAGGCCAGTGGGCAGCTGCTCCTGGGCCAAGTGGATGGGGGGCCTGGGGGTGGGGGGAGGCTGTCAGCTGCCAAGAGTTGAATCGTTGGGGATGGACAACCAATGGAGTACATCATTAGCATTCAAATGGGGGGGCCACGGGGGGCTCGGTTGTGCCCCTCCCCTCCTGGAAGAGTTGGCTCTGCAGCCTGGGCTAGCATGGAAGGGGGGCTCGCTCTCCCCCAGGGCAGGCTTTTGCCTTACCCCCCGCCACCCCCCCATCTCTCTTCCCCAGGTGTGGTCACAGTATGAGGAGCCCCTCGTGGAAGACGTGGTGCCCCTGGCTGAGGAGAAGGAGCGCACGGCCAACTACAAGCCCGTCTTTGTGACCGAGGTCACCGACGATCTCCACTTCTACGTTCAGGATGTGGAGACAGGTGAGGGCAGCGGGAGGGGGGCCAGCCTTCCACCCCACACCCAGTCTAGGGGGACATTGGATGCTCGGGGAGGGGGAAGAGGGTCTCAGGGAGGGGCTCCAGGGCACAAGAGGTCAGAGGAGGCCTGGGGGTCCTCCAAGAAGCAGGGGGGGCACAGTGGCCAGGAAATGACCAGGCTAGCGGGGGAGGGGGCTGGCTGGCCTGACTCACTCTTCCTCCTCTTCCCCCCCCCCCCCCCCGCAGGGACCCAGCTGGAGAAACTGATGGAGAACATGCGGGGCGAGATTGCTGCCTGTCCCCCCGTGGAGGGGGCCTACACCCCCCATCGTGGGGACGTCTGCATTGCCAAATTTGTGGATGGAGAATGGTATGCCCAGGTCACCCAGAGGCCCCTTCCCTGCCAGGCTCCCTTCCTCACCAAGAGCCTTGGACCTCTCCGTCTTCCAGCCGGTCGCCAGGGGGAGGGGCCACGCTTGGGCTTTCTGAGGGGGGATCCCATGCACGGCCAGGGGGAGAAGCCCATCGGGGCCCGGGGGCTGCTGGGAGGTCCCAGAGGTAGGATGGCCACGGGGCAGGGAAGCAGGCAGAGTTTGGCCTGGCAGGAGAGGCCCAGCTGGGCAGAGCTCATGCCCAGCTGTGCCCTCTTCCCTCCCCCCCAGGTACCGGGCGCGGGTGGAGAAGGTGGATTCCCTGGCCAAGGTGCACGTCTTCTACATCGACTACGGCAATGTGAGTGGGGAGGGTTTGGAGGGGGGCAAAGGGCATTCTCTCAATACTGGGCAGGAAGCGGCTGCAGTAGCTCCAAGCACCAGAAGCGGCTGCCCAGGATGGGAGGCTCTGGGGCCGGAGAAACAGGGGTGGGGGGTCAATGGGGCAGCAGCAGACTGAGCAGATCCTCGGGGAGGCAGCTGAGGCCTCTGCAGCCGGGGTGTCCATTTCCCACCCCAGCTGCCCCCCATAGTCAGGGGGGGGGTTTCAATGGACTGCTGCAGCCACTAACTGCCTGCTTTTTTTCTCTCCCCCCCCTCCCCCCCGCAGAAGGAGACCCTGCCTTCCACCCGCCTGGCCGCCCTGCCACAGGCCTTTGGCTCCCGGGTCCTGCCAGCCCAGGCCACCGAATACAAGTTTGCCTTCATCCAGGTGCCTCAGGACGTAAGTCCAGGGCAGGTTTACAGGGAAGGAAGTGGAGGGAGGGATCCTGTAGCCCCCCTGGGATAGCAGCAGAGAAAAGGGGGGGCTTGATGGCAGGCAGCTCCACCCCCTCTTAACCTTTTCAATTTGATTCATGCTTTCCGATGCTTCTGCACTCACGGTTGGGATCCTGTTCCTTTGAGGGGCTGCATCCTGAGGTTGGCGTCCTGAGGGTGGGGCGTAGTGCCTATTGTTTTCATGGGGGGCTCTGACTGCCCACTGGAAGCCAGCCTCTCCGCCAGTCCATTGAGGGGCAGCGCACGTTCCCCCTTCAGCAGAGGGCAGGGGGTGGCCCCTGCAGTCCCAGCCTCTCTGGCCTGGCGCTCTCCACCCCCACGGCCCACTTGACTGGCAGCGTCCGTCCCTGGCAGGAGGAGGCCCGAGCGGACGCAGTGGACAGTGCCGTGCGGGACATCCAGAACACGCAGTGCCTGCTGAACGTGGAGTACGTGGGGCCCAGCTGCACCCACGTCACGCTGCAGTTTGCCGACTCCAAGGCCGACGTGGGGCTAGGGATGGTCAAGACGGGGCTGCTCATGGTGGAGCCCCGCAAGGAGAAGCAGTTCCAGAAAGTGGTGAGCCTGTGGGGTGGGGTGGAGGGAGGACACCTGGGGGGAAGGAGGGGCTCTGGGGCCAGCGGTCTCTGATGCCCCCATCTCTCCTTCAGATCACCGAGTACCTGAATGCGCAGGAGTTGGCCAAGGGTGCCCGAGTAAGTGAGCCAGCGGTGGTCTCCCCACGCCACGGGAGGGGGCGGGGAAGCAAGCCCTGGCCTGGGATGCCCCCCCCCCCCCCGAGGGGGCAGGGGCTTTCCCCGGGGTGGGGGGGGCTCATTCCGCCCGCCCGTCTCCTTGCAGCTGAACCTGTGGCGTTACGGAGACTTCCGCGCTGACGATGCTGATGAATTTGGCTACAGTCGCTGAGACCCTCTCCCCCCCCCGCCTCCCCCTTCCCCCACCACCACAGCCTCTGCCCGCAGCTGGAGCCTGACGCCTGCAGGGGCGAAGAGAGGCGCTTAGACCACCAGGGAGCTCCTCCCTAGCCCCCCCCCCCCTCCAAGCTGCTCCTGGCCTCCTGATGGGCAAGCAGGAGAAGTGATTTAAGCCGAGCTTTGGAAGCAAATAAAAGTAGTGAGAAGCTGGGCCAGGCTGTCTTTTTGGCTGGGGGGGGGCACCACTGGTGTTCAGCTTCCCTATGGACACAGCCTGACTGGGGAGGCACAAGGTGGGGCTGGAGATCCCTTTGCTCCTGTTGCGGGGGGAGGGGTGCAGTTAGATTATTCCTATTTTCTATTTTCTTTATTTCTATTTCACATTTTTGAACTGCCCGTCTGCCCCAACGAGGGACATTGTCCATAAACCACGGTCCACTTGCCAAGGGTTTTGTGGGGGGGGCAGCCCCCCCAGGGGCTTTAGTAGAAGCCCTTTGCCCGGGGGGCTCCTTCCTCTTGGAGTGCCGGTTCTCAAGTGAGGAAAGGGGCCCCAGTTGCTCCCCAACACAATCTGGGACTCTAAGCCGGAGAAGAGATCTGCAGCGACGTGGCTCCCCAAAACTTCAAAGGAGCCAAGAGGAGCCCAGGAAGGTGGGTGTTGCACAAGCCTGAGGAGCCACCACAAAGACTGATGAGAAAGGACTTGCCCCCACAGGAGGGGGGAAGAAGCCGCCGTCTCCTGCGCAGGTGGGTCGGTTCCCATCCATGCCTTGCTGGGTGGAGGCCGACCGCTGCCGATTCCCAGACAGGCTGAGGCACCCTCTGTCCCGGGTGCCAAGTCTTGGGCGTCGGGAGAGCCGAGTAGAAGCGATCCCACCAAATGAACGGGTGGGACCCATGCAAAGCAGGGGTCACACAGACAGAGTCTTACCTCTCACCCCGCAGGCCTGGGGTGCCTAATTTTGGCCCAGGTTGTAGGCGGCAATTGTGCCAAGGTGCCAGGGCTGGCATTCGGGCTAAGGGGGGACATGGCGCAAAATGGTGATCCCAGTGTTTCAGGTCACATTGGGATTGGCTTTCCTCCCACCCTCGTCTCTGGGCAAAGGGTGGCGCAGCTGCAAGAGACAGGCATTTTGCCACGAATGTCAGCAGCAGAGCCTCCAGTTGGGGGGAGTTGCCCTGGCCACCCTGTGACGTGCAAGGGAGGGGCTGACCCAGGTAGCCCAGGCAGCCACGGCCGGCCTCAGTGGTACCAAAGCACTGAAATGGCACTCAGGAGACAAGGAACCCGCTCTCCACCCCAAGGTTCCACCGTCCATCTGCCCTGCATTTTCTTTCTCCCCACCCGGCCATTCCTGGAGTCCTGAAGGGCTCTGGCCAGGTGCATTTCTTCAGCGGTTGGCTCATGTGCCTCACGGTCAAGTGGGAAGAGAGGACAGCCTGTGCCTGCCATGGCACAAAAGGCAAGGGGGAAGAAAACCAGGGGGGGCATGGTTGAATTGGGATGTTCCTCTGGCCACCAGCACATCCGGGGCACTCTTGCAGGAGAGATTGGCTCAATGAGGCGCCAGGAGTTCCAGTCCCATCAGCTGGTGAGGAAAAGGTTGAGGAACAGCTGGGCAGAGTTTGGACCACCACAAAAGCCGCCATGGATGCACTGAAGAATTGTGGTTGGTGCGAGAGGGAGGGAAGGGATTCGGCCCCTGCTGCAGAAAGGATTCATTGTCAGCGCTGGGCTTGGAAGAGGAGGAATGACTCAAAAGGACTGAAAATGGAGGGGAGGCCTTGGGCGCTTCAGCCCAGGACACAAGGGCATCTTGGTGGGGGGAGTCGTGGGGGGGGGGCAAGACGGGGAGGAGGACTTCAGGCAGGGGGAGGGGGGCTGGATGCTGTCCGTGGTGCTGATCCAGCAGGACAAGGCCCCACTTCCTGGGGGGGGGGCTGTGGCCCAGCAAGCTCCACGGGGATGGTGGGGGAGGGAAGGGGGCTCCGAGAACCAGGGCTGGCCTTTGTGCTACTGGGTTGTGCAGGGTTGTGCCTCCGCCGCAGACACTGGTGCCTTGTTTGACTTTGCAGGGCTGATGCGTGCGCACGTGCCACGCAGAGAGAGAGAGCTCCATGGTGATCCCGTGGGCATCCCTTCCAAGGGTTTGGAAATACTGTTCCAATTACAGTGATTTGATTGTACTAATTATTGAAACATGTCAGCCACTGCGGTGTCCTGGAATTAATTATGCTCAGAATAAATGAAACCTAAAGGGTTGATCAGGAACAAGCAGCCTGCAGCCCATGGCCTTCCCCACTTACCCTTTCCCTCCCCCCAGAGAATGGCTGTGATGGCCACTTGGGGAAAAAACCCTCCCTGCAGAAGGACCTGGGTTTGTATGGCTTTTCCAAATCCCCTCTGAGACAGGCCCCCTCTTCCATGGGGAGGGCCTGCCCAGATCCTGCCTTGTTCTGGGGGAAGGCCTGGAGCTAAGACCTCGGAGAGCCCCTGGGACTCTGAGGTGCAGCCGTGCAAATGGAGCAGAGCATTCTGGCCAACCCTCCTCTTTACTGGACCAAGGAGCTCCTCGTGGTCATTGTTCTTGGACCCGGAGTGTACTCTGAAGCCAAAGAGAAACAAAGCTTTACCAAACTTGTGGTTGGGTGGAACCTGTTAGAAAAATCCTCTCTATTGTGCAGCAGCTGCCCCCCTTCCTGGTCCGTGGGGCTCTCTGCTCACAGTCACTTCCAGAATTGGTTACTCTTAACACTTCGTATGTGGGGCTTCCCTTGAAGAACGTCCCGAAATTTCAGCAGGTGCAGAACACAGCTGCACTTACATGTGCCTCTAGGATGGCAGGTGTTACACCTGCTCCACATACTTCATTGGCTGCCAGTTACTTCCAGGTGCGATTCTAGGGGCTGGTCTCAACCTTTAAAGCCCTCATCTGACCAGGTTATTTGGGAGACCACCTGTTCCCAATCACATCCACCCATCCCGTCTTGCCAAGGAGGAGGAGAGTGGGGGCAGGTGTCTGCTGTGCCCCCTCCCCACCCTCTGGGATGCAGGTGAGTGTAGCCTCATCCCTGTTAACCTTTCAAAAGAAGGACATGGTTCTTCCAGTAACTTTGGGGGTCCCTGGGGTACCTGCAGGGTGGTTGCGTTGTGTATAGGTGCGTGTGCTCCCACAAACTCATTATCTTTTATCTTGTTTGTAGTGATTCTTTAAAGTATTTTGTGATAACGGTTTAACTATTGATTGTCTGCCTTCCAGCTATATAAAAAATTGAGCTATATGTGCTGTTGTCAAGATGTTACAAACCTGATTTAATCCTGGCTTAAGTGTGGGCAGTCATGACCTTGGAAAGGAAGCAGAAACTGCTTGCTTGCTGAAAGAGAAAAAAACGGTGCTGTCAGGCAAGGGAGGATAAAACTGCTAAGCGATGGCAGGCGCCCTGGGAAGCCAGACCAAGCCGCTTCTCCCCAGCGCCTCCCTCCTTCACCTCTTTCTCCAATTCGAGCCATTGTGTTCATTGCTACAACCGTCCTCACTCACAGGCAGATGTGACAATCCCATCAGATGCTTTGTGCTGCTGATTAAATGCATATTGTATTTTGCATAAGTCCATAGAGGACACCTCTGGCCACTTCAGGCCTGCCTTTTGCCTCTGGTGCTGTAATAAATCCATGTTCACTCTCCTCTCCTCCTACCACAGAACCACAGAATCCCGGAGCTTAAGAGGCTATCGAGCTCCTGCATCCTGCAGGATTCCTCACACTGTCGCCCCCCCCCCCTCCCCAATCTCTGTTGGAAAACCTTCAGTGAAGGGGAGGAAACCCTCAAGTCAAGAGGCTGCCTGTTCCACTGATTGACAGCTGTGCCTGTCAAGAGAAACTTCCTAAAATCTAACCTTCCACACCATTCCTCTTGTATCATTTCTGCTCCTGAACCTTTGCAACTGGATAAGAAGACTAAACTCACTTTAACTCTTCCCACCCCCACCTGACACCTCACCGAAAATTGGATTTTGAAAAGCCCTCTGCTCTTATTGCCATGAAGAGGGGGCTTTGGTGAGAGGGTAAAGGCCCCATCCCATTGTCCTCGCCCTAAACCAGGAACACTCCTTTCAATGGGACTGCTCAGCATCCTGCCTGCATCCTCAGCCCCAGCAGCTGGGCTGACTGGAAAGCCCCAACGTGGCTGGGTATCCCCTCGCCCGGTCCTAAGAGGCCTCCTGCTATGCAGCAGCCTCTCCAGCTCCTAAACCTGCAGCCCCTGTGAAGAGAAGAGTCCCCATCCAACATCTCCGCTGCTGGGCCACTTGAGTTGCTCCCTGGCTGCGTGTTCAGAGTTCTAACTTCGTGTGCCAAATCTTCCCAACAAACCCTCAGTCCAATTCTCTTCTCTGCTGGCTCCAGCTGCAAAATCCAAGAAGGAAGTTGTGTGCTGGGCATTCTGGGTCTTCCCCGTATGCTACGCAGGACTCTTTCTTGGCCCGGAATTCGTCCTGGTTGTCCTTATTTATGCTTGTATGTTGGCAGCAGGCAGCTCCCTAAGCCTTCGTGCAGATTCTCCACATGCTTGTGGGGGCTGGTTGTTCTCCAGAGTTCTTCGGAAAGCGAGTCAGTTCCAGCCTCTGCTGAACTTCAGAGTCCCCTTCGCTGCCTTCCAAAGTGGGCCTCGCTGGGTGTAAGTAAAGCATGCAACTTGGAGGATTTCCACGTTGCCAATGGAAACCGGCCTGTAGACGCAAACAGGAGACCTCCTGGCCCCCATGGACGCCTGTGGCCCTCCAGGCTGAGACTTCCACCCACCTCCAGCAGTGGGGCAGAGGAGACCCTTCGTGGGAGAAGCCGCAGATCACAACGCTCTGCAAGGCCAGGGAGGCACAGCTGGCCATTGTCCTGCCTGAAAGTCCCTGAGGACCGAACCCCGACAGCCGCCCTGAGCCTCCCTTCAGCCCTTCTTCCTCTCTCACCTTCCCACTTGGTTTCATTCACTCACAGGGACGAGGCTAATGTGCTAACACCCCAAAACGTGCATGCCTTATACTCTGACCAAGAAACTTTAGAAGCTGTGGGGGCTCCATCACTGGGGGCTTTCAAGAAAAGGCTGGGCAGCCATTTGTCTGGAATGGTCTCCTGCTTGAGCAGGGGGTTGGACTAGATGACCTCCAAGGTCCCTTCCAATTCTTATCCTGTTAATCTGGAAGGTGGGCCTTGGGAAGCTCTTTATTGGGAGAAGAGTCAGCAGTTCCCAGCAGCTCCCACTTTGCCGAGATCACACAGAAAAGCACCTTCATCTCTGCCCCCCTCCCACCCCGGGTAGGGGGAGGGCCAGGCGTCTCTTGGCAGGGGAGGAGGTGTAGGAAGGAGGGAGCAGCAACAGCAGAGGAGGTTTCTTTTGCAGGCTGCCTGACGCAAGGAGGAAGCCCACTCCATCTCCCCCCTCACCCAAGGCACGCAGAAGCCACAGGCCGGTGGCTCAGCAGGCCTGATGCCTTGAAGGGCTTCATTGGTCGCAACCAGCACCTTGGGTTGTGCCTTAGCAGCCTGAGGGGAACCAGGGCAGCTCACAGAGCAAGTGAATTACATAGGCACAAGAAGAAACACCCATAATTGCCACCTCCTGAGCTAGTTGCAGATTCTGAGTGGTTCTCCCAACACTTGGCTCTCTTCCTTCTCTGAAAGGCCTTCCCGTGCCCGGTTTCCTCCAGGACCCGCTGCAGTCACAGCCTTCTCAGCAACTTCCCTAAAAGGACTGGACAAGCATTGCCCAGCTGGGTGCAGCAAAGACTGGGTGCATCACTGCCTCTTTCAGGGTTTGGCGCAGCCCCTCCCACAGGGAAGCTCAGATGACCACTCAGGCCCAACTCCTCACCACCTCCTGGGCGCCCTTTACCAACTGGAAGGGGCAATGGTCCCCCTCTCAGGAAATAAAGACCCAAATGTTCTGGCTAACTGCCCTCAGTGTGGTTTCAAGCAACCTAAGCATTAAATCCATCTGGGTGCTCAGAATATTCCCCAACCGCTAATGTTCCTTCTCCGAGCCCTGCCTCCCCAGCAGGAGAATGGGTCATTCTGAAGGGGCTGCCAGATGGCTGCCGAGGGAGAACAACAGGAAAAATGTGCTTTGCCGTTTTCATGCCAAGGCCTAATCCCTGATGTGGGCTCTTCCTCAAGTTCGGCTGGATTCACTCATTGTCTTCCTTCAACAGCGCCCGAGGCACCTCTTCTTGGATTTCACCTCCAAGACTGCCGCACAGGGCGAAGCCGCATTGAAGCAACCCTGGCTCAGCTCCTCACCACAAACCATGGCCACGGATAGCCACCATCAGGTCTTCAGGAAAACACTTAGCCCCAAACCCGTCAGATGTCCACACTCCATTCAAGCTAGATCCAACTGCCCTGAGATGGAAACGGGATTTTGTGTGCCCAGGCAGCCTGTGGGGCTTCCCTTCTTCCCTGGCCCACGGGTGGGGGTGGGGGTGGTGAGAGCTGCTACTGGTCACCTGGCCTGAGCGCTCTGCTCCTCAGCTGCCTTAAATGCCCCTTTAGCCACTTCTTCTGCCCCTGAACCGCCCGGGGCAGCTGAGGGTGGAAACCAGTCTTGTGGCTCAAGACCCCAGAGTGGTGGAGCCTTCAAGGGGCCCATCCAGCGGGGTGACTAAGTTTGGCTGTGGGCTGATGGGGACTTTCCTCTTCAGGGACTCCATGATTCCAAGTCCATCTATTTGCCTCGCTTCCCTTTTGAAGAGAAATTTGCACTGGAGATGCCTCCTGAGCCTGGAAGGCCAGCCAGCTTTTCAGCAGCTCTCCAAACATTTTCCAAGGCCGAAGGGGGGGGGAGGACCCCTGGAAGGGAAGCTGCCGCAGAGGGCAGGTGCCAGGGCAGAATTGGCCGACCTTCTGGGTCCTGATAAATGACATTCTTTAACCAAAGGGGCCCTGGGTCCCAATCCATGAAGCCTGTGCAGAAGCACTCCATGATGGATGGCCTCAGAAGCTGCTGGGAGACCAAGAACCAGGATGGATGCATCACTCAGGAAACAGATGAATTCAGTCACCAGATTGTGCAGTTATTTGAATTCTATTTATTTACTAAATAATGTTCAATGATTTACAAAACAGTTCGGTTTTTATGGTTTACAGATAATAATGGGCAATAAAATACAATGCGAGTGATCTTTTCTGTAACTAGTCTCAGGTCATAAAATAGCTCTTTTTTCAAATATTTCATAAATGTACAGATCTTATGATAGATTAATGTAAGTAAAATAAGGTTCACTTTTTCTTAGATGACTGTTTTGCACCCTAAATTCTCTTTACAACTCTGCTTCTTCCAGCTATCTGTGCTCACACCCTCAATTTATGGCTATTTTAAACAGCCTGGTTTTCTCTGCTTCTGGAGTCTCCCTCGCCTTCCCAGGATGCTTTGCAGAACTGCTTCGATCTCTCTTTTCCCATCACTATAAAAATTATGTTTATGTTTCAAATAGTAAATTCATGCAACTGTTCCTTCCGAAACATCACATTGAACTCTTTCAAAATAGCAGTTCCTTTCCTCAGCTGTCCCGCTCGGGTAGCATAGATGGGTCCTGATTTGGGTCAGTTCAGAGCCAATGGTGCTTTCCCCCCCATGGGGGGTGGAGGGAAGCCGCCTTCCCTGCCCAGCTGAGCCTCCAATCCCGTCAGCCAAGGCAGCTGAAGAGGCAGCAAAGAAAAACCCCCCCCCCGAGCCGGGGGGGGAAGAGTCCGTCCCCGCCCCCCCCCCCCCCCCAACAAGGCCTCTGCCCTCCCGGGGAGCTTTCAGTCTGGAGGAGCCCTGGAAGGTTGCCCATCGGTGGGAGCCCCCTGGAGCAGAAGTCACCCTGGCTGCGGGGGGGGGGGGGGGGTACCTGTGCCGCAGAGCCGATGCCGGGGATGCCCGCTGGGGCAAAGGTGCCTGGAACCAGGGGACCCCCCGGCTCCGTCCTGGGGCTTCATGCTGCTGTTCACACCGACCCCAAGCGGATGCGTGGGGCACCTCGGTGGCCTGGCCGAGGGGGAGGGGCGCTGGCCCCCCGGGATGGCCTTCAGGGAAGGAGAGGCACTTGGGGCTGTGGTTGTTCACCCCCCTGCCCGCAGACGGACCCTGCGGGGCGACCCCTCCCAAGAGAGAGGCCCGGCTGCGGAATGGCAGTGGGGCAGGAGCCGGGCTGCCTGCTGGAAGAGGAAGGGCCGCTGCCTGGTCGGAGGGAGCGGAGGGGGAGCCGCTGCGGATCAGGGGCCAAGCCAGGCGCCGGCTGAGCGGGAAAGCCTGCGGGGGTGGCGGGGCCAGAGATGGACGGCTCCGGGGCTCTCGGAACGGGCCTTCCGGGAGGAAGGGGGAGCGGGGCTGGCCGCGCAGCGGCTTTCCACGGCCGCCCCGCAGAACCTCGCTGGAGAGACGCGTTTTCAAAGGGGGAAATGATGCGCCCAGAACCGGCCTGGGGGCCTCTTGCTGGTTTGGCCCGGCGGCTCACTGTGAGTCCCAGGCGAAGCGATGCGGCCGTGTGAATCTTCCTCGGCGCGTGGCCGTTCCGGACTGGCCGCGCCTGCTTTCGCGGGGAGAGAGCGAGCTTCCCTCGTGGGCAATTCTCCTTCGGTCGGGAACAGCTGGGAAGCTCCAGGGAGCTGGCAGCATTTCAGTCCAATTCCATCCAAGGCAGAAGAGGAGGAGGAGGAGGAGGAGGAGGGAAGAGGGGAGGGCGGCCCAGAGGTGGGCCCACCTTTCCTTTCCTTTTTTCTTCTGCCTTGAAGCCAGCAGGACACCTGGAAGGGCTTTCTCAGCGTGGGGAAATGGAGCTAAGCCACAGGATAGGTCTGAGAAGCATGGAGTGGGCCCCCACAAAGGATGCGCAGACGTTCTGCCCGCCCCCCCCCCCCCCAAGCACCACCTGCTGGATTGGCTGACTCTGCAGCACTGTTCGTTGCCCTAGTAGAACTGCCCATAAGAGAGCCTGGCATCTGTCCAATCCATCCAAAGAGAGCCTGACAACCCCCAAACGAGATGGACAGGCAAGAGGTCCAGTCAGGGTCCCCCCTTGTCCTTAGGAGAGCATTGCGCCCCATCTGGCCAAACCCTTCGGCTCCTGGCCTCTGGCTCCCTTCCGGGAGGCTGCCCTGCTCAGGCTGGGAGAGCAGGAAAGGCGACAGGATGGCCTAGTGGGAGGCGCTCGGAGGGAAAAGAGTCCCATGCCAGCCCCTTGGTGCGCTGTGAATGCAGAGGCTGACAGGTTGATGGAGATGGGGAGTGAAGCGGAGAAACACCACCTGCTGCAGAGCTGCCAGCCCCACAAGGGCAGAGGCAGGGGAGGAGGGGCCAGGCAGCTTCGGACTTGGAGACCCCTGCTTTCTGCAGAGATCAGGAGAGGACGTGCACCCAGGCGGGTCCAGGAAGGGAACAGAAAGTTAGGGAGCTGGACGGGGGCCGGTGTTTGGCCCCAAAGGTACATCCCAGCGGTGCCAGGCACTGTCCTTGCCCCCAGCTCCAGGTGGGAGTAGAGGGAGGTCGGTCTATGCACTGCCCTGTCCAGCCCTCTCCTTTGACCCCTCCTTGCCCAGGGTTTCTGCCCTGCTTACTGCCACCTCCCTTCCTGCGGCCTGGCTGCTGCCTCTTGCAGAGAGGGGAGGTGGAGCGGCAGCCATGTTGACTCTCTGGGAGCTGAAAACCATCTCTGGGAACTCTGCAGGGGGCGGGGGTTTTCTTCATGAAATGGACTCCTCCAGCCTCCCTCCTCTACTGGAAGGTCAGGGCTGGGCCGCTGTAGGGAGCCTGGCGGCAGGCACCAAGAAGAGCCACACAGGGTCATGAGCCACATGGAGTCAGGAGCCATGTGCTGAGCAGCATCTCAGGACAGAGAGGAACGGGACCTGGGTGGCTGTCCCATTTCCCTGCCCTCCTCATTGTCCAGCCGTGGGGCTGCTAACCCTCAGAGAGCCTGGCATGGGGCATCTGCAGCTCAGCCTGCCTTCTCCTCCTCCTTCCCTTCTCTGTCTCTCCCTCCAGCTCCCGCCTGCCACTGGATGGCTAACGCTTCCAGGAGCCTGGAGTTTAATGCAGGCTGGCAAATCTAAACTCCCCATATAGGACTCTCCCAAATTGCTCCGTTGGCAGGAAAGTTCACCTGCAGGTCACTGGACAAGCAGCCGCCCTCCTCTCCCTGGTGGCTCCCACCCTCAGCATTTTCCCAAAGCCAATCTCCCCAGAAAGCCCATCTCCTGGCCTCCTGGTGCCTCCTCCCCCTCACTGGGCTTACAAAGCCAGACAGCCATATGGAGGGGGGTGCCCAGGCAGGGTGGGGGGGAGGAGGAAGCTGCTGCCACCCTCTCTCTTGCAAAATGCCCCCATCTCCTCCAGCCCCTCCAGGAAAGGGAATGGAGAAGCAGCCACAATAACAGGGAGACCCACCTGGGCTGCTCTCTTGCTCCTCCCCACATCTTTTAAGAGGGCCCTTCTCCGGCTGCAAGGGGATCCCTGGGTTTCTTTGGTGGGCAAAGTCTTGGCAGAGCCACCCCACCCCGGAGGCTCTCTGGCTGGCTGGTTCCTCCCAGGCCTCCTTGGGGGTCCCACTTCCTTCTTTAGGTAGCAGCCTGAGATCTGTCCCCCGCCTGCCCGCAGCTCCCAGTTTCCTCACGAGGGCCTCTTCCCCTTTCTGTGCAAATCAGGGGGGCCTCCTAGCCACTCTGGCCACTGCAGGGGCCATCAGCGAAAGGTGGTCTCGAGCTGTGGGTGCCACTGCAGCCTCTTCCTCGCTGTCTGAACCTCAAGCTGCTTTTTGGGGTCCCTAGGAACAGGGTGGTGGTGGGAAGATTACTTGCGTTCATGGTGGGAGAGGGCAGCTTGGGGGTTCAGGGTTCTCGGGGTTGCCTTTTTGTGGGATTGGAAACAAGCTGCAGGATTCAATGCATTCACTGCTTTTAGAATGGAATGGAATAGAACAGGAATAGTGGAGAATAGAATAGAATAGAATAGAATAGAATAGAATAGAATAGAATA
>BLBF01000243.1:807310-822671 GCA_015471245.1 Laticauda colubrina | reverse complement strand
GAGGGTGAGAGAGGGAGGGAGGGGGGTGAGAGGGGGGGGAGTGAAGCGTTCTGTGAGTGCTTGAGGTCTCTCACCTGTGGCGTCCAGGTAGCCCCACCCCTAAGGCAGGAGGAGGCACCCCCTTTCCCCACCTGCTGGCCGAGAAGCTGCCTTCAGACCTGCCCCCCCCTGCCGTGACCCTCGAGGCTCCCCTCAGCTGGGGGGGAGTGGCGATGCCCATCAGAAGGGCCGGTCCCAATATCTTGTGACCCCCCCACGCCGAAGAGTCCCAGCCCCACTATGGATGGTGTTGGGGAGGGGCAGCGCATCCCCCCAGGAGGGGAGACCCTCAGGAGGAGCCCCCACCCCGTGGGCTCTCTGCTCTCAGCCCCAGCTGGCGTTCTCACAGCCGGGTCGGGTCGGGGTCTGTGTGGAGGAGTTTCACCCAGCGACGGGCCCCTTCGGGCAGGGCGAGGGCCTGGGGGGGCCTGCTTGTGCCCAGCCCCATCCTCCGCTGAGGGGGGGCCACTGGGCGGGGCAGCGCAGCCCCCCCAGCCTCTCTGGTCACCCTGCCTGCCCCATTGGGCCCTTCCACAAGGCAGGCCTGGGGCCCGGCTCTGCTGGGCTGAGGCCCTCAAGCGCCGCATGATCCCGGCCCAAGGACAGCCGGCCAGCCAGTGCAGCTCGGCCTGGGAGGCTCTGGCAGCTGGGGGGGGAAGGGGGGGTCAGGGGAATCCAGGCAGGGCCTCCCCTCCCTCTGCCAGTTCAGGACGAAAGCCGCACTTTGCCCGTCGCTTGGAAAGGGGGTTTGTTCCCAAACGAAATGGGGCTTCTCCTCAATTGAAGAGCCCCCCCCCCGCTGCCCATCTCTGCTTCTGATCTTGTGGCTTCCACACTCCCCCCTCCCCCTCCCCCGGCCCATGTGGTCCTGGCTCTCCAGCTGGGAGCCCCTCCCTGGCACCCCTGGCCGGGAGGCAACTTCCTCTCCCAATTGACTCGACTCTTTGCTGCCAAGCAAGCTCTCATTTCTCCATGAAGATGGCCTGGCCCTTCCAAGACAATTTGGGGCAGGGTCCGGTCCCGTCTGTGGGTCCCTGGAGGGTCTGCCCCCTTCTCAACTGCCCTCCTCCAATACCCCATTCACCCACCCCTTTTCCTTTCTGTGGCAGGACCCTCTGGTTGGGGTTGCAGCTGCCAATTGATGGTCCTGCCCTTCTTGGGGGCTTTGAGGGGCGTGGAATTCTCTCCTTTCCCACCCGCTGGGGGCTTTGCTTCCTCTTAAGTAGACCCCCTTCCCTTGCCTGGCAGGTCTTCCAGTCACCCTCACGATGGTCTCCTCTATTGCTGGGTAGGGGCTGCAGAGGCCACCCGCCCTCCAGGCCCCGGTCACTTGCCTGCCCTCAGGCACCCTCTTCCCTGGATCTGCCCCCCCCCCCCCGCCTCCATCGGTCACCACTTTGGACCTGGGGAAGCTTCTCCGAAGGGCTGAGGTCTTTGGGAACTTCCTTCCTTCAAGGTCCTCCTCCTTCTCCCGTCCTGGGGCAGGGGGAAGTGATTCTGGGCTCTCCCTGGCTTCCAAGCTCAGCCTTGTGGGTCTGGGAGTCCCACAGCGAGATGGGTGGAGAGGCCAAGGAAGCCCCTGCTGGAGGAACTCCACAGTCCCGTGCCAGGATTCAAATGCAGGGCCTGGACTGGATGCCTTAATCTGAGCAGAAAGTGGCTGTGACAAAGGGACGCCTCCCCCCCACTTAACCACAGCCCCCTACCCCAACAACCATCTGCTAACAAAACAGATCCTGCCAGCCTCCCTTTCGTGTCCACTTCAGGGGGGCAGGGCAGGGGGACGAGAGGCAAGCATGCGACTTTCCCGGCTGGCTCCGATCCCCTCCCCGTGGTTCCCCCGCGGAGCCCTGGGGATTCCGGGCAGGGAGAGCAAGAGGAGCAATATGAAGCTTCTATCTGTCACGGTGATGCTTCTTCCCTTTTATTTTTTCCACCATGAAATGAGTCTGGAAGACTTTCAGAGGAATCTTTCGGAATCAGACTTCAAAACACAGCCCTTCAGAGGCTGCCATTTCAACTGTTGGTTGCAACCTTTTGGGAAATTGTCATCCTCTCCTCCTTGCAGCTTCCCCCCCCCCCGCAGAATTTGCCAAAGTGGCTGGCCCTGCCTCCGCCAAAGACCCCAGAGCTCAGAGCCCCTGGCACAGAGGGGACACCCTCTTCCCTCGAGCACCAGAGGTCATTGTGGAAGAGAATTGGGATCCTCCCCCCAAATCCACAGGTGGGACCCAACCCCAAGAAGGGTGAGAGGAGCCCTCCTGGCAGTCAAGCAGAGACAGACCAACCCTCAATCGCTGGCCCAACGTTGGGCTCAGGGGGAGCCGCTTTGCACCCTGTGACATCTAAGAACCCCCCACTGCCCTGTTCCTTGCTGGCCACTTCCCCAAAGACCCCCGAGAAGCAGGTGATCCCAGCAGTTCGACCCAGGCCGCTGCCCTGCTCCTACTTCTTCAGTCGAATGCTCCAGCTGCTCTGACCAGCCTCACTTGGCAGGCAAGCGACCCTCCTGCACGCCCTGTGCGAAGGCAGCTGCTCAGAGGGTGCAGCCCTGACCTTTGGGTTTGAATGAGAAGCTCTAAGAGCCGTCCAGGCATTTTAGCCTTCTTGGCACTTCCAGTTCTGGGCACGGGGCCAGGATTCCCAGAAATTGGGCCCGAAGACGTGATGTGGCTGGGAGTCACTACAGAGAACTGGAAGCCAGCTGGGGAAGATTGCCACTTTATTCTTAGCCCTTCAGAGATGGCCAACACACACTCTTCCCAGAACGAAGGCAGTGGGGCAGGGGGGGAGGGAGCAGGGTTGGCCCATGGGAGGAGCACAGCAGAGGCTCAGATGCTGAAGCCACACACCCCACCCCACTCTTCGGCCAACTGCTAGGGGAGCCTGCACTCCAACAAGTCAGCAGAGAAGCTCCCTTCCCTCTGTAGTCAGGGAGGAAGATACAGGCCCCTCCTACCCTTCCCTGCCGCCCTCCCCCCTCCAGATGAAGGAATGTGGGTGGGTGGCAACCCTTTGGCACCCAGCCTCCTGGTGGCCCAGGAAGGACACTTTTAGAGTGTTTCCTTTGCTGTTGGTCACTTGCAGACTAAACTATCCGCCACTGCCTCCGTCTTGCCAGACGAAAGCAAATATCTGCAGACCTGCAGATACCCTCTGGGCTCAGCTCAGGAGGAGCTGCCTCGTCCCTCCTCCTGCTGCCCCCTTGCCCTCTGGAAAGCAGCCCCTCGGGCTCCCTTCCCTCCCAGAAAGCTAGGCTCCACCACAGACAGTAAAAGTAGAAGTCCCAGACAACTGTGCCTTTGAGCTGGGCGAGCTGGTGCTCCCCCTGAGGGACAAGGACCTGGCAGTAGGAGGGGCTGCCACACAACCCGCTTCTCCTGGAAGGAGGGCTGGGAAGGGCCTGGGAGGCCATCCAGTCGGCGCCCTTGAGCCACGGCCATCGGCCTCCTCCTTGGGGGGAGGAAGCTGGGCTGGGCGGATGGTTCCACCAGCGCACAAGGTCCTCACAATGCTGGGCTGAACCCCCTCCGTCCCCGTCACCTCCCCCCCTCGGAAGCGGCTTCCACTTGCGACTGGAGGGGCCAGAGCCGGAGGGCATGATTTGGTCACTTTCGGGCACCCGGACTTTCTGCTCCCGCCCGCCCTGGGCACTGCAATCGCCGCCCGGGCTCCATTCCGAGGCGCCGACCTTCCGAAGCCGCCCCACCGCTCGCACTCCCGCTCTGAAGCGGCCATCTCCTCCAGGGGCGGTGGGCAGAAGAGGGCAACGGAGAGGCCGGGGCCTCCGGTCGCCTCGGCCGGAGCGCCTTTCGGGCTCTCCCAGGCGCCCCCCTCCCCGCGGGCTGATTGTTCTAACAGTTAGGAATGTTCTCCTTAGTTCTAGGGTCTTAAACAGGACCGAGGGCCCCTGTGGGGTATTTTGGAGAGTTGGTGCTAACACTGTTACCCAGTGGGATTTTACAAGCTAGGGAATCACAGACTTACTGAGTTGGAAGGGACTGCGGACGTCTAAGGTGGCTATGTAGACAACGAGGGGTTGTGTGTGTGTGTGCGTGCCTGTGTGACAGAGTGAAGGCACCTTCCCAATGGAGAGCCATGATGTGCTAAGACCCACTGTGTTACCGGAGGCCTTCTGAAGTGGCCTGAAACCCGTGGGGAGGGGGCTGCAGGGTCAGCGCCCACTTAAAAGGCATTTTGGGGCTCTCCTGGAGGCCCAAATGCTCCGCCAGAACCTTGTCCTTGTTTTGAGCATGGATGCCACGCGTGCTGCATGCCCACATAGGTGGCCCCACTTGCCCCGGGGGAGGATCCCACCAGAGTAGAAGCAGGCCAGGACACCTCTGGTGCTGTGTGGGTGTGAGGGTGGTGCCGAGGCAGATGGGGGAGAGCAAGGAGACCTCTGGCTTTGCAGCAGTTCTGCTTCTCCCCCCCCCCCCCCCCCCCCGGCCTGGCCATCCTTGTGCTGCTTGTGAGGATCTGCTCTGGTTGTGGGGCTGCCTGAATGCAAGCTACACACACACACACACACACACACACACACGTGCAGAGGGGGCTGCGGCTCATTAGCAGCGCAGTTGAGTGGTTTGAGCTGTAAGTGCCAGGTGGTGATGCCTGCCCCATTATGAGGTCGGCCTTCAGTGGGTCACCTCCGGCCATTGATCCGGTTCGGCCATCGGACAAGCTGGGCGGGCAGTTCAGCCTCTGCCTGTCTGCTCTAATTCCATCAGTCCAGCCTCTCGGTCAAGGGGGTCAGAATCACGAGAGGGGCAGCCCAGGGCCTGCCCTTCCCCAGCATCAGCTCCATTTAAAGCCTGCCTAACTTCACCCCCTCGATGGTGCAATGGAAGGAGTGCAGCCCACAAAATGGGTTGGTCAGTCAGCAGAGCCTTAGATTAAGGCAGTTTGATCTGATTGCATCTGAATTGCCAGGAAGGAGCACAGAGGAGGAATTTAAAGGGTGGGGGCATAGTTGGAGGAAACGGCCATCTTTGCCCAGAGCTATTGTGAAAAAGGCAAAACGGGTCCAGAATATTTTAACTGGGCCAACATCTGTCAATTACATGTCAGGAATCGCTGGGAAAGAAAGCACAAATGAACAGCTGATATCTCAGAGCTTTCCTGTCAATCTGTCGTAAAAGGGACCCTGAAGAACCAGAGAAAATGGAGGAAATGCCAGCTGAGATGATCTGGGCCCTCTGGGAAGAGCTTAGGATGCAAATGCAGCAAAGAAAAGATTTCTCTCGCTAGAAGACACTCCAGTGAAGACGAAGGACAGGAGAAGGAAAGATCCCTGCTTGGTTAAACTTTGGAATGACAGCCCAGCTTGGCTAGTGTAAAGCTCCCCATCTTTCCCTGCAATATTGTGGAGCAAAGAGGCTGCCTTGGGGCTGGGAGAGTCGTCGTCCCCCCCCCGGCAGGGTGGAAAGGAGCCCCCCAGGACAGGAGCCCAGGGCCAGGAGGCCTAAAGGCAGACTGTCACAGAGGGCCTCTCAGTGGGCATATTGAGTTCAGCGATGATGGCGATGAAAAGTCATTTTGCAAAAAATCCTGACCTTTACAGCTTTCGCGGGTCTGCAACACAAAGAAAAGCTGAAGTCAAATCAGAAGCATGGTCAGTTTCACTTAGTAACTGCTTCGCTTAGCAACCAAAGAATGATGGCTGTTCCATTGCCCAGGGGAAGAGGTCTCCAGCTAGCTGACCCAGGAGGCTGCCATCGGAGGGGACCTGGATCCAGGACTGGCCCCTGGGGGCCCCTCCATGAACCCCTGGCCCTGGGTGGCCAACCCGGTCTCCATGTAGGCCAGTCAGCATTTTCTCTCCTGTTTGCCTCCTGGTGAAAGAGGCTGAAGCCCAGGCCCAGAGACGGGCAGCCAAGAGCCAGGTGCTTGGAGGGGGCCATCTCCACGATGCTGCCAAGCCCGGCTCGCAAGGGGCTTTTTCCTGGCTGCCACATCTTGTTCTGAGAGGCTGAGCCAGCTGGACTGAGACTGGTGAGTTCTGAGAGGCTGAGCCAGAGACTGGTGGGCATCTGGAGGGGTGGAAAAGAGGAAGAGGAGGGATAGGCTGGCAGGGGGGGGGGAGGAATCAACAATTCAGGTGTCTCTCAGATGAGGCAATTAACAGACAGAACAATTAGCGCTAAAGTCAGCTTGTTTGCAGACAACAAACACAGGCAGAGGAAGGCGAACAATGAACAGTATTGCTTCAATTAACATTTCCTTCCACTTAACAGCTGCAAAATGAAGCTCTTGTGGAGAAGAAAGGTGGCTCCTCCCCACTTGCTGGGATCCATCCTGCTGGGCTGCAGCTCCCCCCAACCCAACCAGCCCTGGGAGAGGCGGCCACTTGCTCTCCGGATTTGGTCAACTCGAGGGAAGTGGCACAATTTCTTAAACTGACCATGCCTTGGCAGGCGGAGGCCCACCTTGGGCTTTATCCATGTGGCCCTACCAATAATATTGCCTACTCCCAGCCATTTAAAACAATATGGAATCTAAAATCCATGAATTTAAAGCAGCAGTTAAGAAAAATGCGACATTTAGGGACAAGGCGAGGCAGAGACGGGATCTGGCCTCTGCCGGGCCTGTGCACCTCCGCCTCACTGACCACTTCCTGGAAATGGCCCTGAGGGCCCGGGGGAGCATTGAGGGACTCCCCAGGCTCCGTCCTCAGCCCAGGCTGTTGAGTCTCTTGAGACGCAGCCCAGAGGATGGAGCGAAGGGTGCCCGTCCAATGGGCTGAGGGAAGCCGCAATTCAGAACCGACAGGCTCGCTCATCGGGCCAGAGCCAACAGGGCGGAGGTCAACAGTGGGTGCTCGCAGAGGAAGAAGCAACAGCCAAAGCACCGGAAGACCCGGGTGGGCAAATGAGAAGGATCTGGGCTGGAGACCGAGTGGATCCCCAGCTGAACGTGAGCCAGCAGGGGGTGCAGCAGCAAAGAAGCCAAACGCAATTAGCGGAAGCATCGCAGCCAGATGGAGAGGGAATAGCTCCATTGACCCCCAGAACGGTCCAGTCTCTCTTCTCCAGTTTTGGTCCAGAGAACTGGACTTAGGAGAGACGCAGAGAGAGCTTCCAGGATGGTCAGGAACTTGAACACCATCCCTGCGAGGAAGCCTCAAAGGGGGCTGAACCTGCCAAGGAGAAGGCAGGGAGGGCTCTGCAAAGGCCTACGGACTGCCATGGGCAAAAGGAGGCAGCTGTCTCGCTTGATGAGAGAAGGAGAACCGGTCAGTCCGAATGGAAGAAGGAAAGGGAGACTCAGGGCAGCCTCAGAGGGCAAGAGCTGGAGATCAGCATCCAAGGATTTCCAACCGGCTGATTTCACTCTGTCAGGGATTTGGTGACCTCTGAGCAAGAGGTTGAGCCCCGTGATCTCTAAACCCCCTCCCCTTAGCTCCTATCCCCAAGGAGGCTTCCTGGCATGAAAGAGACCAGGCTGGCCTCACTTTCCAGGGCCCAGGGGCAGCAGCCCAAAAGGCTCCATTTCCTTGCTCAGGGCAGGTGGGGCTTTGGGAGAATGGGGCCAGGGCTAGAACGAACCACTTGGAAGCCCCATCTCTCCTTGGGGCCAGTACAATCAGCCAGCACTCAGAGGCAGGTTACGTGTTTCAAGTTTACACTAATTCTAGCCTGAAACAACAGGCCACAAACCCCACAGAAGCACTTCAAGGGTGCAATAGCTCCATTTCAAGCTCAAGGTACCAGTTTTAAAGTCAGAAATGCTTGGACCCGCCTAGCTTCTCCAAACTGGCCAGCCCAGCAGATTGTAGCCTTGTAGTCTTCAACATCTGTAAGAAATTCTGCTTTCCCATCCTTGGAATGGCTCCTTTTTCTTGTGAAGCAGACGCTTGGGGATGGCAGCGCTGCCACTTGGTTCTTGCCCTCTGGGTTGGCTGCTTCCTCAGGCAGAATCCATGACAGACCCTGCCTTTGGCGAGGGTAATGTGCTTGGTCTTTGCTCCCAAGACAAGAGAATCCCTGAAGCTCAGGGTGGCATTGTGGGTCCTTGGAACTCTCTGAGCTTGGCTGTTTGCAGACGTTTCGTGACCCAACTAGGCAACAACGTCAGTGCCTTTGATGTTTGAGCACTTTGTTTTTATTCCTGTATTGTTTCTTGTGTTTTTATTTGTCAACATACCGAATTCTGGCATTTGGGCAGTGAAGGAGGAAGGGAAGGGAAGGGAAGGAAGGAAGAATTTGTTCTTCCAAGAACCATTGCACATGGCCACGTTTCTTTCTCCTGGCCCCTTCACAGCCGTGGTTTGGTAGAGGTGGTGGTGGTGGGGAATGCCCCAGAGTGGAGGGAGGACAGTTTCTGGAACAGATCAGGGCAAGCCTCGTATGTGTGTGCTGGAGAGAGGTTTCTGCATGACCGGGAGGGGGGGTCTGAGCAGTTCCCCCATCCCCATACAGTGGGGGGAGGGTGTTTCTCCGAAGGGCTGTGCCAAAGCAGGGCTCCCTCCATCAGGAGGGACTGGGAAAGAGGCCCAAGGGGTACAGAGAGGGGGCACAGCCAGGGGTCTCCCCCCTCTCAGTGGGGCAATGACAAGGAAGTAGCAGAGCAAGGGCTCCTCAGCTGGGCTTCTTCCCCCCTCCCCAGGGTGAGGGAAAGGGGGGCCTTGAGGGATTCCTCCTGGCTTTCAGGATGTAGCAACATTAGATGCAATTGCATAATTTAGCAAGCACCCAACTGGAAAAACCAGCAGCAGAAGAAAACCTTGAATTAAAAAAGCATAAGGGGAAAAATTCTTGGCATCTCCAACCAGCTCGCAAGCCAGCAGCTGCAGCTGCAGCACCTGAAAAATCGGGCTTATTATTTGCTTGCTTGTTTTTTTAAATTATTTATTAAATTTATTGGCTGCTCCTCTTACGACAGGGTGCCTCTGGGTGGCTTAGTTCCTGAGGACTCTGGGGCATGTCACCACTCAGTGTGGTAACAGGGTTAACCTCCTAAGTAACCAGGTTAATAAAGGAGAATATTTGTAGCTCAGTGTTGAAATGAGGTTTTCTGGCCTTGGTTGTCTTCTTGCAGACATTTCTCGCTCAGCACTGATGGTGTTGCCTAGTTGGCTAACGAAATGCCTGTGAGAAAACAATCAAGCTCAGAGAGCCCCAGGGAGCCCTCATAACTAGGCTAACCTCGTAAGGTTTTCCATCGCTGGTTTGCTGGGGAATTGCACAGCCCCAAAGAGACTTGGGCATAATTAGGGGATCTTGCGGGTCAGGTGGGCAGCCATGACTTGGAAAGCCTTTGCGTGGGCTCCTCTCCTGCACTAACTGCATCAGGCAGCACCCCTCATGCCTCCGTCCCCTCGCAACTGCACTCCATAGTGCAGCCTCCCAAATTGCAGTAACTGTAATTGCTCTCAAGTGCTCCTCATCACTTGTGGCTGGTCAAGCAGGCCATGCTGTGGTTCAGAGCCTTCCCCCATGTGCCCCATGTGCCCCTGGGATGCTCCCTTCCTAAACTGCCCACTGTGGTTCCAGAGGGAACTTAGTAAGGACCCTGTTATACACCTTCAAAGTGCTTAATTTACAGCACCCTCTGAGCGGTTTACAGAGTCAGTATATTGCCTCTAACAACCAGGGTCCTCTTTTACTGACCTCGGAAGAAGGCAAGACTGAGTCAACCTTGAGCCAATCAGGACCAAACTCCTGGCAGTGAGATGAATTAGTCTGCAATATGGCATTCTAACCATAGCGCCAGTAGGGCTCTTCCTTCCTTCCTTCCCTCCTTCCCTGTGGGGATGCAGCAGGAAGGGAAGGGTTGATGGGGGGGGCGGGGGCAAGAGGCAGTCCTTTTCCCTGCCTTAAGCCAAGCTCTTTTCCAGAGCCCTCCTGAGGCCAGACAACCACTGGAGCAGCAGGGGTGGGCATCCGCATCCCAAGGGCAGGCTAGGACTTCTGGCCTCCTAAAGCCCTGCTGGGGTCCTTGGAAGAGCCGCCAACACTGAGCAGCTCAGCGTCCGCCAGCCCCCCCACCTCGGGTAGACTTAGCATCTCACCTTTCCTATGGGGCCTTTCCCCTGCCCGCTGGCTTAGGCCCAGGAGGTTGCGCAGCCCCCACAGTGCTGCTCGGAGGTCAGTTGGGGAAGGGGGCCACGGCAGCTCCCATAGCTGTCTCCATCAGGGTGCTCTCCCTCCTCAGGACCCAGGCCGTCCCCACCAACGCTCCTCGACGGCCCACGGCGACTCTACTGGCTGCCTCTCCGGGGCTGACTCGGCGGATTGCTATTTTTAGCTGCTCCGTGTTTCCAGGGGAAACCTGGTGACGCAGTGACGTCAATGCAGGTCAGGAGCGGACGGGGTGGAAGCGCCGCTGCCGCCGCCCGGCGCCCAAGCGGGGACACCTCTCTGCAGAGACCGCTTCGGCCAGTGGACGAGTGGGTCGGGCTCCAGCGGGCAGCCTGCACGGCCCACCTTCCTGGACGGGCTGGAGACATCGTCTTGCGCATCCACCGGCAAGGGCGCAGGAGAGAGAGATGGGCAGGGTCGCCGTCGCCGTCGCTCGCCTCTCCCGTTGGATCCGTCGCCCCGAAGGTAGGTGCCGCTGGGCTCGGGCGGGAGTGTCCCTCTGCCCAGTCCGCCCCGTCCGCTCGAATTCCTGTCGGGATCCTGCGGCTAAGAACGAATTTGGAGAGGGCGGGAGGGGTGCGAGCGGGGCTGGCGAAACGCGCTATTCCAGGCTCGACGAACGGTTCCCGGGGGGGGGGGGGACGGACTCGCCTGCCGCCGCTTGAGGTTCTGTCCGGCGCAAGGGAGTCTCCCCCGATGTCCCCAGCCCAGCCCCGCCTGGCGCTCTCCCGGAAAGCCTGCCTCCGCACCCCCACGATGCTCCTCACGGATATGGTCGCCCCCCCGCCTCCTTGCCGGGACTGGGCAGCCTGGAGCTTCTGGGCAGGCTCAGCCCCGCCCCGCCGACCAGGGCCGTGCCCGGGGCTGCCAGCCATGTCGGGCCGGCAGCAAACGGCGAGCCTCTTCCCGCGGCCGCGGCCGCTTGGCTCCCGCAGGGTCGGGCAAGGGCCCGCCCGCCCGCCCGGTCAGCTTCAGCACCGCGGGCGAGGACAGCTCCGCGACGGCGGCCGGAGAGGCTGGCCCCGCCCTCGGCAGGGAGGCGCTTTCCCCGCGCCGGACAGGGGCCTGGCCGCCGCCCAGGTGGGGCCCCGGGAAGGCGCCGCTGGACCGGAGGCCTTCGCGCCTCTCCCTCCGCCTGCAAGCTCAGCGGGCGCCGCTCGGGAGGGACTCCGGCCAGGGAGAGAGGCGACTTGCCGCAAAACTCCGGGAAGAGCTCCGCAAAGGAAGCTCCGGAGAGGCTCCCGCTTTGGAGCCGGGCTGGGAAACCTGCCAGTCAGGGGCGGTCAGGCCCCACTTTCAACGCGGAGGCGTTTTCCTCCCCTCGCCCCGTGAGGCCAATTCGCACATGCCAGCTGGGGCCACTTCGGGGCAACAGGTGAAGGGCGGCCTGCAATGGAGCTCCGGAGTTGTGGGAGAGGAGCCCAGGGGAGGCCGCCGCATTCTCCTGGAGCCCCCAATCCAGCCTGGAGACAACGAGAGCGGGCACCCTGCTAGCCAGCCTTCGCCTGGCGTCGCTCAGGCTGCCAAAGGCCTGGGCTCCTCTCTGTTTTGGAGCAGGGTATCCAGACCCTCTGTGGGGGTATGGCTTTGTCTTCCTTCCCTGCACAAAGTGCCACCTCCGAGCAGCCCAGGCAGGCAGAGGAAGAGAGAGGGCATCTGCCAGGGGCATCTTCAGGCACCTC
Source organism: Laticauda colubrina (assembly GCA_015471245.1). Classification (NCBI taxonomy): domain Eukaryota; kingdom Metazoa; phylum Chordata; class Lepidosauria; order Squamata; family Elapidae; genus Laticauda; species Laticauda colubrina. The sequence continues at coordinate 810,868 of BLBF01000243.1, read as the reverse complement.
AGATCACACCCACAGATACTGGCTGCAGCCCAAATGGAGGGGGGAGGGGTGACGGTTGAGTGAAATGTGATTGCCAAAGTGTTCCTTCTGCCTAGTGGGTGGGGCCTTTTTCAGAGGCAGAGAGGCACCCTGTCCTCACCTGTGGGGAATCAAACATTTTGCCCAGGTGGGCAGAGACACCTGCCAGCCATGCTGCCCACAGAAATGGCAGGGGGTGCAGGTGGGGCCTTTAGTACCACTGCTTCTTCCACCTGGGCCCTTCAGTTGGCCTTGGAGTGGAATGGCTTCCGCTGGATCTCAAGAGGTGCCCTTTTGGCCCTCCCCCCCTCTGGTCGGAGCTGAGTGAACCATAGTCAACTTGCCCGCTTTCTCCTCTGGGCTGGGCTGGGCAGCTGCAGAAGCCCCTGGGACAGCCCTTGCAGGGCTTCGCGCTGGGGGGAGGAGAGGGCTGGCTAACTGCTCACCTGACTTGTGGAGAAGAGAAACCAACCCACTCTGGTTGACCACAGCCGTCTCTGCTGAGTTTTCTTTTTCAACTTTCCTGCAGGAGCGGCTGCAACAGCCTTCAGAGCAAGGTGGGCTTCCATTCATAAGTCCTAAAGATCAATGTTTTCCAAGGGGGGGGGGGAATCTCTTCAAAAGCCCCAAGCAAGCCTCTTGAAACAATGCAGGTGATAGCAGCTGATTGTGGTGGCTTTTCCATAAAGAAACTAAAGAAAGGGGCCTGTTCTTCCTTCTCCAGTTGACACTTAAGGAGGCAGCAGCTTCTCGGGTATTCTCTGCAGTGGAGCCTCAGAAGAAGGCTTTGGACAGATGCATCCTAGTTGAGCAAAGCAAGGCCAGCTGATCTGGCCTCTGGGACTCCCTAATCTGGGGCTGATCTAGGGCAGAAGAAGCCCAAGCCTCTGGATTCTTAAATGTTTCTCAGCCTTTGGGTCCATTGGCCAGGCTCCCCTTTGAATGGCCGCTTCTGTGCAGGTTCTCTCTCTCGACAGGAAGTCTGGCTGCAACGTCCACAGGACAAAGAGAGTGGCCTGTCCTGCCTAGTAGACAGGAACCCCAGTGGCTGACCACTGGTCCTCCAGAACGGGAGAGGCCAGAGCTTCCCAGGCAAATCCCTCTCATTCCTGACCATTCGGGGGTTCTTTCCAGCACGAGGTGGAAGCCACTAGGGCTCCCTCATTGCATCTGATTACAAGCCAGCTTTGTAGCTGCGTAATGGTGGCAAACCCCCAGCCACCTGTCACGCTGGACTCTTCGCTGAAGAGTAGCCACTGCCCTGCCACAGACACAAACCATGGACAGTCGCTCTGTGAAGAGGCATTGGGGCCAGTCAGGCCTGAGTTACTCTTAATGAAGCCATGTTGTGGCTCTTTCCTAAATGCTCGGCAACTCATTGATTAATGATCTGCTCTGGAGTATTGATCTGAGGCTGATCAGCCCCTGCTGTTACCCAGAGCCTCTGGCCTTTCCCCCATGTTTCCCTTCGCCCTCCTGGCACTCTGCTATCCAGGGTCCCTCAGAGATCACCAAATGGGGCATCCGTGGAGACGTTGATTTGTCCCTGGGTCCTTACATTCATCCACGGTAGTCAGAGGCACCTCCTTCTTCTCTAGGCTTGTTGAATCTGGTCCTCTCAAAATCCAGGGTTGTGCTTCAGCTGCTTTTCCCACAGCATCTGGACTCTGCAAAGGACACACCCACCTGTCCCCAAAGTTTGCCGTGTTTTTACCTCTTTGGCCACCTCTTCCTCGATACCCTGCTCTCTTCTCCAACCTCTGGAAAGTCATAGAGGACTTCTAGGATCTTGCAGCCCCAGATTGGTTGGTTTTCTAACCAATATCTGGGCAAAGCTTCCCATTATGAGTCTCGCTCTGCAGCCGGACCTAAGGAGGACCCCCGTCCAGATCTTCAGCCTGCTTGACAGTCTAAAGTAGCTTCTTCAGCCCACATTATGTTCTCTTCTTTGTATTCTCACACAAATCTTCGTACATCCTTGTGTCTCCATGCATGCCTGTAGTTCCTTCGCATAGGAGGCTGTGGCTGATACAGGCTGCCTCAGGCTGCCCTAGAGCCAGATTGCTTGGGAGGGCCATTTCGTGGGCACCCGGAGATGTTCCTTTTCTGTCATGCTACACTCCCCCCCCAGAATTCCCTTCCCCCAGAGGTCAGATTGGCATGAGCCTGTGGGCCCTTTGCAAGATCCTGAACCCCAGTATGGAGACCCAGGGGCGTGGGGGAGCTGTGCGCTGGTTGTGCAGCTGATGTTGCTCTCTTTTTACCTTATGTGTGTGTTTTTATTGTTTTGTTTTACAATGTTGCTAGCAAATCAGAGCCATGAATTTGAGTTGGGAACCCATATAAATGGAGTAAATAAGTGTCGTCCTCCTCCTCCTCCTCCTCCTCCTCCTCCTCCTCCTCCTCCTCCTCCTCCTCCTCCTCCTCCTTTCTGTTTGTCTGGCCTGTTCCTTTCAGATCGATCATGGCCTCCATTCCTGCATTTCTCTTATGTTTATGGCCATTGGCAATAAATTGTATTTGCTTTCCTGCCTTTAGACTTCCAAGAAACCTTCTCCCTCTCTCTGTTCCCCATATTCTGCCCCTGGGAACCACCCCATACCCCACTGCCCCGGGCTCCTAACCCCATTCCTTCCTTTAATTGCACACTTGTTATTGGAGGCCTCTTCCTCCTGTGGTCTCTGCCCATTCCCCTCTCACCATGCTGGCCCTCGACCCACACAGGACTCAGCTCAAAGTCAAATGCATGAGGTGCATCTTCTAAAAACATCCCCTCCTGTCCTTTCCAGGTGCTGCCTGTCTCTTGCCAGGGATCCCTCACCTTGAAAACATCCCTCCTGATTGTGTAGCCCAACTGTTCTGGTTGGTGCCGTCCATCCATGCAGCCTGTTGCTCCCTGCAGGGCCACAACATTGGACGGGAGGAAGGGAAGAAATACCCCGTGTCCTCCCCTTTTTCTTTGATTCTGGCTGAGCCTTTGTGGCTACATAGGGTTATGCCCCTCATTCCCACATGGGAAGGGACATTTGTCAGCAAGCAGGAAGGGCTGCGGAGCCTTTCTCTCAGGCCCAGGGAAGCATCGAGCTCTCCTTGGCGGACAGTTGTGTCTGCCCGCAGCTGCTTCAGACCCTCTGGGTCGGGCTTGGGGGTCATCAGGGATGAGACAGGAATCCTTCCCTTTGCCCAGGCCAGGGGGTCCCAAGGCTCAGGACAGCGGACTTTTACCCAATGGACCCCAAGTACCAAAGATGGGGAGGCACTGCGATGCTTCTGAAGCTGCAGAGCAGGCAGGGAGCTCTTCTCTCAGAGAGAATTTCCCATATTTCAGTCCCATCCACTCAATTCGAGATGCTGCTGCCCCTCTCCAGACACCACTCCCCCCGCTCTGATGAGCTCAGGGCCTGGAGGGTCTTTCCCCCTCAATGCGACAGCAACCGGGTTGCCTTTGCTGCCGCTGTAGGGCGGATTCCCAGGACATCTCTCTCAGTCTCCCTGTTCTTTGGAGGAGGAAGGATGGAAGGAAGGAAGGAAGGAAGGAAG
>BLBF01000243.1:613634-806910 GCA_015471245.1 Laticauda colubrina | reverse complement strand
GAGGCCGCTTCCCCCGGCCGATCGAAGTGGCTGGTGAACTGCACTTGGGGAGCTTCCATGGCCCGAAAGAGGCTGCCGAAAGGCGAGGGGACACGGGCAGCCCCGCCTCGCCCCGAAGCGGCTGGGGACTCTGCCTTCGGGGAGCTTCTATCGGCCCTCGGGGTGTTCCAGCCTCGGCTCCCCACAGGGCCCTCCTCAAGGCAAGTTTTCTCCCCCCTGCCCTTCCCCCCCATTTCTCTTCACCTCATGTAGTTCCAACGAGCGATGTGAGAAATGGCGGGGGAAACCATGGTTTAAATCGGCCTAACTTTGGGGGTGGGGCTTAACTTCACCTCACGCCTCGAAATCATGCTGGCCTTCCTATTGGTGGAGGCCGTATTGTTGGAGAAACACGGTAGAAGTTTAAACAGAACATCAGCATCTAGAATAAGGTTTCCTGGTTCTGGAAACACACGAGTCTCCTCCCGCGGCGTCTTTCTCCTTCTTCCTGCTCTTCATGGTGCTGAGGGTGATGATGGTTTTATTGCAGGAGACAAAACCCAAACCTTTCATTTGTTGCCTGTCTGGTTTTTTCTTTCTTTGCTAATAAAAGAAAGATTCCTTTCCTTTTACCTGGAGCATAAAGGCAGCCGCCTCTGTCCAGAGGAGCTGCCGCCTGCCTGTGGCTTGGCACCCTGCAGGACAGAGAACAGGCTTCCCTTCCTCCTCCTCTGCAGATTTTGAAAAGGACGGACGAGCTCCTCTCCCACTCCGATCTGTTCCTTTCTCTTGGGGCTAAACCCCAAATTTCTCCTTGTGAGTTTCCACTTCCCAGATCCCCCTCTTCCTCATATTCCTCTGGCTTCTCTGAATAATTCTGAATAATTCGGGGGTCCAGAATGGGACAAGGACTAGGAATGGGGGCTCAAGCTATTTTCCGAAGCACCTGAAGGAACAACAGGTGGGAACCAATCAAGGCAAGAAGCAACTTAGGAGGAGGAAGAATTTCCATGCAGGAAAAACAATCAATCAGCGGAAAAGCTTTTGCCACAGAAGTTGTGGTTGCTCCAAGACTGGAAGTTTTAAGAAGAGATTGGACAGCCATTGATCTGAAATGGTATGGGATCTCCTGCCTGAGTAAGGGGTTGGACTAGAAGACCTCTGAGGTCCCTTTCAACTCTGCTATTCTGTAAATCAACTGTGTCCAGTTTAAAGTAGGATGGTTTTCTTATTTCTCATTATTTGCGATCTAGACTTCTACTGCCCTTTGGCATGGCTGACTGGTGATCATTCATGTGGTCAGGAAATAATTTGAGGGGAGGCAAAATTAGCCCAGCCCTTAAAAGAAATTAAGCCAATTTAGTCTCTTGTCCCAGAGGACATTGTGCTTGAAGACCTGGCTGGACTAAGAAGGTCTCCCTGCCAGACCATCCGCCTCTGAAACACTCATGGTTCTGAGTTTGGCTGCCCACCTGCGAACTGGCTAAGAGGGAAGAAAAGGTGAAAAGCCCAGGGGCCACAGAGAATCAAAGCCCCACCTGCTCCAAGGGGGTGCAATGGGATGCGTGTCACCAAAGGGTGGGGCTCCGATCACTGGGGGGGGGGCTCATACCCTCACCTCACCTGTTTTGGCCCTTTGCACACACAAACCAAGTAATTCCTTTGCTGAGGAAGGGGCTGCAGTGAGGAGAGGCGCTGGAGGCAAAATACAGGATCTATCTCTCTGCATTCACTTGGCAAACGGTTGTTATCCTGGCGAGGAATGAAGCCTCGGGGAGAAGCCTGGGGCTGCTCTGGGACTCCCTGGATCGGGGCAGCAGCCTGTTCTGTGCGTGCCAGGATCAGCTCCTCTTGGGGGTCCATCTTTGCAGGGCCAGCCATTTGCTCGGGCCGAGGTGATTGTGGGACTTGAAGTCTGCAAGTCTTAAAGTTGCCAAGGTTGGAGAGCCCCACCTTAGAGGCAGGATCCATTCAGCCTCAAAAGGAGGGGGAAAGGGAGTCAGCTGCCCATGAAGTGCAAAAAGGACGGAGGGTTAAAAACTCCCCACAGGGACCAGTTTGCGTTTTCGGCCCCTCCTTGGCTTTTTCTTGCCCCCACCTGTGCTTCACAGCACCACTTTAGAGATAAGATCTGCCCAAAAGCCTCTTGGGTGCTGAAAAAGTTGAGTTGCCAGTAGACTCCTCAGGGATCCTCCAGCTGTGGTGGCAGAGTCAGGGGGAGGGCCACCTGAAGCAACCCCCAGGCTGAAAGATTCCCCCAGGCTGGAGTTGGGCAGAGGAGCCTCCCTTTGGCCTTGATGGATAGGCAAACTCAGTGGCTTGCGAGTTTCCTGGCTCTCCTGAGCCAATCTCGGAATTACAGCCATGCATCAAAATTTAACAGGAAAAAGCTGAATCCAGATCTGCACATTAAGCACCGCACAATCAGCCGGTTCCATCCATAACAATTAATTCAGTATCATCAACAATAAAATTACTAGTCTGTAACCATGACACGTTGTGCAACAAATATCCATTGTTCACAGCTACTAAAAATGCAATTAATTTTAATTCATGCATAATAAAACAATTCTACCAATAAATCAGACGGAGGTGGAAGGAGATGGCTGGGGCCCGAAGAGGCTGCTGCTGATGCACAGCCCCCCCCCCGCCCCACCTGCATTACATGACCTCCCCATGACTCACCTGGCGTTGAGGAGAAGGAGGGTCCCCAGAGCGCCTCCTATCAAGGCAGAGCTGGGAGTGGAGAAGAAATGGGGTGGGGGAGCTTGCCAAGCCAGCAGCAGGGATGCGAAGCCTTCCTGTGTGCCAGTCTGGCGCATCACTCTTTCTTTGCCTGCCAAGCATCAATTGCCCACTTGGTGGCTGTAACCACTCCCTTCACAGCCCTTCAGTCATCCAGATCTTTGGCTCTTCACTGGGAGCCCCGAGAGCCTCCTCACAAGGAAGAGATCGGACGATCCGGGGGCCACTTCTGGGAAGGTCTGGAGCCTTTTAGAGTGGCCGAGCCTCAACACCTGGTGAACAAAACTAGATGTAGTACTCTAGGTGTGGTCTTACTAAGGCTTTATAGAGTGGTATTAGTACGAACCTTGATCTTGATTGTCTCTCTCTGTTAATGCAACTTAGGATTGCATTGGCTTTTTTGGCTGCTGCTGCATATCATTGGCTCCTATTTAGCTGGTTGTCCACTCAGACTCCAAGATCCCCCTCCCAGTTCCTGCAATTGAGCCTGGTTTCACCCAGTCTATATGTGTCCTGTTGGTTTTCCTTGCCTAACTGTAGGACTTTACTTTTCTCTATATTGAATTTCATTTTATAAGATACGGCCCAGTGTTCCAGTCTGTCAAGATCCATCTGGATCTTGTGCTTATTTTCTAGGATGTTAGCCATTCCTTCCAGCTTAGTCTCATCTGCAAATTTGATAAGATTCCCCTTCTATTCCCTCATCTAAGTCGTTAATGAAGGTATTGAAGAGTCCTGGGCCTAAGACGAAACCTTGTGGCTCTCCACTGCTTACTTCCCTCCATGTAGACTTAGACCCATTAAGGGCTACTCCTTGAGTATGGTTTGCCAGCCAGTTGCAAATCCATCGAGTGGTGGTGCTATATATCCCACTTTTTTCTAGCTTACTAAGAAGTAGGTTGTGGTCTACTTTGTCGAATGCCTTGCTGATATTTAAATATATTATGTTCACAGCACCAGGTCCTGGGTTCAGTTGGGGGTCCCTTGTGCTTCTCTTGGCCAGAAGCCTATCCAGCCGAAGATCCCTGGTGCAAGGGTCTGTGACAACTCACCACAACCAACTCACCATGGCCAAATCACCAGGGACAAGAAATAGGATAATATTGAAAAAAATAGTGCAATAGAATCATTAAAGAAAGAATGGCAAAGGAGGGACAAGATGAAATGTGAATGATAAAAATTAAAATACTTTTTTAGACAATTTCAAATTATTAAGTTGAATTGTTGAATTGTCTCTCAGCAAGTTAGCTGTGGTGAATCAGCCATGGTGAGCTGGCTGTAGCGAGATGTCCCGTTCCGTGTGGGGATCCTTGTGTCCTGAGCTTGTGGGCTTTGCCAGAGTTGGCCAAGAAAGTGCTCTCAGCTGGGCTGATGCAAAGACCCAGCCCTGACTGACCCCTTTGCCAGGACGGAGAGCCTGTTGCAGATCCTGAAGGAGGCAGGGAGCGCTGTCTTCTTGGGGGTGCTTGAGAAGGTGTGGGCTGCCCCGATGGGGAATGTGGCACCTCGGTTCCCTCCCATCACCAGACCAAAGGCTGGGTGGGGAAAATAGAAGGAATGGCTGGATGCCAGGATGAAAATTTTGTCTGGAGGACATCCCAGCAGGTGGGGCATGGTCCTGCCCTCCCCCTGTGGACTGATGTGGGGAGGGATGTCCTAGCGGCCCCTGGATGAGCCAAGGCATTGCCAGAGGGAGGAGGCTGAGGATTCTGGGGAAGACCACCCTTTGCCAGTCAAGGGTGCCTCCTGAGTCTGGAAAGCCTCCATCTTGTTTCAGGTTAAGGCTGCCGCCTCCATTTGGGCCCCTCCTGCCCCTTCCTGCCTCCAGGTGCCGCCAAAGTCCTCCTGCATCTGCTGTCCAACCCGAGGTGGAGGTGCTGGCAGGTGGATGGCGCCTCTCCCCCAGGGGCTTCCGCTGAAGCTGCAGGGGGGGGCCCTTGTGTGACCCTTATAGAGTGGACTATGGCATGACAATGGACAGAATAATAGGATTACAGAATCACAGAAGGGTCCTTAGAGGTCTGCTAATCCAACCCTCTGCTCAAGCAGGGGACCCGTTTCAGACCAGTGGTTTCCCAGTCTCTTCTTGAAGACCTCGAATGATGGAGCGCCCAGCCAGCCTCTCCCCTGATGAATTGCTATGACAGTCAGGAAATAGTCACCCACATCTTCCCTCCCAGTCAGTCCAGAAGGAACCTGGACAAAGGAATCAAAGGCCTCTGAGAGGTCCAGCAGGACCGGGGCTCCCTCCCTCCCCCCCACCCTCCAGAGTCCTACCCAAGGGCAACCCAGGCGGTCTCAGGCCAGGTCTGATTCCCAACTGGGAAAGGCCTGAGTAGTTCTAAAAGGGACCATGAATGCTGAGGGAGCTTTGATGGGCAGGAAAAGCCATCAGGGCAGCTGGGTAAGGACACCCTACAATGCCTGGCATGGACCCACCGAGTCCTGGCAAAGACACCGCGGGGGGGGGGGGTGAGGCTTGGCTGCGTGGGATGTCTTATTGATTGGGCTTCAGTGCATCGCTTGGCTTCACTTGGGGCCCCAGGGAAGCTGCACCCATCACAGAGAGCTTCTCCTTGCTGCCAGCGCCTGAACCTCAGTGAAGAGACGATGCCCGGTGGTTTATGTCCCTTTGCCTCCACTTGCACCAGAGCAGCAGAAAGGAGGTCATCTCAACGTCTTTCTGAGGTCCTGAACAATTTGTTGTTGTTTGTCCATCACTGTGGATGAAGATCACAACACGTCCAAACTAAGCATGGAATGTCTGAAAGAGATTGGTCAGGCCAATTTGGGCAGGGAACGACTTGGCACTCATTGGGCAAGCATAGGTGTGTAGACATGGCAGTTCTTGCACTCTCTAGACTGACACAGCTTGTCCTCCCATTGTACTTCTTCAGTGAGCCTTGCTTGTGGAGGAGGCCGGGCTGGGCTGAGCGGTTCTATTCCTATAGTGGCCAAGTGGTTGTGTCTGTGTCAAGAGGGAGGCCTTTGGTGGTTCTTTGCCATGTCCCTTCTGCCCTCTGTGAGGGCATCTTCCAGCTCAGAGTTCCCCGAAAGGAGCCGCCTGGGTGCCCGCTTGTCCGGCGTACACATGACAGGCTCTGCCCACTGGTCTGCGCTCCCGTCAGCCGTGTGTGGAGTGATGGGAGGCCTGTTCTAGAGAGAACTCCAATGCCTGGTACTTTTACCAGCCCCCTGATGCAACTCGGGTGGGAGTGGCTGCACTGCCTTGCATGCCTTCGACAGGCCTGTGGAAGGGCAGGGAGTCCCATGGCGCTGCAGGCCTTTGTGGCTGAACTTGGTTGCTGGGCTGATTGCTCAACGTCCATCCCCCCAGCCGACTGAACCAGAGGTCACCTTGGCTCTCCTGCCGCTGGCTTCTGCCTCAACAGTCACTGCTGGGGACAGGCGCTGCCAGGGAAACTGGAGTGGTCAGAGGTTGACGTTTCTGCCCTTTTGTGGTTGTGATTGTGATTGATTTTGGGTTCTGGGCCTGGTGTAGGAGGACCAGGTTGGCCCAGGGCTCCAGTCTTTGGGAAGGTGATGATCAGTCCAAAATTATGACAAGCCCTGCAGAATTTGTCCCCGCTGACTGGCATCACTGGCTCTGAGGACGCTTTCAGTCTACGGTCCCTGGGAGAGAAAGAGAAGCATTCAGAAGAGTTTCCTTCATTCTGGCAGCAGCCTGCAGTCTCTTCAGGGCAAGGAGCTCCCCACCCACCAGATCTTTGGCTGCTTCCAGTGTCTCTGTGCTGAAAGGCATCACTCTCAGCCTCGCAGTCGACATCACGCTGAACAACGTGGGTGTCAGCACACAGCCCTGCTGAATACCTTCCGGCCTCCGGGAATGCCTCAGAGGATGGTCCGACGTGGCCCCAGCTGCCTCTGGATGAATTTGGCAGGGCAGCCAAACGTTGACATAATCCTTGTCAGGCCTTGGGGGGGGGGCAGTATTGAAGTGTTTTGTGAGGTCCCCAAGGATTGTATAGAGTTCACAGTTCTGCCCCTGAAGCTTCTCCAGAAGTTTGAATGTATCCAAAATCATGTCAATGGTCCCACAGCCTCTGGAAGCCCCACTGTGACTCTGGCAGCCGGCCAATCTCCAGGTGAGTGACCAGGCAATTTAGCAGAATCTTGCAAGGGTCTGTCCTTGCATGGACAGCAACGAGATTCTTCAGTGGTTGTCAAGTACTTGTCCCAAAGGTGCTTTCACAAGAGGCAACTGAAGACCTTTCACTTCTCATCTAAGAAGCTTCTTCAGCTTCTTGGATGAGAACTGAACTGTCTTCAAGGAAAACCAGAGAAAGCCCAGCCGCCTCTTGAGAAGGTCCCTTTGGGACTGACTGGTTGGCAGCCCTTCCTCTTGTACAGGTATGTGTTAGAGGCGTCTTTAAGTTCCTGAGGAATGGATCCTTGTTCCCCCAAAGTCTGGCATAACTCGGGGACTTTCTCTACCAACACAGGACTACCAACTTTGGAGATTGCTGCCAGAGTGGCGTCTGATTTTGGGGCTTTGCCCACAGAGGGCTGGTGGGCAGTTTCCGTGTTCAGCTCCTAGAGTGGCTCACCTGTGGCGCTGTGGATGCTGGCCTGGAGAATTGGCCCACGGTTAAGAGAAGGGGTCAACTGAGGACTGCTTCAAAGTGTCTCTGTGGTCTGAAGCTGGGCCAGGTTCTTCAGCTTGGCCACATCCCTCCTTCTCACAGCCTGCCTGCCTGCCTGCCTTGTGGGGGCCTCGGGTGGGAGAGGGAGCTGGTCATCCTGCCTTGGTCATCCTGCCTGCAAGGACCTCGTCCATCAGATGCCACAGCTTGGATTTGTGGGGCATCCAGGACTGTTGCAGGTGGGCAGGCGGAAGGTTGCATTGGGGGTGAGGTGGTCGTGTGGTGCGCAGGTCTTCGGTAGGACTAGACCACCACAGAGCACCACTCCCTCCCTCTCCCAATGCCTCTTTGCAGAATTATACCCGGCTGGGGCGTAAAGCCACCAAGCAAAGCAGTGCTGCTCCTTGCTGATAGCAAAGCTTCCAGTTCTTCACAGAATCGTGAGGGGCTTTGGAGGTCTAGTCCAACCACCTACTCAAGGAGGAGGCCCTCTACCATTCTGGACAAATGGCTGCCCTACCCCTTCTTAAAACCTCCAGTGATGGAGCAACCACAACTTCACCCCACTCAATTTTTCTGTCAGGAGATTCCCCCTTAGTTCCAGGTTGCCTCTCCCCTGGATTAGTTTCCATCTTCTTGTCCTGCTGCCTTCGGGGGCCCTGGAGAAGAGGTTGACCCCCCCCCCCTTCTCTGGAGCAGCCCCTCACTAGAAAACTGCTATCCTGACCCCGCTCCAGTCCTTCTTTTCATTAGATGAAACAGCCCCAATTCCTGCAACTGTTCCTCCGATGCTTTAGCCTCCAGTCCCAAAACCATCGCCCTCTTTAAGTGACGGAAGACTTGAGCTGTCGGAATGGCAGGAATGGAACTGTGGGCCAGGCAGGCAAGCTCTGGGTGGAGGGGAGCCTCTTAGGCAGCAGGGCCTGCCTCTGGGGTCCCTGCCCTCCGGTCCCAAACTGGAAATAAACCAGGGATGGGATGGGATGGGATGTGGCAATCCTTGGCTGCATCAACCACAGTATTGCGTCGAGAGCAGGAGAAGATGCTGCTCCCTCTGTCTATGCTGGTCAGCCACACCGAGGATCCTGCAGCCGGGCAACACACTTTGTATCCACTCCGGGCACAACCCATGGAACAGGAGTTGCTTGTGGAAGTGGAGGGAGCTTCATCCCTGGAGGCTTTCAAGAAGAGGCTGGGTGGCCCTCTGCCACAAATGGTGTAGGCTTTCCTGCTTGGGTGAGGGGGTTGGACTAGAGGACCTCCAAGGTCCCTTCCGACTCTGTTTATCCGTATGTTCCACCTGGGCCAGAAACAGCATCTCTAGAGTTTATGGAGATCCGTGGCTTTTTCATCCTTCCTGTATAAAAATCCCTGGCTTCCTCCCCTTCCTCCAGCTTTCAGTCTTTCCTCACCACTATCACTACCCTGATACCGTAAGCCACTATTCCTAATAGAAACCATGGTACTTAGTGCTTGGGAACAGGGTATCCACATAAGGAAAAATCAGAATTACAACCCTGAGCTTCTTGCCTTGCTGTCTCTACCCATTCATGATTAAACAGCAGCATTGGGCCATTTATCCTGGAGACAGGTGTAAGAAGAGGGGTGCCCAATAATGCCCCCTCTGTGCCCATCAGGGTGAAGGCTGAGCAGGACACGCTAGAGGCCAGGGCCCCATGTGGGAGAGAAAGCTGAGTCCAGAATTGAACCAAGAACTGACTTTCCGGGCCTTTTTACTCCTTCTCTTTAGCCTTTTCAGTGGAAGAACCTCCTGGGCTCTGACCAGCCATTTCAACTGCTCCAACTCTGGAGGTTACTCCAGTTTAAGGAGAGGTTGGGTCAAATGGTTTCCTTCGGACCTCAGGGATGTTCCCTTCAGATAGCAACGGTTGGTAATGTCTCCAAGGGTCAGAACGAGAGCTCCCTTCTCCTGCCCAAGGTCTTCCAGCGCTGTGATGCCCCCCCTCGGATGCAGCTCTGTTCGCCCGCTCATTCTGGCACGACGGAGGGCATGGCTCACACTTGCAAATGAAGAACTCATCCCGGCTGGCCTTTCCCTGGAACTTCTGGGGAGTCCCGTAGTGAACAATATCGGAACATGTCCAGCACCACGGCCTTCTGCCCAAAGCTGGCTGGTCTCTCAGGCGTTTTCATTCAAATTCTGAGAGAAATTCCCCGAAGGAATCCAGTCAGACCTGAAGAAGCTTCTTGGGTGAAAAGCAAAGCGTTTTCAAAGGAAGAAAAGCAAGAAAGCACCTTTGGGCCAACCGTGACCTGGATGATGGAGCATCTCCATGGACACCAAAGGAGGAAGCAGGAGTCCAACATGGGAGTTTCCCCTGCCTGGATCTCCACTAGCCTCCAGCCCAGGGGGCCCCAACCTTGGCAAAGCTGGCTGAGGAATTCTGGAGTTGAAGTCGCCCAGCTGGAGAGCCCTGTTCCAGCCGCCTCCTCTGCTCTCCCTCCATCCATAAGGGTGGAGCCAACAACAGCCCTTCTGTTTGTTTAAGGAAGACGGAAGGGGACCTTGATTACCTCCTAGTAATATCATTAATTAGTCCTGCATTAAGCCGGAGGATCCATAGCAAAATAGCTTTAAAAGGGGGGGGGGGAATTACCGCCACCCAGCAGAAGAAAAACCAAACAGCCAAGGCACCGAGCAATCAATTTATAAGTTAATTAGCACACAAACTGATTAGAAAATCAATCTGAGCAAAATAAAAGCTGAAACTTCCTGCTGGATTTCATTTATGAAATTCACCAATCAGCACTGAATTTTTAATTCAAATGGGCAGTTGCAAAATCGGTTCACTGTGTTGCATATTAAGTCCTCTTCAAATACTGGCTGAAGCCCTCATGTGGAGCTCAAAAGGAGATGCCGCTTGGTTCGGGCCATGAGACGCCCCGATTCGAGGCTCCATTTTGTCTCCTTGCATCCTCGGTCCTTGGGACTCTTGTCTGCTCAGCGCTTCCCTCCCGTCCCCCGTAGCTCCTGCCCTCATCCGGCTGAAGCACTGCAGGTGGGCCTCCATTTACAACCCTTAGTTTATGGCCATTCAAAGTTAGAACAGCCCTGAAGAACATGAGTGGTGACTATTTTCCCCATCCAGCCTTTACAGCTTCTCCAGGATCCTGGGATCAAAGTTCGGTCCGTCGCTGGGCAGTTGTTTCCCATTTACAACACTTGCCGGTCCTGGGGGGCGGGCACGCGATCCCCTTTTGCGACCTTCCGAGCCAGAGTCCCTTAACAAGCAGGTGACTTGTTAAGCAACTGTAGGGATTCACTTAACAACCGTGGCAGGAAAGGGTATAAAATGGGGCAAATGTTTCACTTAACAGAAAGTTTGGTCTCAACTGTGGTGGTAAATTGAGGACTGCCTGTAATTCCATCGCAGTTTGCAACTCATTAAGGTGTTTGCAAGTCGAGTGTATCAAGAGACCCATCATGATCCTGGCCAGCATCCAGGCCAGATTCTCACAATATAGTCAGAGGACTAAGGAGCTGGTCCCTTGGAGGCCAGAGGTTGCCTGTGTGAAAGGGGGAGGGGCCTTGGGGGGCAGGTCCTTTTGGAAGGACCCACAGAGGAGAAAGGGAGGCAGGCTTGGAGGGACCTCTGAGGCAGAGGGAGAGACCCGCTGGCTGGGGAGTTCTGGGAGTTGCAGTCCATGCACCTTAAAGGTGCCATCACCTGAGAGGACCTGGCGGGGTGGGGGGGAAGGAAAAGTGGAATCAGCTGCCACCTTCGCAGAGACTGAACATGCTCGGGATGAGCCCCTTCCCTGGAGTGCCCTGGAACTGTCAACCCCTTTGTCCTCAGGGCAACGGATTTTCCTTTCAATTCTATTCCTTATCGTTGGTTTTCCAAGGTGCTTTTTTGGTTTTTAGCCACTTGAAGGTTAGCGGGGCCTGTGCCAGCTGACCTACTGGTGCCACTCAGGTGGGACTTCATTCCCCATCATTCCCATCTGCTATGGCTGTTCCTTGTGCCGGCTGGGAAGGCTGGGAGTTCAAAGCCAACCCAGTTGCAGGCACTGCCCTCTTCCCAGCCAAAGGGCAGCGCCCCCCCCCCCAGGAATGGCCCAGTGGGAGCCCCTTTGAATGGAGACCCTGAGGAAGGAGGGCAGCAAACTGGACAGGCCAGGCTGCCCAGAGAGTTCCAGCTGTCAGCCCACAGGAAGCTGCTCCAACTGGGGTGGGATGTTTGGGTGTGGGTGTGTGAGTGTGCAGGGATGGGGTGGGTCAGGCCTCCCTCCTGGGCTGGGTTGAGGGGAGCCAGGCAAGGCCAGGGGTCAGCTGGCTGGCTGGCACCGCTTTGACTGTGCATCTGCAGCCTCCCTCTGGGAGGCCATCTCACTGTCTGCTGCTTGACTCCGCCAGGCTCCCATGGCTGTCACGGAGTGGCCAGGCCCGGCCGGGGATGGGGGCTCCCTCAGGTGCTGGCAGCTGGCTTTCCAAACTTGTACTGGTGCTGCGTCCAACCATCCTGTTTCTCTCCCAGGGCTCTGGGTGACAAGGGAGACCCCTTGGTCGCCAGTCTGCGGCTGTGACCGGAGCTCAGGTGGCTCCCGCCAGCAGCCTCCCCTCCTCCACTCTTGGGCGCTTTGCAGTGTCGAGCCAGGAGTGCCGCTTGGTGAGGAGTGAGAGGCTCCTGGGGGAGCCATGAAGGGTGCTAAGTCAAACGATTAATCTGTGGTGATTAGGACGGGGAAGGGGGCGAAGCCTCCCTCCCACAGCTGGGTCTCCAAAGAGGAGTAAAAATCAGAAAGCAGAGCTAACATCCCAGGGAAGGCAGACCAGGCCCTGCCCTCCAAAGCAAAGCAAAGCAAACTGGGAGGGGGGACCTCAGCCCAGGGCAGGAGGGCCTGTCTGGCCCCCTGGGAGGCTGGGGCCGGAAAGCAGGCCCAGGAAAAGGGGATTCAGGTGGCCCTTGGTGGACCACCCAGACTTCTCTGCTCATGAGTTTGGATAGCTGGCGGTCCCTCCTTTCCCGGCCTCCCTCCAAGCCAGGCAGACTTCTGGGCTGGGTTCAGCTGCAACCCCACAGCCCCCCTCAGGCCACCCCAGAGCCAGGGCTCTTCCAGCAGCTGCAGGATGCCCTGAGGTCTCACTGGCTTCTCTTTCTTGCAGGTCATGCGGAGTGAAGGGCTGCGAGGCCCAAGGACCTTGGCCTCCAAGACGACTGCGGGGAAGAGGCCAGGGCTCTTTGTCATTTCAGCCGCCTCCCTGGAACGCCCTTGTTGCTGGCCACTGCAGAAGACCGGGAAGCCTTTGGGCAGGAAGTGCAGGTCACTGGGGACCGAGGGAGTCTCAGCCAGGAAAGGACTTTCACGAGCTTCTGGTGGGCTCCTCAGCCACCTGCTGGGTCTGAAGCAGGAAAGCACCAGCCACTGCTGGGTTCTGCTGCCACCGTCTTCCTGGTGCTCCCGTGGAGGAGCAGGTTGGCCAGACAAAGCCCCTCTGATTGGCCCCAGGAGGAGGCCCCACTGGCCTGCAGGCCCCTGTGATGTTCCCCAGGAGGCTCCTCTCCCCTTCCTCTTGCCAGCCTTGGCAGGGGGCTTTGTAACTTGATAGGGACATGAAGGGAACACACCATCTGCCCTCCCAGCAGGAAGAGGGTTTGCATTTCCAGGCAGAGGTGAAGCTTCCCTTCAGGAGGGACAGGAAGAAGGCCCAAAGCTCCTGAGGTGCCAGGTTAGGGGCAGATGGCCCCTGAGCCTTCCAGGAAGGGCCGGACCTTCTTCAGAGAAACAGCTAAGGAAGCAACCAGGAAACCTGTGCAGAGTTTCAGCGATGAAGAGGAGACGTCCCGGGGCCAAAGGCTCCCCTCCCCCTCCTCCTGGGTGGACTTGGAGACTTTCTCTCTCGGATCTTTTTGCGGTCTGGGCTTGCTGTTCCTCCAATAAGTAGCCAGGAAGCCCTTACCCCAAAAAGTATTTGCGAGGGATCACGTCATCTGGCAAGAAGGACCAGGGGACTTGGAGGTTGGCTGCCCTCCTCAAAGTTCTCGGACGACAACGATGCTTCTCCAGGGCACGAGCTGCCCCTTCACACACACACCCAGCTCCCCCAAAGGCAAGTGGCTTAAAAAGAGTCACCTTGCCAGTAGGTGGGGTGATGGACAGCTGCCCAGGTGAAGTTGAGGCTGCTGGGAGGGGCAGCCATCACTGACAGTGGGGCTGCGGTTGGCTCTTGAGTCCCACCTGGTGGTTTCAATTTATACCAGAATTCAAAAGTCGCAGGTAACATCTCTATAGACGTTGGTCTGGGAACGAAACCCACCCCCTTCACCGGGACACTCTTCCCAGCATGAAATGATGCTTTTGGGACAAGAAGAGGCGTTGCAGGCTTCGGAGGGCCCGTTCCTTCAAACCCAAGGCCGAGATGGGGATCTAGGCTGCTGCTGGGAGCCATCTGCAGCTGGAGCAGCCCAAAGCCCAGTAAATCAGGGCAGAGTAAATAAACAAGTAACTGAGCAATTGGGGTAGATTGCTTATTTATGGAGGTATGCCTTAGGTTACTTCTGTGATTATCATTGCATTTCTTTAGCTTCAGGCTTCCTAATTGGTCCGTCTGTCAAAATTGCACAGGGCTAGCTGGGAGTGGGGTCCCCACCTCCGGCCTTGCCTGAAACTCCCGGCCTCTCTGGGAAGACTCTGGCAGGCAGTCAGAAGGGCCAAAGAAGGACCCCGCAAGCTTTGGCACAAACAACCCCAAAATACAATGAAAGGAGGAATTGTGAAACCTGCAGACAAGCAGCAGTTTCACTGCTGACTGCGTAGTCCTGGGATACCCAGAGATGTTGCTGCCTAAGAAAGACTTGCAAGTGGCCAGAGGGCCAGAGGTCAACAGCCTGGTCCTTGGGACTGGACAAGCAGCAATAGATAGGAGGATTTTGATCCAGAAAGAGCAGCTGAGTTGCCCAATACACACATAGAGAGAGGGGGGGGGGGAGATTCTCTTTAGCTGAGCTTTCCAGTCCCAGAATTCCTGAAAGCCGAAGCCAGGAGTGTGCGAAGGGGTCCCTCCCTCACTGCCTGTCTGTGTGGGAAAGCGCCCTGGGCTGCTGAGAAGGGAGGGTGACCCTCCTGCCCTCCGCCCTCCGAGGGCTCCTGGCTTCTCCTGGACGGTGAGTCCTCCCTGCTGCCAGCAGCTGCAGGCCTGGGCTGCTTCCTGGCAGCTGAGTGTGATCAGAGCTGGCATTTTGGAAACAAGCAGCGAAGGGGAGCAAAAGGGTTTCTCACCCTTCAGAAAAGAGGTTGCAGCGGTGCGTGGAAGGTAATGCTTGATAAATGGCCTGGCCAGGAAATTTCAGGCTCGGCTGCTCATGTTTCCCCTCTGGGCAAGGATGCACAGCCGGCCTCTCCCATAGCTCAGCTCCAGAGCATCCCTCCAGAGCCCATCAGGCACCAGGGAGGCATGGAGGGGGGGAGAGGGAAATGGCCATTGGGCCAAATCCAAGGATTTCCTGGCCTTCTCCAGAGGAAAAGTTCAAAGGCTTCACAGCATCTGCCAGCCCAGCCTTGGTTCACCCCGCTCCCCACCCCAAGGGAGGCCACACTGGAAGAAGGATAAACATCTAACTAAAAAGCCTGGGAGAGGTCTGGGGGGAGTCTGAGACCACCCCCCCCCCAATCCTCAGGAATCCTCCTGCACTGAGCAGCTGCAAAGGCCCTTCTCCAATAGGGCCCTTGGATTGGGGGGGGGGGAAGGGGGCAAGGAGGACCTCCGGGGTTTTTTCCTCAGTGATGTCTGGGGCTCTTGCCTCCCCTCAAGCCGCCCCCTTGGGGTGAGTGCTGCCATCATTTATTTATTTATTGGCCCGTATGGTTTACAACAACTAGAAAATATTCAAACTGTGCTGGGGAAAATCATTTTATTCATTCAAAACAACTGCCTGTTTTAGGGCAAAGTGTAAAACCGAGGCACCCTAAAAAGCCAGAAGGGTGAACTGACCACCCCTTCAAGGCCAAACGCCCAGGGAGACACAGACAGCTGCTCCCTTGACCCTCGGGAAGGTCGTAGGGACAGGTGCCTCGAGCAGTGCCTGGTCCATTGGGAAGGCGGTCAGGCAGGCAGCCATCACGGAGGAGACCCTTCTGCCTCCCCTCCCTCCCCAGGTGCTGCACAGAAGGGCAAACTCTCTCGGGGGGAGGTTCCCCAAGGGGAAAAGGGGCAACTCCTGCAGGGCTCTGCAGATGAAGCACGGAAAATTAGTGGCAGACAAAAAGGGGCTTGGAGGGTTGAGGTGGCAGACAAACATCTGGGCCCAATGCCATCCCCAGTGGCCTTCCAGGAGATCATGCTGCCAGACACAATGTGGGCAAGACCCACTGTGGCTCCCCCATCCACAAAGAGGCCCAATAGTCCCCAGACATGGGCAAAGACCCCCGTGGCCACAGCCTCCCTCTCTCCTCCTAGTAGGGCTACCGAGCCATGGAGATGCTTCCGGGGAGTCCAAAAAGGGGTTCAAGTCACACCTTTGCTTTTCTAGCCTCCCAGAGCCTGCAGAGTGTGGAACAGGACCCTCTGTGGCACCTCCTGCTGGGCACGGAGGTGTGAAATGGGGCATCCCCAACACTCCAGAGCAACCAGGGAATTTGGCTGCTTTGCTCCTCTACCAGCTCCAACTGTTAGCTCCAAAAGGAGTGGAGCCACCAGGAAGTGGTGCCCCGTCCTTGAAAATGGTCCAGGACACACCATGGCCAACTGAAGACCCCAAAGAACTGTGCAAGGGGGAGTAAGGTCAAATTCCCACCATCCAAATCTTGAGGAAGGTCCACCACCAGAGTGCCAGGCAGCTTCTGACCAATGGCAAGCCCACGCCCTGAAATGACAGAATAGAATAGGAGAGTGAGGAGGGACCTGGGAGGTCTTCTAGTCCAACCCCCTGCTCAAGCAGGTGACTTTGCACCATTCTAGACAGGTGATTTGTCCAGTCTCTTCTTAAATACCTCCTGCGTGGGGAGCCCCCACAACCTCTGGTGGCCAGCAGTTCCACTGCTTAATTGTCCTCCCTGTTAGGAAGTTCCTCCTCCTTGCTGAATGTCCATCCGTTGCTTCCTGTTCTGCCTTCAGAAGGGGCTTTGGAAAATAAGTTGTCCTTCTTTGGGGCAGCCCCTCAAACCCTGGAAGGCTGCTATCGTCCAGTCCTTCTCTTCACCAGACCAGCCAAGCCCAGTTCCTGCAACCAGTCTTCCTATGTTTTAGTCCCCAGTCCCCGAATCCTCTTCCTTGCTCTTCTCAACATCTTTTTCACATCGTGGCGACCAATAAGCCATAAAGCCCCAGGATCCACCCCGTCCAGGCTGCTCTCCAGCTGAAGCTCTGCTAAGCTCACCAGGCAGAAGAGGAAGGCTCGAAGAAGCCCCGTGCCTCTTTCGGGGCTGGGCCAGCCGTTGTGGAAAAGCCCCTCGCTTCCTCTCGCCACCAGCTGCAACAACGGCCGGGTCACTTGGCCAGACGTTGCCGGCCACCTCATTGGGTCTTGTCCGAGCCCCGTCGAGCTGAGTGTGAATCTGAGCAATTTGAACTGCGAAGCGTCAAGCGCCGCGCGTGGGAGATGATCCTGTCTGCTTTTCTCCGAGAGAGGCTGAGCAGCCCCGGTTGGGACGAATGGCCCCGTTTCAGCCCTAATGCCCGGAAGCAGCCCTGAGACGCTGTGGGGAAGGTCTTGCACCGAGGGGATGGGCTCCGAAGACCGCCACAGGTCTGGGGAAGGCACTTCCTGGGGCCCTGCTGTTAAAGCAGAAGAGGCCAATGATGGCTCCGCTCTTCTTTCCCAGATGAAAACCTGGATGCCTGGCTGAAACAGGAGGGCCCCTGTGCGCAGCCTCCTCTGCCCTCAGTGAAAAGCAGGGCCTGCCCTACCTTCTCTGGACACCTCTCAGCCATCCAGGTTGTCCCAAAGGCCCAGTTGGGACCCGATCTGGAGGTCGGGAGAAAACCAGCATCCAAGGTGGGTGGGGGCATGAAAAGTGCTCCAGGTCAAAGGCTGGCAGACCCCACCTTGGGTGACAGATGGCAAAGCAGAATAGCAGCTGTTGGATCACAACTGTGGATTTCCATCTCTCTGCTCCTTTGCAAAGGTTGGCATTGGGCAGCCGTGGGGGGGGGAGGGGGGCTGGAGGGGCTCTGCAAGAAGGCCCTGTGCCCCTCCTGGACAGGGGTGAGGATGGCACCCATCATGTGAACTTTACATTCAGGGGTGGCAGTTTAGTGTCCTCCCAAAATGTGGGGCTCTCCTTATTCGCCACCTGGCCTCGACTGGAGATTGTGGCCAGAGGGCTGCTTCTTCCCACTGGCCCAGGGCTTCCTTTCCTGGCTGAAAGCCCCCCTCCTCCTTCCTTCAAAGGGCTCCTCCCGCTGTGCAAGGGATGATCTGAGCTCATGGGTCTCAGGCTCTGGGGTTGCATCCTACAACAGGGAGGGGCTCCAGTGTGTGATGGACACAACAGTTGGGCCTTACCAACTGGGGAGTCAGGGGCACCAACATCGGCTGCATCTCTCCAGCCGGCCGGGGTAACCTCAGCCAGAAGAATAGAAGCTGGCGATCTTGTTGGCTTGGAGCCCAAGAAGTTTGTCCCTCAGGGGCCCTTTCCCCATTTGCATTCTTGAAAAGCATGCCTGGCTCTCCAAGGGGATCTGCACTGCAGGGATTTTTGTGGTGACAAATAATTAGAAAAGCAGAAACCAGGCCCAAAGGAAGCAAGGAGGCAGCAGTTTCCACATTCGGAGCGAGTGGCATGTCGACCACTGGTGACCTGAGGATGCTGCTGCTCTTGAGCTAGGACCAAGGAGGCCTGCACATCTGGAGCTGGACAGAGAAGCCTGGCTGGAAAGTGAAACCTGGGCAAGAAAGCAGCTAATGCCCCAGGACCGAAATGGCTTCCATAAAACAGACTCTCTGGTTAGCCTTTTCATTCCCATTTGTCTGTCAAAGCCTTTAATAGTCGTGAAGTTGTTTTTATTGGTGCACAAATAAAATGTGGAAGCCAAGACCTTTGCTGGTTCCCCCATTGGGGACAAATGGCTGAGAGGATGGGAAAGCAGCCTCCCAAGAAGCCCCCTCCCCCTCCCTTCCTTGTTCCTAGGAAAAACCCTCCCCAGACCCACAGCCTGGTTTGCCTCCGAGCCCCAGCAGTTGCTACAGGGATGGCATTTGAGATGGAAGCAGAGTTCTGGTGTTTTTGTAGCTGGGCTCTGA
Source organism: Laticauda colubrina (assembly GCA_015471245.1). NCBI lineage: Eukaryota > Metazoa > Chordata > Lepidosauria > Squamata > Elapidae > Laticauda > Laticauda colubrina. The sequence continues at coordinate 788,378 of BLBF01000243.1, read as the reverse complement.
TGCTGCTCCATGTGCTAGATGTTCGCTAGGAAAAAAGGGAAATTTAATTGATTCAAACAAACTCAATGAAATGAAAACAAAGGCCGGCCCAGGGGAGGAGGGAGAGCGCTGCAGCTGATGGAAAACAGCAGGAGGAAGAGGAGCCTGGCTCAGAGAGTGGCTGTCCCTGGTCAGAGGCCAGGCAGTGAGAGGCTGTGCCCACCCCTGTGCCCTCCAGGGGCCCTTAGGAGGCGCCCTGCCAAAGACAAGCAACACAGGCACCACCCCTTGGGAAAAGGTGGGGCAGGTGTCGGCCTCCCTCCTTTTCAGCTCCCCACATCCCACCCTTTGCCTGCCCTCTTGCATCAAAGGATGAGGACAGGGCAAATCCCATCCCCCAACACACACACACACACACACACACACACACACATAGAGGTGTGTCAGTGAAGGGTGCTTTCTTGCAGGAGTTTCACTACCCAACTAGGTAACCTCATCAGTGTTGAGCAAGAAATGTCTGCCAGAAAACTGCCCAGCTCAGAGTGCACCAAGGACACTTCAGTTCAACCCTGAACTACAAAAAACCTCCCTTACTGGTTCATGTGGGAATGTCTTCTTCTCCAGGCTGGTTCCAGGCTAGATGCTTGCAGGAGCAGCCAGGAGATGAAGCTCTCAACAGCCCACAGGGGCTCTCAACTGCAACCCCTGCTGCTTCCTCACCGTCTCCCACCCCACCCCACCCCACCCCACCCTGGACTTGCTTCCCCAGAAGGCTCCCCATTCATTAGCCACCCCAACAAGGACCAGCCTTTTCCTTCCAGCTCCCATGTCCCCCTCCCCCCATCGCCAGAGGTCTCTGGTTTCCAGCAAAGGGATTCTGAAGGGGAGAGGGGAGACTGGAGAGCTGCAAGGACCCTCGTCCACGGGGCTGGAGGAGCTTCTGAGAAAGCCACCTGAGCTCCACCTGGGGGGGAGGGGCAACAACCTCAGCATGCACAAGTGGAGGCAGCTTTTGGGGTGGGAGGGATGACTTTCCCCAAGTGGGCTCCGGTATTCCTCGGCAGCCAAGGAAGGTTCCCTGGGACAGCCCTGGGAAGCTGGTCCAGATGCTCCCAGCTTTCCAGTCCTGTCAGCCCCCTCCCCCCTCTTGCTGGCAGGACGAGGCCCTCTCCGCCCAGCGGGGACACCCAGAGGGAAACTCCAGGCTCTTTGGACGGAGAGAGTCTGGCATTGTGCCGAGGCTGAAGGCCGGCGAGCCCCTTTCGAGCCACCTTCGCTCCCGCCGGCACACCGCTGAAAGCCGCTCTCCCCCGTTTCTCGCTTTTCCAGGAAAGCGGTTTTCCGCGGAGAATGAATGAGGCATTTACCAAATTAAACTCTCCATTACGCTGCTCTGCGAGCGTAATAAAAATTTCATCCCATTTATCCCACCTGAATTGTAGGCTCGAGTGCGCACACAGGCCAAGCCTCTGACTCGGCTCCTCCGCCCTTCGGCCGCCTTCCCAGCTCACTTCAGGGGCCAACAAACCGTTTTCTCGAGCCTCGGCAACCCCCAAGAACGCCCGGCTGCTCAGAGGGGCTGGGACCCCTCGGGCGTCTTCTGGAGAAGCGCTGGGGGTCTCGCCCGGCCCCTCCCTCTTTCTCAGCCCCGGTCGAGCACAGGGTGGGTGGAGGCAGCCGGACAGAGACGGTCCGTTTGGAGAAAGAAGAGGAGAGCCTGGCCGGGGCGGTCTGTGGGCCAAACTGAGGAGGCAGCGGTCCCAAGGGCTCATTCCCACTGGCTCGCTCCGTCTCCCGTCCCGGCCGGGAGGGAAGCGCCATCCCAGGCGCCGCCTCCGATGTGCGCGGGGACAGCCGTGGCCCAGAGATGCGCTGCAAGGCTGGCCCGGCCGAGGGACCGCTGCGGTTGGAAAGAGGAGGAAGGACCCCCAAACACAAGGGCCCCTCTGCCCAGCCGCCTGAGCCAACGCGGGGCAGGGAAGCCGAGGACCTCCGGAGAGGCGCTCCGTGGACGAAGGGAAGAACCGGGATCGTTCCAGCAGCCCGGGGGTGGGGGTGGGGGTGGGGTGGAAGGGACCCACACTTACCTGGGCATTTCAACCGGGGTGGGGGTGTCAAATACTGCCTCGGAAGCAGAAACAAAGACCAGGCAGCGAAGGACTTCGGAAGAGCGCTTTGCTCCGGGGAAGGGTCGTGTTGAGCGCGCTGGGAAGCGGCTTCACACACCCACACGCCCGCGAAAGAGAAGCAGCAGCGAGGCTGTTTTCTCCCCGCAACCTTCAGGTCAGCCAGGGCCCGGGGGAGGCGGGGCGGTCGTCTTGCAGAGCCCAAGAAGGGAGTTGCGTGTGCGCGTCCTCCTCCGCCCCCGGCTCCACGAGGCAGCGGCACGTCGTTCCCCGTGGAAGCGTTTGCCACGACCAGAAACCCGCCAGTCCCCTCTCCGGCGCAAGGAGCGCGCTCTTCGCCAAACCCTGGCAGCTGGCAAGCGGTTTGGTTCTCCAGCTGGAGCAAGAGCGCCTCCCAGCGGACACGGGTGGAATGACCCCGTTGGATCTTCGGGGAACTCAGCCCAGGGCGGCATCTCCTGCTCTGGTCCTGCCCGGCGCTGAGGGGAGGAGAGACCGATCGAGGGCTGGCAACCACTGGGCGGCAACTGGGGCGAAAGAAACCCAAGCTCGTGAGGAGGAGTGCCTGTGCTCTGCCGACTCCAGGCTTGGCACTTTAAGGCTTGTGGACTTCAAATCCCAGAATTCCCCAGCCAGCAAGAGTTGATGTCCACAAGTCTTAAAAGTGGCCATGTCTGGAGAGCCCCACAAAATCTCTCCACCAGCTGCCTTTGAAGGCCACTTGAAAACAGCAGAGGGCCCAAAATTCAGCTGCCACCCCCCCCCTTGCTAATTGCCCTGATTTTGCCCCCCTGCAGGGTTACTACAAGGCATGCCCCCACCTCTTTCCAAGCCCCCGACTTCAGCGCTTAGCTTGGCCAGCAAGACCTTTCTTGTGTTGCAATGACAGCCCCCTCAGAGGAGGGAAAGGGCCTTTGACAGGGTCTTTCCAACCCATGGGGTTCAGGGGTCCCAACCATCCTTTCACCAGTGCCTGGCCGGCAGGGCTTATCCACAGAAGGAACCCACCAACCTCTGAGGCCATGTGGGAAAAGAGATGGGGGGGCAGGCCCAGCAATCTGCTCCATGAGTGGCCTTAGGGGTCTCCAAGGGAAAGTCCTCTTGGTGGGAGACTTAGGATGCTCCCATGATGGGCAGAACCTTGATGTGGGACAGGACGCCAGGGCACAATTCGTGTTGCCTGCAAAGACCAGGGTTTTAATTGGACGGTCCTTCCTTTTGTCCTGGAGCTGCCATGCTTGCCTCTGCACCCGTCCTGAAAGCTCTGGAAAGGTGCATGAAAGGGCCTGGGATGCACAGCTTTTCCAGGATGCATGGTGTGCTCCACAGGTTTCAGTTGCCCCTCAAACAAGCCATCCCCTTCTATCCCCTGATGCACAGAACCCCCCCCCCCAAGGATTCTAGGGAGGCAGTCCCCATCCTCTGGCAGGAGGTATGCTCCTTTGGGGGGAGGGGCTGCCTGGCCACAGCTGAGTCGATAGAGGGCTCTCCTTCCTCTTGCACGAGGACCTCTGGTCTCCTGCTTGGGCAGGGGGTTGGACTAGATGACCTACAAGGTCTCTTCCAACTCTGTCCTGTCCTGTCCTGTTTTGTACCTTCCCTACCTTTCAAAGCCGAGAGGAGATTCCTTTGGGGCAGGTGAGCCACCTCCATGACTGGTCTGGGGCTGCTGGGAAAGGCTGCTGGATCTTCCCTCTTTCAGAGTTCTCCCTTCCAAGCAAGGAGGGAACAAAATAGCTGTCAGCTTTATCTCTTCAGAGAGAACCCTGCCAAAGAGAACACCAGATCATGCAGAAGGTTGAATTGCAACTGACAGTTTATTTTGCCTTCTGCACAGATCGGATCACCCTTGTTCTGTTGATAAATGTGCTGTGTGAGTGGCCTCTTTGCCAGCCACTGCCATAAGGCTTAGCTGGAGTGATGTGAGGGGGAAAATCCTGCTCTCTGTAGGGCTCCACAGGACCTTTTAAAAGCAGCTACAAGAGAAGAAACCTCAAGAAAGTAATACAAGACAAAATAGATAAAGATAGATAATAAATAAGAATTATAAATAAAGACAAAAACTACTAAGGGTATGTACGAATACATGATGGAAATATGGATTAATATCAAATGTTGATGTGAATGCTGTTGAAAATGCAATTAAGACATCTACCAGTGGAAAACAATAAAAATTATTTGAAAAATAAAATAAAATAAAATAAAAGCAGCTACAATGTTGACCTTATTACATTTGTTGTCAGTTAATTTTGTTCAACATTATAATTACAATAGCAGGGTGGTGGCGTAGTGTGAAAACATTTGCTTCCCACTTGGAAGGTTGAAGATTCGCTCCTAGGTAGCAGCAGATGTTTCTCTCCTCGAGCGCAAAGGGGAAAAAGTCTTCTGTGAACTGCATATCGGCACCAGGAAGGGCTTCCGGCCTGTAAATGCTCAGCTACATTCAGTTGCTCCGACTCTATCCGAATCAAGGGATTACAGGGTCGTAAAAAGGGAGTAAAACAAATACACACTAAAATAAAGATGTCAAAATAGAATGAATATAATATTGGAAGGATATACAGAATAGAAACAAAAAACCCCAATAGAAATAAAAATAAGAATATGCGCATAAAACCAAAAATATCACATATGACTCCTTCATCCCAACCCTCCGGCTTGAGGAACACCCTCAATGCTAGAAGGAAGCTTCATATGTTCATGGGAATTGGGTCTCAGGCAAGGTGCTGACCTCAGGCCCCTCTTGCGCCCAGCTTCTTCAAGGGCTTTGCCGCTTCAACTGAAGGCAGGAGAGCAAAGCTGGCGGCCTTTTTGGACAAAGGGACCTTCTTTGGCTGCTCTGCAGGGCAACTACAGAGGTGGCGCTGGGTGAAACCCCATTTGAGCATCCAGGGCTGGCAGCTCCTTCTGGGCTTGGATTCTGGCCTTTGGACAGGGGGCCAGGACAGGACAGAGGACTTAAAGTTGTGCTTTCAAGTTATTTTTCTGACACCTGGCAACACCCCTGCCTGCTGTTTTCTGGACAGCATTTTTTTTCAAAGGACTTGCCAGTTCCTCCTTTCTCGGGCCCAGCTAAGTGGCTGGCCTGGGTCACCTAATGCCTTGATGCCTCTGATGGGACTAGGACTTCCCGTCTCCTGGTTTCTAGCCCAGGTGTCTTAACACCTGTGGAGAAAGGACCCTTTTAATCCCTTTAAACCTGAAAGCTTTCTTTTAGTTTTGCAGGCCTCCCATGCAAGGGTGGAGGGCTGGTGGGGCTTCTCTGAGGAAGGCAGGGAGAGGGAGTGGCTCTGGCTCCAAAGACTGGCTTGTTCCACCCTTGCAGTTTGAAGGGGCTTCAACACCCTCAAACAGGCTTGTCATTTGGAGTCGGCTTAAGGCTCAAAGCTCTGAGCTGTGGCTCAAGGGATCTTCTTGGAGCCCCATCTTGTCCACAGATGGTGACCTTCCTTGGCCTTTCTTCCACTCTCGCTCACTCCTCAATGGCCTTCCAAGCAGACTACTGCCATGCGCTCTACATGGGGCTGCCCTTGAAGAGCATTTGGAAGCCACAACCTGTCCAGAAAGTTTTGGGTTCATCTCAAACCACCCACACAACCCACATAGCACCTCTCCTTCAAGAGCTTCCTTGGCTGCCAACCAGGTTCCAGGTTCTGGTTGACACCCTTTGGGGCTCAAGGTCTGGAAACAACACAGGATGTTCTAGGGCTCGCTTCATTAGCTCTTCTCAACATCTTAGTCCCCACTCCCACCCCCAGATACTTTTTTCCATATATAGACCCACCCACCCCCTTCCCTGCTGAAGATCTGGCTCTATGCCATCTGCTCCCTGGGGTAGATTGAGCAATTCACTTCATTGGATTCAAATATTATTCCCCATTTTTGTATGGCTCATCATTAAGTGTGGCTTTGGTTTTAAATGTGGCTGTTTGTTTTCAGCCCAAGATTACAGATGTGAAGAGTTGTACTTTGCTGAAGGCTGATTGATTGGATGGCAAACAAACAAACAAACACATAAGTAAATTCTGGCCTGTGCAGAATTAGTGTTCAGCTTGGATCTGGGTTCAAATCCCCATCTGTCTGTGAAGTCACTCTGGGCACGCCATTGTTTTCCAACCCAATGGGGTTGCCATGAAGACAGAATTATAGGAGAGAGGAAGGGTAGAAAAATGGCTCAAGAAAAAGCTCTTTAAAAAGTACTTGGGCTCTTGGGGTTCAGGGAAGAAAAGAAAACCTCTTGAAGAAATGAGGCCAGGACAGCTGGGCTGGGGGGCATCTCAGCAGCAGCAGCAGCAGCAGCAGCAGTTCAAGCCCAGGCTGCCCATGCAGGTTCCTTGCTCCCCCTTGCCCAGGAAGAGAAGGGCAAGTTGAGGCTGCCACGGCTGCTCTGCTGGCTGACGGGGGCTACCGGGTGGCCCTTTGTGGGAAGGGGGGTAGCCAGGGAGGTCTGCCCTGGACACAGAGCCAAGCAGCAGGTGAGCTGGCCCTCCTGAGCAGCTCTCAAGTTCCACAGCACTCTTTGCAGGCTCACCGGATCCCAAGCCAGGGGGCACCTGGCCATCAACCTAAAGCTGGCTGAGGGGCTCCCTCCTGACTTCCACTGGACCAGAGGAGAAGAGGGGGGCCCTGAAGTGGAAGGACTCGATCCCAGGAGCCCTTCAGCCAAAGACAGCTTGGACTGCAAGATCCCTCCTGCCCAACCAGCCCAGGCCCTCAGGAGGCAGGAACAGGGGAGCGTTGTTGCACCCAGAGTGGCCCTGGGCTTTTCCCACAAGGCAGACTGGCTGGACAAGAAAGCCGGGTTCCTGCGCCAGGCCCTGGGAGGGAGGCGGGGCCTCCTAACCGGCTGTGGGCTGTTCCCTGCCCCCCAGCTCTTGGATGGGCCTGCTGGGGAGGAGGGGCAGGGGGCCCCGTCTCCCAATTGCTGAAATGGTCTCCTAGCCCAGATGGGGCAAAACCGGGTGGGAGCAGCCTCAGATTTCATTCAGAGGAGGAGGAAGGATTCCCAGGGAAGGGGAGGGGGAGGTGGGCAGAGGAGCCCGAAGAAGGTGCTGGTGGCAGGGGGCGAACAGAAGAATCCAGGGCATGGAAGGAACCCAGGGCCCTCCTAGCCCAACTCCTCAGAGGCTCCCTGAGAAGTGGCCTTTGCTTGAAAGTCTCCAGGGATGGAGCCCAACAATTCTCGGGGGGGGGGGGGGGTGTTGGGGGTGGCCATTGCCGTATGTTAGCACAGCCCAACTGTTCTCTCCCTCCCTTCAGACACGGGCACACATGCCAAGCATGCATGTCTGCCAAGAGGGCTCAGTTAGGCTGGTCCTTTTTAGGATCTCTCCTTCCATTCTCTGGAGACGCCCTTCCTCTTCGTCAGTATTTTATGAATGGGGTGGGGGTGGGGAGAATCCATTCTTTTTTTCTCTCCTGTGATCTATTGTAAGTAACCTTTCTGGAGGGAACTGTATTTAAATCAGAAAACCAACCAGGGATCATGGCATCGAAAGGACCTTGGAAACGAGATCTCCATCCCATCTTTTCTGGGGAATCCCAGGGATGGAGCCCCAGGGCTCTCTAACTCAGGGACTTCCTCCTTATTTCCAGCTCAGAAGTGGATCCGCCCACTGGGTCTTGCCCTCAGAGTCCCTGTGGAGAAAAACTCCAGAGTCGCCTTCTAGGGAGACGGGAGGCATAAATATTTAAGGAATAAAAACACAATAAAACGACTGCCTTCCGGGGACAGCCGTTCAAGGCTGGGAGGACCGCTGGGAGGGCTTCCTCCTCTGGAGGCTAAAAATGCCGCCCCTTCGCGGGGTTTAGCTGTGATCCTAGCTGCTTTTCTCTGCCCCAGTTCCAGTCCCTCAGTCCTTCTCCTATTGTGGGGACCAGAACCGGCCAAGGTATTCCAGGGCTAGTCTGGCCAGGGCAGCGTGGAGCAGGCGTCCCTTCCCGTGATCTCACAATTTGGCCTCTGTTGCTGCAGCCCAAGATCGCATGAGCTGCTTCGGCAGCTGCAGCCTCACACGGCTGGCTCATGCGTGTCACCAAAGGGAGAATCCACTGCCTGAGTGGATCCTGCTCTGAGCAGGTGCCTGCTGGTCCTTCCCATTTGTTGACCATCAATGTTCTGCACTTCCTTCTCATCCAGGGTCCAATGTGGCACCCAGAGTGCTGAAAGAGGAACGAGAAGCCTGCCTGCCTCCTTCTCTGCTCACAGCGAGCATCTAAGCCATATCTTCACAGCAGTGAGCTCCTCCTGGCAGGGAGTAGCTAAGGAGTGGAGCTGGGCGGAGGCAGCTGCCTTCAGGGTTCAGGACCTTCACTTCTGGCTGAGGGGTGAAGTCGCTTCTGCTGAGGTCCCCCCCCCCCCCCCCCCATGGGGTCTTCCTGGTGGGGGGGGGGGACATTGCCCCCCCGGCTTGCTCCCCTCCCAGCCTCTCTAACTGAACGGCCCAGATTGGGGGGGGGGGGGCACAAGCCCTGAGGAGCAGAAAGGGGCCCTGAGCCATCAGATAGTCTCTTGCTTCCTTTTGTCAGAACCGAGGACAACATTAGCCTCGTACTCAGGAAATTAGTACAGGCAGTCTTGCTTTCCAACCTTCCAGGTTCCTAGGACTACAGCTCCCAGAATCCCCAGCTGCTGCTTCTGGGCGGAGTGCTCCCAATTGAGGGAACCTATTCCTTTCCAAGGAGGTCCTGGAGCAGAGGGGATGCAGCAGGTCTGCCAGCCAGCAGCCAAGCGCAGAAGCTCGTCAGAACCACGTCCAGCCCCAGCGCTGCAGCGACCCCTGGACGTAGCCCCACCGCAAGCCGTGAAAACGAGGCATCTGCCTTGACAGGGGCGGCTAACAGCCCCCTTCCGGTTGGGCTTCCCCCTCCCCCCTCCCTCCCCGTTTCCCATTTGCGAGAACCCACCTGCTCTGAGGCAAGGCAGGGCGGCGCAGCGGTCGTGGGCTCGCTAAAGTCTCGAAAGGAAACGGAGGAAAAGCTGGGGGCCACCAGCGCCTTGGAGCGAGGCTTCATGCCTGCATTTAACAGAATGACAGAGTTGGGGGGACCTTGAAGCCCCCCAGTCCACCCCCTGCTCAAGCAGGAGACCGTACAGCATTCCGGACAAAAAGCTCTTTCCCAGCCTCTTCTTAAGAACCTCCAATGATGGAGCCCCCACAAGTGGCAAGGCGTTCCACTGGTTAATGGTCCTCACTGTCAGGAAATCCCTCCTTAGTTCTAGATGAGTTTGATGAGTATCCATCCTGCCCTGACCCCTCCCCTTTCTTCTTTCGGGCAGTCCTCAGGAACTGGGGAACTACCATCCGGTCAGCCGCAGTCCTTCTCTTCATTAAACCAGACAGTCCCAGTTCCTGCCACCGTTGTTCCCAGGTTTTTGCCTCCAGTCCCTCATCCCCTTTGAACCGCGCTGAGCGGCTTCCCGAGTATCGGCCGGATGCATTAATACACAACCCTTGGAGGGTCGCTCGATGTGCGGAAAGTGTCCCGGGCAAAAATCGGCCGCTGCGTTCCCCGCCCCCCCAGGTGAGAGAATGAAGCAAAACACCCGGATAAGCGGAAAGGGCCCCTTGGGGCGCACCAGCTTCCCCTGGATCCCTCTTCCTCTGAAGGGAAGGTCGCTTTCTCCGAAGGGAAACCAGCACTCCCCACGTTGCCCGCCCGGATGATTTAAAAGTCGGGGCGAACGAAGTTTCGTTAAAATAGGCTTTTCTCCGCCTCCCTCGCCGCTGGAATCCCCTTCCCCACCCGCCCAGCCTTTCCTCCTTCCCCGATAGAGATCGGCGAGGAACTCTTCAGAGTGGGTCGAGGGGAATGGGGCGGCGGCGGGGAATTCCCGCGTCGGTCTTTCAAGCCAGAGGTGTTAAATTCGGGTCTGGAGGCTCTGCGGTGCGGTTATCTGAGGTCTCGCCACCTCCCGTCTCATCCGCTAGAGAAGGGGAGGCGAGTTAACCCTTCCCGCGCAAGGGAGAGGCTGGGGGCTGGAGGCGCGCGGGACAGAAAAGGGAGGGGGCTGCCGAAGGATGCACAGGGGAAGCGGGGAGAGGAAACGCCCCACCCCGACGCTCTCCCCCCGGAAAAGATGGACCCAGAACCTGAAAATCTTCCCCCTCCCTTTGTTCGGATGTCGGCTGGGTCGGGGCGACCTTGGGCGACCCTCCTGGGCGGCCCTCCCCTGCTCTACGGATCCCATCCGCTTAGAACAGCTTTCCCGGGAAGCCGAGGGGAGGGGACTGCAGAGCTCTCGTTCGTCTGGAGAGACTTTGCAAAGCTCGGCCGGTTCCTAAAGCAATTCGCCTGGCCGTGTCCGGCTGCGCGCCCATCTCGAAAGGATCGCGCTCTCCTGCGGGCGCCCATTTGGCCGAGGTGTCTCCCGCTGCGCAGAGTCTTCTCAAGCCCCTTCGGAAGTTGGAGAAACAAACACCGGCGGGGAAGCGGCCTCTCCCTTTCGATCGCCCGGACTTTCTTCTTCGACCCCGCCGGAGGCTTCGGACGGCTGGCCTCCCAGGGTTGATTCTCTTCGGGAGCCCCGACGGCACGGCCTGCCCACTAATGCACCGCCGCTTCCGACCCCTCTCCGCGCTCAAAGGTGGCCTTCTGCCACCGGTCCAAGCGCAGATGCCTCTGGGTCGGAGACTGGATGGGGAGGGCCCGGGAGTCGCAAGCAGAGACCCCCGCTGGGTTTCGGCAGCCAGCGCCAGGAAAGCAGGCCGAGTGAGGGCAGCTCCGGCACCGCTTGGCAGGGCTGTCGCAGGCGCTGAGCCCCCAGATGCCAGCGGAGTCTAGCGGTCTGGGTGAAACGAACTTTTCCCCCAGGTTCTGCCCGTAAAACTGCTCTTGGATTGGAGTCTGTGGAGGGGGGGCGAACAGAGGTCCAGAGGGCGCGCGGGGCCAAACCCATTCCGGGCAGCCAAAAGGCGAGGGCACGCGGGGCAATGCGAAATGCCCCCCTCCTCTCGCGCCCCTGGTCGTTTCCCAATCAGCCGGGCCAGGAATCGACCCCCTTGCTTAGGGAGGGGGCAGAGATGTTCCTAAAAGCCGCCCCCCTCCAGCCTTTAAGCCGAGTGAGTCTGCGGGGTGGGTCCCTCCTGCTGGGGTGGCGGGGCCCTGGAGCGTGGGGGAGGGAGCGAGGGAGGGGAAAAGGGAGGGAGAAGGGAGGAGCCGGGCAGGGCAGGGACGGGCCGGGCAGGGACGGGCAGAGCCGAGTCGCGGGCCGGCTGCGCGTTGTGCAACGCTGCACTTATAAAAGGATCGCGCTGCGATGGAGCCTCAGAGGCCGGGGCGGAAGCGCGAGGCAGCACCACGGGCGGAGGTGAGCTGCGCCGTTCGTAGAGCGACTGATGCGCTGGGCAGTGAGGTTCCTCGCGGCGGGAGCGGAGAAAGAGGGGAGCGGGTCGTGTGCTGAACTTTTTGCAGTTGTTTAGCTGCCGGGAAGAGTGCGTCTGAGCATGTGCAGAGGACCTTCTTCCAGCTCTTCCCGTCGTGCCTCCAGGCGCCTCCCAAGGGGAGATTCAGCCCCATGGCAGGCTGAGACCAATATCGGGGTTCGCCCAAACCCCTGGAAACAGAATAAGCTCCGGGGCTGGGTTCGCACAACGCACTAAACCGCAAAGGCAAACCATCCTAAAAGTAGCCAAGCTCCGCTCACGGTGGAAATGCCACCGCGAGATCCTTCCCAGACCGAGGGAAGCGTGTCCTGAGAACACCGCCAGGCCGGGATCCCTTTCCCAGGCCTTCCGCCCGCCCGCCGGCCCGGCGCTCGCCCGCGGGGACTAAGGCTGGCGCGCGCGCTGGGGCCAGGGAGGAGCCGCTGCAAAGCCGGGACGCCAAGATTTCATCACTTGGATTCGGGGGGGAGGGGGGCTTCGCAGCGGGAGGGATGGCGCCTGCGTCTGCTTCATACAGGCAGCCCCTTCTTGGGAGAAAGGGTGTCGGTCGCAGAGCTGAGCAGTGCCAGGATTTTTGAGCCCCAGCCCCCAGTCTCACCCCGTGTCCCACCAAGAAGCCGGCAAAGGGCGCCCGCCCAATCCCCCCCCCCCCAATAACTGCGAGTGAGCAGCATTTCCCTTCCTTAGGGCTGGAGGGGGCTGGAAGTGTCCGGGTGGTCGTGAGTGCTCAAAGTTGGCAGCGTTGCCAGTCTGGGGATGGGCGGAGGGAAGGTCCAGGAGGAATTCTCAGGGGGGTTCCCTGCCTGCCCAGTGTGCTTTTCCTGGATTTGCTGCAAACACACACTCTCTCTCACTCACACACACACGCACATACACACATCCCGTGTGTTGTGACGGGGGGGGGGATTGTGACTCTGTCCAAGAGGACAGCTCGGGTGAGCCTACTGAGGACTTTGGGGCTTTCATTTTTCTAGGGGTCAGCCAATTTGGCAGTGGGCTTGGGCCACCCGATGGCTTGGGCTGCTCCAGTCTGCTTAAAGGGTGGGGGGGGCAGCCTGCCTCTGACGGGGCCCGGCCGAGCCCTTGCTCAGCCACCAGGCGGATCTAAGCGTTGTTCAGCAGGCGCTGGTCATTCAGTCCCGCTGGCCTGGCGGGGGTCTGCAACCGCTTTTGCCTTCCTGGCTGAGCTGGGCGCTGCGGCTGCCTGGAGTGCCCCCTGCTGCTCCCCGGTTATGTAACGGGGATGAGTCGAGGGCAGCTGGATGGCCACGGGCCCCGGGAGGCGCTGCCTCTGCTTGCCGGTGCCGGCGAGATGAAGGAACTTGTCCCAACCGTCGGCGGCGGCGGGGCTCATTAAGTGCGCACCACTTCAGAGGGCACCCGGACTGGCAGGGCAGGCCTGCCCTGATTGGGCTCCCAAGAGCCGGGCTGGCTGGGAGGAGCCCAGATGCATCGCGGCCCTCAGCCCGGCACAGGAGGCGAGGGCAAGGCAGGGCAGCCGTTGGTGTGGCCCCTGCTGGGCATAGCCCTGATCTCCCACGCAGCGACTTTGCCACAAGCCGCCCTCCGCCTCTGCCGCTCCTGGGAAGCGGAGAAACGCCCGTTTCTGCAGGAAAGCGATGCCAGGCTGCTCTCTGCACGCCCCTTGCCTCGACGGGGCTTTGTGGGGAGGAATGAAATCTCGGGCTGGGCGCATTCTAGGGAAGGCGGGGGATGTAGCCCGGCAGGAAAGCGACCCTCACAGGGTCACTGGAGCACCCAGTCCTGTCGGACAGCCGAACTTTCCCTCCAACAAAGACGCCTTTTTACTTGCCTTTAGTGCGACGCGTCTTTGGCAAATAATTCAGCCCTGCTTCTCCAGCCACGCAGCCCACCCGCCTCCTCCTCTGCTCCCCTGCAAGCCCTCCTTGCCCTGGCCTCGGATAGGGCAGGGTTGCCATCTCTCCCCCCACCCTTCTTCTTCTCTCCCCTCTCGCCTTCCTCCTTCTTGCAGCCCCCCTCCCCATCACTGGTCCCCGTTTTCCCCGTGCAGGTCTCAAGGGGAAGATGCGCTCCCCCAGCATTTCTGTGTGTGGGTTTCTGTGGGTCTGGCTGCCCCTCTTCTACAGCCGGTCTGTGAAAATCGACAAGGTGATCGCCGACACTAAAAGCCTCACCAAGACGATCGTTGCCAGGATCCAGGAGCACCAGGTAAGAGGGGCTCCTTGTCAGCCGCCGGGACGGTCCTCTCTTGCGAGGTTGGTCTTGCCCGGGATCCCCTGCCTGCCCAGAGACCGCCCTCCCTTCGGTGCCTGTCCCAATGCAGCCCCACTGGCTTCGGAGCCTAATCGGGAGCCCCTGGGGCGTCTGGGAACGCCACGGAGCCTTTGCACGCTTTACACACCCAGAGACCCAGCAGCTGCTGCTTCTGCCCGCGCTCTCTGGGCTCTCTGACTGCGTGCCTTCCTTGTGGAAGTGCGGCTGGGTGAGGCCCGAGCACCCCAAGGCCGCCCCATTGTCAGGCAGAGCCGTGTGGCTTTCGCGCTGCGGAGCAAAACAGCTCAGCAGGGCCAAGCCCAGCCGGTGTCCTGGGCCGGTTGAGCATCTTCGCCACAAGACGTGGCGGCTGCACAAGAAACCGTTATACCACAACTCGTCTTTCCACACCCACACGGGCGGGGACGGGGTGTGGAAGGGAGGCAGTCACCTAATTAGGTCAGTGCTGGGAATTTTCAATTGCCTCATCCTTGCTCTGAGGATACAGCGGGAGGAGGAGCCCGGAGGTAGCGCGCCCTGCCCCGTCCAAGCCATGGGGAGGAGAGCTCAAGTAGGCTGGCGGTGCACGCAGGCCGCCCCCCCGCCACACCCCCACGGGGCTAAAGGGCCTCTTGGATGGGGCCGGGGTGAAGGCTGTGCTTCCGAAGAAGCAGCCCCCGTCGGCCTTGGGAGGGGGAAGGTGGAGAGGGGTGTGTGTGCCACGGCCTCTTGCCCAGCGCCAGCCGAAAGAAGAGATGTCAGCTCCAGGCAGCGCCATTCAGACCGAGGGGCCTGAAGACAGGAGAAGCTGCCGGGGGACCCAGGGGATGTGGGGTGGGCGGTGTTGAGTTCAAGCAGAAGCTCGACAGCCATTCTCTGCGCGAACTTTCTCTGCTTGACCCATTCCAACTCTCGCGTGCGCAGACTCTGCTTTGACTCACTGGCCACTTCCCTGCCCCGCAGTTCCCTCCGCTGAGCCTGAAGATCAACGGCCTGGACTTCATCCCCGGGGAGCTGCCGGTGCAGAGCCTGGAGGCCATGGACGAGGCGCTGGAGCTCTTCCACCAGGTCCTCTCCAACCTGCCCCTGGAGGCCCCCGTCGCCCAGATCTCGCACGACGTGGAGAACCTCCAGAGCCTCTTGCAGCTGCTGGGCTCCCACCTGGGCTGCTCTCCCCACAGGCCCGCCCGCTCGGACGCCCTGCAGAACCTGACCGAGCGCCTGGCCGTCTCTCCCTACACCGCGGCGGTGGTGACCCTGGACCGCCTCCAGAAGTGCCTGCAGAGCATCACCAAGCACCTGGACCACGTGCACAACTGCTAGGGAGGGGCCGGGTCTGCCTTGACGAGAGGGGGAGCCCAGCAGGCGGCACCCCTGCAGCAAAACTGGGGGGGGGGGCGGCGGCGGAGGATTGACTTGCATTTGGCCCCCAAGCCTGGTTGTCAGATTCTTCCTGCCCCGTTGCTGTGGATTTTCTCGGTTGTGGGGGGTTGCTTTGTGGGGCAGAGAATTACTGAATATTGATGGTGGTGGGGATGGTGGTGGGCGAGTTTGTGAGTGTAGCAGGGGCCTCCTGCTTCCAACGGAGGAATGTCCGCGGGGGAGTGTCTCCGGTGCAAGGCTTGTTGCCCAGAGGGCCACCCTGGACCTCATCCCAGGCAAGCAGGCAGCTGACGATTATGGGAAGGGAAGCACCTGAACGGAGGTTGGTGGGCAGAACCTCTGGGCAGAACCGGGGCTTGTGGGCCTGGCTGAGCCCGGAGCAAGCAAGCGCAGAGCTCAGAACATCTGTGCTTTGCCGAGGCAGCCCCCAGCCACGCCTGAGTAGGGTAGGTGGTGGGTGGGTGGGGCAGGGCAGGGCAGGGCAGGGCAGGGCAGGGCAGGGCAGGGCTCCCTGAGATTCCAGGGGGCGGAGCGGGTGGGGTTTACCTCGGTCCATATCCGACTCCTTGGATTGGGTCTCTTCCCAAACAAGGCTTCGGGGCTGGAGCGGCGTTTCCCTCCCCCGCCTCAGAGTGGTGGCTGCATTCCTGGTCCCGGAGATCAAAGGGACGCCTCCCCTCCTCCCTCAAAGACAGACCTGCGTGAGCCTTTGGCTCTTGGCTCGTTCGCCCTTTGAGTCAACACCAGAACGAGAGGATTTCCCCCATTTCTCCCCGCCAGCTCTTCCTCCTCCGTCCCCAGACTGGCATCGCAACTCTCTTTTGGATGCGGCCAGGACTGAGGACGGAGGATGGGCGGGGGGAGGGTGGAGCAGGGGAGGCGGTGGCTCAGCCCCTCTTCCTCAGGCCACTTGCAGGCGGCCGAGGGGGAGACCCACCAGTCAAGCCGTGTTGAAGAGACCGGCAGGAAAAGGCGCTGAACCCGGTCGTGGAAAGACGAATCCAGAAAACTCGGCCCAGAATCCAGAAGTCCCGGGGATGCGCCTTCAGCCACGGCAAGCAAAGAGAATCCCTGGCGAAGGGCCCAGGGCGTTTTTGCAACCATCCGGGGCGCCTTCGCCCTGCGTGCCTCTCAGGAGGGCCAGGAGATGGGGGGGGGGAGTTAATGGCTTTCCCGGCAGCCACTCCGCACCTTTGAAAAACCTGCTTCATACGGACGGGCAGAGCCCAGGAGACGGGAAGGAGGCCATCTGGGAG
The DNA here is from genome assembly GCA_015471245.1 of Laticauda colubrina. Classification (NCBI taxonomy): domain Eukaryota; kingdom Metazoa; phylum Chordata; class Lepidosauria; order Squamata; family Elapidae; genus Laticauda; species Laticauda colubrina. The sequence continues at coordinate 772,013 of BLBF01000243.1, read as the reverse complement.
GGCGACCCTGAAGTACCAGACCGGCGATGGAGACTGGGGGTGGGGAGGCTTCGCCGGGACAGCGCGCTACACACAAAGAGCTCGTCGCGCTGCCGGCCTTGGCTTCTTCGGGGCCTGGGAGCGGCCGAGCTTGCAGGCGCCTCCCCTCAAGCAGACCGCCACGGGCGCTTTCGTTCCGGGCTGCCCGTGCGCCCACCCGAACGCGAACAGCTGAAGTCCGGCCAGTTGTGGTGCTTAGGACCGGCGCTTCCCAGCTAGGGAAGAGGGGAGTTATTGGGCACGGTGGAACGGGCCTGGGGGGGGGGGGAGAACCCACCGACGAAGCCCTTCCATTCTCTTGCCCCTCCTTGTAAAAAAAATAGTGGCCTTTTTATTTATTTCCGTTGGATTATTTTCCACGCTGATGGTTTTCTTTATATACCTGGAAGACTATTTATGTTTTATAAACAAACTTTGTGAATCTCTGTTGCTTCGGTTTCTTGGCTGGGCAGGGAGATGCTTCCACAAGGAGAGAGGGGGCTGTTTCCGGGGTCCTGGGCAAGGGGCTTGGGCAGGTGTGCTGGGGAACCAAAGGGCTTCCTGGACTTTCTCAGCCTTCCAAAAGCTGGTGGGCTTACTGCCCGGTAGAACTTCAACTCCCACCATTCCCAGCCAGTGCCTGTATCTAGGAGGGAGGGAGCTGGAGGGAGAGAAAGCCTCCCCCCCCCTTTCATAAGAACCGGATGGTTCAATGCTTCAGTGGACCTTCCTTCTTGGGGTGGGGGTCATCTTCAGACCCTCCCCTGGCTGCAAGAGCAGCTGCTGGCTGCTAAGACGCAGAGCCCTTCCCTCCCTGCCCCTCCCAGAGGCCTCTTTGCAGGACAAATGCCAGGTTTTGTCTTCCAAATCTTCCAAGGTCAAACTGCCTTTTGCTGATTTTTATTGAGTTTGTTACTCCCTGCCTTACAAGGAGGGTCTTGGTGACATTCTGGTGCTACTGGGCACCTCCTTGCACTCCGAGAAGCAGATGGAGCTTTGCAACTTTTACCTTCCCTGTCCAAACGCTTCACAGGCCAGGCTCCTAGGCCCCCCCCTTCCAGCCCCGGGCCCCATTGGCCAGGAAGGGCATCAATTCCAGCTTGATCAAGGGTGGCTCCCAAGGCTCTTTTCCACTCCTGTGCTTCCCCCTGGCCAAGAGTTTTGGCCCCTGCTCCTGGGCTTTTCCACTGGACACCATTGCCCTGGGATACGTCTGTCCTGGCCGTCAATACTTGCTTGTGGGGTCTTCTTCCAAGCTGTCCTTCTCCACAGGATCCCAGGAGGACCCAGTTTTCTATCTACCTGGGCTGCTTCTAATGAGCCTCCTGCTGATGCCCATGGAAATTCCACAGAAAAGAAAACAAGAAATGGCCTTTTCTCTACCATCCATTCATCCAATGACTGATTCATTCATTCAATGTATAGGTCACCTGTATGGCCAAACAACTCTCTCTGCATCTGCACAAAAGAGGGCTGCCCCAGCCCCTCTCTTGCCCCTTTGCCCAGAGGGCTGAGGGAGGGAGCCCATGGGATCGAATTGGCTTTCTCCCTGGGCCAAGTCAACACACACCACAACGCCCAGCCCCCTCCCCCATTGGCTTCTTGTGAGGTCAAGTGAAGGTTGTGAAGATGTGAAGCTGAGGTCAGGAAGCCTTGGGAGACCTTGGACCCCTTCAAGTCCAAGCAGCAGGTGGAGAAGGCATGGCAGCTGCTCCCCCAAATTATTCATTAAGAGGATGGTAGAGGTGAGGGAAGCCTCCACAGGTCAGCCTCCACCCCAGGGTCCCCTCCCAACTGCTTCCGAAGGAGTTCTTCTGCATGGGGCCTGGTCCAGGCTTCCTGGTCAGCGGACAGAAGCCGCCCAGTCTGGCCAGAGCTGAGATTGCAGCCCTTCCTGCCTCCCTGTCGCCCAGGTGGCTTACATTTTAGGACCTGAATTCATAGAAGGTATTCTTTTCGCTGGAAAACCAGAACATTTGGGGATTTTTTCAAGAAAAAAAGATCAAGTTTAAAACGTGGCAGATCTTTTGAGGACTCCTTGTGAACCATGATCCTCTTTCCTTTAATTAAGCCTTCCAGCCCCAGGTGATGACAGGAGAGCACGGAGCCCCTCTTGCTGGCTGCAGCTTTGCCTTCTTCCGTGCCCCCCTTTGGGCTTCCAGGGGGCCTTGTGCCTTGGCAGAGGGCCTACGGAGAGCAGGGCTGGGGCGCTCCCAGCCCCCAGCCCATCAATCCAGCCCCCTCCTCCTCTTCCTCCTCTGTGCTGACTTGGCAAAGAGCAGGGGGCTCAGCCGGAGAGGCGCCTCTGTGCCCCCGGGAGGAGGGGGCTCTCTCCCTCACAAGGGAAGGCAGGCAGGAGGGCCAGGGGCGGGCAGCCATCCAAGGCAGCCGCACCCACCCTCCCTCGTCCTCCTGTAACCTCCCTGCATGGCTGGTGGGGGGTGAGCCAGCCCCTCTCTTCACGTTGCTGCAAGAGGACACCTCAGGACAGGTACGCACCTGGGGGGGAGGAGAACCCCCGGCTGCTCCCGCCTCCCTCCCTCGTGGTGCCTAGGCCCCCCACCCTGTGAGGTGTGCGTGCATACGGACAAAGCAAGGTGCTCCAGGCTTTGCAAAACACACCTAACCTGGACCCAGAATCCACCTATTTTGTGCTTCACACATCACACTAAGCTATCCCCCCTCAGGAGTGGCTACCCACAGGAGGTGGCTAGGCCAATCTCAGGGCCTTATGGGGTTGGAGCTGCTAGGCTCATCACTGAAATGGTTCAGGATCACTCTGGAGAGAAACCTGGAATTATCATACAATCCCAAGGGTGTGAAGGCCCTGTGAAGTCTTGTCCAACTCTCCACCCAGAGTAGGCATCCTCAAGACATCCCAGACCAACAGTTGTGCAGCCTTTGCTTGGAAACCTGGAGAGAGAAGAGCCCCCTGACTCCAGGAGGCGGCCCTTCCGCTGCTCTCTGGGCCCAAAGAGTGTCAGGAAATGCTTCTGAGCTGGGCCCTCTCTGCCAGGGTGGCCCTTGTCTGCCCTCGGAGGTTCTGCAGAAGACCTGGGGTAGCCCTTCGAGGCTGGGAAGACTGCCAGGGGAGCTTCCTCTTTTGGAGGTTAAAGATGGGCAGGGCTTCGCTGTGACCTCAGAGACTCTGCCCTGCCCCAGGCCCAGTTCCTCAGCATCCTTCCACCTTGGGGACCAGGCCTGAACACAGAAGTGCTGGAGGGATCCGAGCCCACAGGCCTCCCTGGGCATCGTTCGCCTCTTGTGGATGCAGCCCAGGATTGCACTGGCTCCTTTGGCAGCTGCAGCACATGGCTGGCCCACTTGCAACTGAAGGCCTAACAAGGGGCCGAGCCCCCCCATCTCTCAAGAGTACCTCCAACCTTGTACCTGTCCACCTGATTTTTCCTACCTAGGGGCAGACTCTTATCAGTGGTGGGTTTCAAAAGGATTTACCACCGGTTTGATGGCCTGGCTTGGTGGGCATGCTTTGTGCACTCACAGAGGCTTTCCTACTCCTGCAATCCTGCACTCTCCCTGGAGCTTCAACAGGTAATGCGCAAAGCAGCTGCGCCTCAAAAGCAGAAATAAAGGCCAGTACGGGAGCCCCGGCAGGCAGATGGACCCAACTGCAGAGCATCAGAGAAACTCGGAGTGAACCGGTTCTCTGCCAGCTGATCTTCGGCGCCAGAACCAGGCTGAGCCGTTAGAATAGCACCATTGCCTCTTACTTGGATCACTGTTGAACTGCAGGCTTCAAGCCTTTCAAGATCTTTTGGGATCTCGAGTTGATCTTCTGAGGCCTTGCCGATCTCCTCCAGCTTTGCATTGTCGAATCATGTGAGGAGGTCCCCTCCGATCCCCTTCTCCAAGCCATTTAAAAAATGTGAAAGAGCCAGGATGGAGCCCTCAGGTGCCCCCTGCCCACCCCTGCTGCCATCAAAGGCTTGCGCTGCAGGGTGGGCACGGAGGAGGAAGGCCCAAGGCCCCCTCTGAACCCTGCCAGAATCTCTCCCACCAGCTTCCTGGCACATAGCTTGTGCCACAAAAAGCCTCCGAGGTGGTGATCAAAGCCGCAGCTGCCACAGAAGGTCGCCCAGCCTCCCTTCGTCTCTGGTGGGGCCCAGTTGGGAGAGGCGCCACGCAAGGGGAAGGCACCCAAGAGCCATCGGCTGCGTCCCTGGCAGCGTTTGAGCCTCAGCTCCAGGAGCAGCAGAGTTGGGTGCTAGAAGCCCTGTGGGGACCCTCACTTGGGCCACCCTCCCCTGGGGAGGACTCCACCCTGATGGTGAGCAAGCAGGACCCCTGCAGGCCGGGATGAAACCAGCCAGCTGCCGTTGAGATGCAGTTTGCGTGTCTCCACAGCAACCCAGGTCAGCAGAGGATACGCTGAGCGCAGAGGCAGCACCCAGGCCCTCGCCAAGAGCGCTTTGGCTGGCTGCCGGCCAAGGCAGAGCAGCCGGCGATGGAGGGAGGCCCCTCCCAAGAGGAGGTGGCCTGGGGCTGCCCCGCCTTGGCTGCCTTCCCCAGGTGGATTAGCTGGCGGAGGCCCAGCCAACGGCTCCCTGGCCCCAAGCAGCCACAGCAGCACCACTGGTGAAGTGGTGCAGAGCAGGGCTGCTTGGGCCACCAACCCCCTGCCACCCCTCCACCTGCACAGAGATGCTTCCACTGGCAGCCGCTTCCAAGAGCTGCTGAACTCAGAGGTGGGGCTGAATGGGCCTGGCTTGCTATCGCATCCTGCAGGTGGTGCCCAAGAGGCCAGAAGGAGGGAAGTCAGGTGCCGGGCATGTTGGTGCCCGAGTTTACTTTGCCCACAAACCATCCAGCAGGGGGCTGAGGTTTCCGCGCTGCCCAGTGGCAGGGCTATCGTCCCCCACATTTGCAGCGGCCGGGCAAATGTGCCTGGGGAGGGCAGAACCTGGACCCCACCTGGCTCTCTGCTGTTTGGGGCCGGGAAGGATTTGGCACCCGGAAGCCTCCCTGGCAGATGGAGCCATTGGCGGCCCAAAGAGGTCAAGATTAGCTCCCCCAGGCAGGACACTGCCAGTTGGCCTTCAGCCCTTGAACCAGCCCTGGGTGCTGTGCCACTCACTCTCAGATCTGCAGTGACTCGGTTGGCAGGAGGTCAGGGAGCTCCCTGGCATTCAGGTCGGTCTGTCTCTTCCCAGGGAATAAGCAGCCCTAGTGCCACCATCTATGAACCGCAAATCTGCATGCCAGTCTCGGGCAGCACCTCCCAAGACCTGGCTAAGCAGGGTAAACCTGCCAGGGGACTTCAGCGCCTGGTCCCTGCAAAAGTCTGTTTCCCCATTCTGGGAGGGCTTCCACAAACCCCCCTTCTGGGAATTCCTGCCCCCACAGTCTCCCACCCCACGCCTGGTCTTCCTTCCATCCGGCCCTCTGCAGTCGTCCCTGCAGGCCAGGCAGCCCCACTTTGGGCCCCCTGCTGGGCACAGTTCCCTCTCCACTCCAAAGGGGCCATTTTCTGCTTCCTTTCTCGGACTTCCTGGGTCTCTGGGTGAGGCCCAGGCCTTCTCTGGCCCACAGCAAGAGGAGCTCTGTGTCCCTTGGGGGCCTAGCAAGACTTCTGCTGTCAGCCCCTTACCCAACGGGGAGCCAGCCAAGGAAGGGACTGCAGGGGTGCCCTGGTTTTCAGTTGGCAGGTGCTGAACTGCCATCCAGGAAAGTCCCAGGAGGCAGCGACTCAGCCAGGCACCAGCCCCATCCCAAAGCTTCCGATTCACCACCAGAGCTTCCTGCCCTGAAGAATTCTGGCCTGAAATCCGGCACTGGGTCACGTCCACCAACAAGCTCCAAAGAAAATGCTGAAAGCAGAAAGAAGCAGGGCCCGGACCCCATCCCAATTCAGCTGCAGACCCCCACCCAGGGGAATCATGCCTCAACCAGGGACCCCTCTGGCTGGGGGGGGGGTGCCTTAGGGCCAGCATGTGACCAGGGGAGCCACCCCCACCCTGGGCCTCAGGAGCACAGCCCCCCCCTGGCCACAGGTGCTCGCGTGCCTAGCACTGGCCCAACCACTGCCTGTCTGAAGCCCTCCGGCCCTAGAGGGGCGTTGCGGGTGCTCCATTTTAGTCAGCAACATCCTTGGAGCTGCCCGTCTCCAGATGCCAGGCAGGAAGGGGGGGCCTTGCTCCTCTCACCACCAGTCTGCGGCGGTGGTGGCAGCCAGCCAGCCCATCACCACATGGCCTCCCTTCCCTTGCACTCTGGTCTGCATTTGCCTGGCTTCTTCTGCCTCGGGGCAAAAACCAGATGTTTGGCTCTGGATTGGGCTGGTTGGCAGAAGGTCCCACTTGGTAGAAAGGAGTGGAGGTGGCTGTCCTCCTGCTTGGCTCTCCAGGTGGGCCAAGGTCTTCAGAGAGGTCAGCTCCCCCCCAGAAGCCTTGCACAGTTGCCCTCTGGCCTCTCGGGCAGCTGCTGGGCATCCAGCCTTAGGTGGCAGGAATGCCCAGCAGTATGGCAGGCAGGAGCTGTGGGGAAAGGAAGGGCCACTTGCCCGAGGAGGTGTGGGGCAGGCAGCGGGAGGCCCTGGGGAAGGAGGCAGTCAGGTCATGGGGCTGGCTCTACACACATTTCCCTGGCGCCAGGGGGGGGGGGGGGCAGACAAACCAGGCTCCAGCTTTGCCTTATGAAGACCAGCCGCCTGCAACAGAAGGGCTTCCAGCAGGCAGGGGGCCAGACCCACACGCTCCTCTGCAGACTTCCAACATTCAGGACATCTGCAAAGGAAGATGGCGCTCCCGGTCCCAGCCCTCCCCCCACGGCTACGGGTCCCACCACAAAGCCCCCTTCTAGGTAAGGGACTTCCCTGGGGGGCCCTCCCAGCCTAGAAGGCCAGTGCAGAGGAGGCAGGGCAAGGGGGGTGGTAGACTGAAGGAGGGCCTATGGGAAGAGAGTGGAGGAGCCAGGAGGGCCCCCCAAAAGGCCAGAAGGTGCTTCCGGGGTGCAGGAAAGAGCCACAGGGATGACATCACCCTGCAAAGGTCCATGAGATACGCCCCCAAGCCCTCCCCCCCCTCCCCCAAACAGACCAAGGGGGCCAAAGAGGAGCACAAGCAGCTGAGCCTTTGGACTGGGGCAGGAGTGGAGGTGGCCCTCGCATCCTTTCAGGCTCCAGCGGTGGAAAGCCCCCCCCACGACTGTCGGGGGGGGTGGGGGGGCTGCCTGTGAGCTCATCTGTCAGACAGTTTCCCAGAGCATCACTCTTTCCACTCTGGGCCCAGCTGCGAATCCTGCTCCTAGGAGGATCTTAGGCGACTCATTGGCATTTTGCAAGACTTGGCTTAGCCTCCCGGGAGGCAGCCAGGCCAAAGCAGAGCCAGACAGCCCTTGCCCGTCTGCCCCCCCCCCCGCCCCCCGTTGGCTGGCTGGGAGCACGTGGGTGGGCTGAGGGGTGATTTCTCCCCCCGCCCCCGTAGGGCTGCCCTCGTGGGCGATGCCCAGAGCAGCCTGGAGCAAAGCCAGACCCCAAGCAGCCAAGGCTACCAACCCCACAGAGCCCCAGAGCAGCCCAGGATGGCCACAGGGCCGGCAGCCCACCTGCCTTTGCCTTCCCAGCCGAGGAGGGGGCTGGGCCTGGCCAAGACAGCGTCTCTGGGAGGAGCTTTGGGTCCCAGGCATTCCGGCAGCTAGAGGGGCTTCCTCCCAGGGCATGAGAAGTCAGGGCGGCTTTCTCCCCAAGGGGTCCTAGGATTAAAACCCTTCACTTAGCCACTGAAAAAAATGACCGTTTGAGGACTGTTTCCCAGTTATAGCCGTTGCATCACATGGGGATCAAAATTCAGCTGACGCCTGATTCGCATTTATGACGGCTGCCACGTCTCAGGGTCATGGGATCCTTTTTGGGGACCTTCTCACAAGCAAAGTCAGCTAGGGAAACCAGATCTGCTTAACGACGGAACCCGAGAGGCCTGGATCCCATCACATGCCGACCCAACAGCTGGGTTGCTAAAAGCTACCCAGACCCCCTTTTGCTCCAGATGGGATCCTCCACTCCAGACACCTCGAACGGCGTTTCCCCCCAGCGAGACGCGTTTGGGAAACTGGGTGGTGGAGGGGGGGTCCCATTAAACCGAATGAGATGGTCCACGGGGAGCAGGTGGGTAAAGCGCCCCCCCCCCCAAGGAATCCAACACATTACAGCACCCAGTTTTGATCACCTATCAAAAAGAGGTTGAGGCCCTGGAAAGAGTGTCGAGAAGTGCAACCAGGATGATGAGGGGCCTGGAGGCTCAAACATGCGAGGAATGGAACTGCAGGAACTGGGCCTGGCTGGTCTGGGGAGGCAGGAGAGCAGTGCTGCAATCGTTGAGGAATAGGCCCCAGAGAGGAGGAAGGGGTCAAGCTTTTCTCCAAAGCAACCAAAGGGTCAGACAGGGCAACCAACCAGTGGACCAGAAGCTGCCTCCAGATGTGGTGGGGCTTCCATCCCTGGAGCTTTCTAAGAGGAGGCTGGACAGCCAGCCATTCATCTGGAACGGCAGAGGGTCTCCTTGCTTGGGCAGGGGGCTGGACTAGAAGACCCCCAAGGTCCCCTCCAACTCTGTTTTCCTGCTAACAGCTTCAAATTGGCAACCCCAGGTGGACTTTGTGGGCTCCTCTCTGGCGCACTGTGGCAAAACGCCTGGACCAGGCTCAAAAAGCCCCCAGCCTCTTTAGCAGGATTAGAGCTCTGCAGCCCCCCCCCCCTCAAGAGAGATCCTGTGATCCAGGCCCAGGAGGAGGAGATGCCCAAGAACCACAATTGTGAGAAAGTCATTTATTACAAGATGCCAAGGAAGCGATGGGCGCTCCATGCTGGGAGCCTCCTCCTCCCCCCTCGCAGCCACAGCCCTCCTCCTGCACATCTCCTGCCAGGCTGCGTCGCCGGGACACACTCTGGCTCCCTTGGGGCTGGGCGCCCCCCCGCCCCTCCTCACAGCCCACAGAGGCCCTAGGCCAGCAGAGACCCCAGCACTGCTAGGGCTCCGGGGGGCTCCCCACCCTCCCTGCCTGCCTGCCCTCCATGTCCTGGGTCCTGCCTGCCCACACAGTGTGGGGAACCGGGCCCTGGGTCCTCTCCCTGGGGGGGGGGGCTTTCCCTGGGGAGGGGTGACTCATTTCTCGAACCACTTGCTCCTCTTGAGCTGCTGGGCGGCCTTGCCAGCACCCAGAATCCGCTGCTTGTACCGCTCCACCATCTGCTCGAAGCGAACCTCAGCCTGGCCGTGTCCAGCCTGCTTCTTTTGGGGGCCCTGTGGACAAGCACGGGGTGTGTGTGTGTGTGTGTGTGTGTGTCAGGCTCGGAAGCCCCGGGGGAGGGGGATACAGAGGCAGGTGGAAGGAGACCCCACCCACTCACCTGGGGGGCAGCTCCGGGCGCCTTCCGCTCTCTGGGCCCGGCCTTCTTCTTCTTCTTCTTCCTTCCCCTCTCGGGAGGGGCCCCCTGCGCCTTGCCCTTGTCGCGATTCCTGCCGGGAGAAATCCCCCCCACCTCAATCCAGGGAGCAGCATCGGGGGGGGGGGGGTGTTTTCTCCCACCTAGCTTGCAGAGCAGGACTTCCTCCGGCCATGCCAGGGACCCCGGAGCCCCCTCAGTAGCTGCCTTTACCTGATCTTGGGCCCCCGGTGGGAGGGGAGGGCCAGGACTCTCCGCCGCTTCTTGCCGTCCGGCAGCTCCACTGTCTCCTGCTCCTGCTGGGTCTGGAAGCCTGACCAGGAGGCGACTCCTTCAGTGGCCTTCAGACTTGGCAAGGGCCCAGGCCGCTTCCTCCTCTTCTGTCCACGGGGCTCTGAGGGAGCCTGAGGGCCTCTGGGGCCCCCAGCCTTCCCTTTGGCCCCCAGGGCCTTCTTCAAGCCCTTGGGTGGCTTCTGAGGGGCCCCTGGCCGGCCAGTGACAGGCAATGGCCCCTGACTGGCTGGCCCAGTGGCTGCTTGCTTCTGCCTCAGCTTTTGCTGCACGAGGGAGAGACGAAGTGTCACCTGGGGCCTCCCTCCCTTCCCCACCTCTGCACAACGGGCCAGCCCCCTCCCATTCCTGCCCAGTCTCCAGCTGGGGTGTGGTGGGGGCTCTCCCTGGGGTGATGCAGCCGGAGCCCCTTGGTCAGGGGCTGCCCCCCATGGGCCCCTAGGGGCACTCCAGGGGGCCAGGCACCTGTCCGGGGGATGATCTCAGGGGGCCCCTACCAGGCTGCGTTCAGCACGCTGCTCCTTCAGCCTCAGCTTCCGCCCGTCCTCCAGGGAGAATTCCACAATGGGCCGCTGGGGAGAGAAACAGCCCCATCTTGGACACCCACAAGTGCCCTCCTGCCCACAGGGTAGCCCCTCTCCCCTCCCCTGGTCCTTCTGCGGGTGGGCAGAAACTCCCTGGCCCAGTCACCTCTGCAGGTGGCCCAGCCCAAGCCTTGGGATGGCCAAGCGGGTGTGGGAGCCTCCAGGTGGATGGGGAGGGGGGCTCCGTGGACAAGCCCCGAGGGTCTCCAGAGAAGCTGAGCTCAGCCAGGGTCTCCACTTGATGGGCGGGCGGGGAAGAGACTCACCTTCCGGTCCCCAAAGAGCAGGGGGTTGTTGTTGACCTGGCGCAGGGCAAGCAGGGCGTGCTGGGGCTGCTGGAACTCCACGAAGGCGTAGCCCAGGGACTGGCCCCGCCCCTTCAACTCCCGCATCACCCGGCACTGGGGGTGGGAGGAAGCGGCCAGTCATTCGCTGGAGGCTGATCAGGCCCCCCCAAAGGTCGAAGGCTCACCCTCGGCACATGAGGGGCTTTGCCCACCCAGAAGGAGGTTGCAGCAAGGCCCCCCCAGCCAGGGATGCTCTGGAACCCGGGAACTGCAGCTGCTCCTGAGAACGAGGCGCCTCCAGTCAGAAACGCCGGGCTCAGTCATGCGCCCCCCGTCTCCTGCCCCCCTCTTGCCCTGCAGAAGTGGAGAAGAGTTGGGGGGGGGAGGAGCAGCGACCACCCTCCCTCCCTCCCTCTGGCTGAGCCCCGATTTCTTGGGCTCCAGAAGCCGCGCTGGGGACCTGCAGCTCTTGCCCAGCTCCCCGGGAGAATCACCTCCTTGACGATGGCGCCTGGCGTGCCACCCGCTGCCTGCAGCATGACCTTCCGCAGAGCGGCGCCATCCAGGCTCTTGGGCAGGTTATGGATGCAGAGCCTCGTCTGGGAGACAAAGACGTTCTGGTCCTTCAGCTTCTGGCGCTTCAGCTCCTCGAACTGGAGGGGGGGACCCCGTCAGAGCTCAGCCCACCCAGTACATCCCTAGAAGAAGCCCCCTCCCTCCCATATCCAGGCATCATCCAACCCGCTGCCCAGGGATGCCCCTCTGACCAACTGCCCTGCAGCCCTTGTCCCACCCCTGCTCGAGGGCCAGCCCCTCCTTCCTGGACACCTCAAGGAGGCTGGCCAAGGGCCCTCCACAGCCATAGCAACAGGCGTGGGCTGATGCTCCCCCACCCAACCAGTGCGGGGGGGCCACTCACCCGGGCCCTTTTGGCCATGTCAGCAGCACTGACCCCCTCTGCCGCTTTCGTGCCAGCCCGGATCACTGCAAGAGGAAAGGGAAGGTGAGGCTGGCCAGAGGAGGGCCAGGCTCCCTCTTGCTTCTCCTCCCCAGGCCGGGCTGGGCCCAGGAGCCCCGGGGGTGGGGGCGGGGAGGGGGGCAAGGACCTACTCACAGCCTTCCCGGGCCAGGTAGAGGTTGCGGGCACCGGTGGGCTTGGGGCTCTTCGGCCTTCGCAGCTGCTGGGCCTCCTCACGGCTGACAGCCAAGTCCACCCGGAGACGGCGGCCCCCCAGGTGAAGCCCCCGATCCTTGCAGGGAGAAAAACAAGGTGAGAAGGAAGCATCCCCTGAAGGGGCTCCTGTGAGCTCAAGGGAGCAGCCCCCCCATCCCCCCACAGCGTCCTGCTCTCACCTCACTCTCCTCCTGCGCCACCTGGAGACATTTCTGGGCAGCTTCCTGGGTGACAAACTGGGCAAAGGCGCAGCCTGAGGAGGGCAAAGGGGGGGGGGGTGATTGGAGGAAAGCAGGCAAGGATGGAGGGGGCTTCTGAACTGTCCTTGCCAGGAGGAGTGGCGACAAGGAGATCCATTTTGGCCCTTAGTTCCCCCCTGGGTCTGCCACAGGGGAATGAGGAACTAAAGGAGTGGGGAAAGGGGGGCTTCCCGGTGGCCAAGCAAGGGCACCCCGACTTCTCCCGCCAGCCCCACTCACCTTTGGAGTGCTCAGTGTCAGGGTGCAAAACAAGCCGGACATATTTCAGGTTCCCAAATTGCTCCAGCAGCTCCCCCAGCTCTTCCTCTTCCGTGTCAAACGAAAGGTTCCTGGAGGGGGGCAGCAGAGACGGCTCCTTCCACATGTGTCCTGCCCCCCCAACCTCCCCCGGGGCAGCTAGAGGGAGGTGGGCGCCCAGTCTGCCTGGCAGGGTGTTCCTGCTGCTGCCAAGCATGGGCAGGGGCTGCAGGCCAGGGGGCTCTCCCTGGACAGAAGCCCTTTGGGGCTGCAGCACAGCAACCCCCAGGCTCCCCCCAGACCCACCTGAGAAAGACAGTCCGGCCCTCTGCCACGTCCGAGGGGTGCTGCTTCTGCTTTGGGGGAGGGTCTTCTCCTGTGGGGGGAGGAAGTCAGTGGAGGAGACGACGGGAGGCCCAACAAGCAAGTGAGCCAGGAAGCCAGAGAAATGGGCACCAACCCCCCCTCCCCCGGGAGTCTCCACAGAGGCCTGGCTGCCCCTCCCCACAGCACCTGGGCTGCACTCAAGGCGGCCCCTGGGGAGCCCGGGGGGGGGGGGTGGAGAACGAAAGGAAGCCCCAGCCAGGGTGGGATGCCTGGGAAGGAGCCCCATTACTCTTCAGGCAATACAGGGAATCTTTCACTTACAAGCATTCATTTAGTAACCGTTCAAAGTTACAATGGCACTGAAAAAAATAACTTCCGAGCCATTTTTCTCTCTTACGACCAGAGCATCATCCTGGTGATCATGATCCAGAAGGGTCGCAAAATAGGGCAAAACTCATGTAACAAATGCCCTGCTTAACAACAGAAATGTTGGGCTCCCCTGTGGTCGTAAGTTGAGAATCCCCCGTGCAGGATCTTCTGCTGCTGCTCTGGGTATTGGCTGATTCCAGGGGTGCGGGCCTTCCTCATGCCCCACATCCCTCCCAGAAGCACCTGGACCCACCAACCTGCTCCTTCTTCCTCCTCTTCCTCCACGCTCTCCTCCCCCTCCGAACTCCCAGCCTCGTTGGATTCCTCCTCCTGCTCCATGGAGCTGGCCTCCTGCTCTTCGTCTTGGCTCTCCCCGGGGGGACTTAGAGGCCTGGGGTCCCTGCCAGGAGGAGAGGCCAGGCAGATGGCATCAGCAAGAGAGCATTTGGGGGGACGGACACCTGCCGGCATTGGGCGGGGAGAGGAAGCAGCAGAGCTCTGCAACTGCCCATCACCCTTGGGAGCCCCGGCTGACCACCAGCGCTGCCGCTTCTGCCACAGGCAAAGCCCAGGTCTCCCTACCAGCATGGCCACCCCAGGCTCCCCGCAGCTCACCTGCTGGGCCTCCCTGGCCCAGAAGCCTCCGGTCTCCCTTGCGTCCCTTCACTCCCACCCGCACTGCCCGGCTGGCCTTTCTTCTTCTCTGGGGGCGGACAAAGAACGTGAGGAAACGGTCTGGCCCTCGTGTCAAATCAGAACAAGGCTTATTGGGTCACCGGAACACGTGTGAAGCCTCGCCAAAATCTGGCTGCAAAACAGCCCTGGAAAGAAGGCGAAGAGCTGAACAGCAGAACAGATTTCTGCCCCCACTCAAGCCTCCAACCACCACCACCCCCATTCACATGAGACGGCCACTCACCAGCGGGGACGCCACCGTCTGCCTGTGCAGCCTGGAACTTCTCCCGGGCCACAGCCCAATCCACAGCCACCGGGCGCTCTGCAGAGAGTAAGGGAGCGCTGAGGCTGCCTGGGAGTGGCGCTGATGCAGGGCAGAGGCTTACATCACCCGAGTCCTTCTCTTGTCTGCTTTTAAAAACCTGACAGGCCTTCCAGCCAACTTAAGGGCTGCCCTGCTCAGCTGCCAAGCCTCAGCAAGATGGCAGGTGCCACTGCAGTGGCGAAAACAGACCTAGTGGAGACCCCTACCCTCTTTCCCCACGTGGCCAGGGTTATCGCCGTCTCCCCTCTTTGCCCACAACAGATTGACCCCCCTCTCTGCATCAGGCAAAGCCCTCTGCAAGTCCGCTTAGACCAAAAAGTCTCCTCGCTGCACGGCCCAAGGGAAATGGCAACCTAGGCAAACCCCAGCTTTCCCTTCTCAATCGGGGATGTGCCCCCCAAATCTGGCCTTAGAACTTTCTTAGGGACAGGAGCCGCCCAGCTTCCCCAGGCCGGCCAGCCCACCAGGTCCCTGGGAATCCCTTCCCTGCAGCCCTCAACTTCTGTTAAAACCCTCACTTTCCCCTGGATTTGAAGCTCCTCCTTCCCATGAAGCAGCATGGCCCCCGCTCGGTATCCTTTTATTCAGGACCCCTTCCTGCTGCTGACGTGAAGACGGTGTGCGAAGGGAGAGGGGAAATTTGCCCCCTCCCCCGGCTGGCATCCACTGAGCCGCAGCCAGTCCCTCTCTGGCCCCTCTCTGGGAGCCCCTCAGCACAAGGGACAGACTCCCACCCGAACCCTGAACGGGCTGCAGGGACTCACCTTTGATCTCCTTCATGTTCATCCCCTTCAGGGCTTTTCCTGCTTCCAGGACATTCCGGAACTGCACAAAGGCAAAACCGCGCAGCTTTCCATCTGGAAGGCAAAGATCAGGGCCAGAAGCCCCGTCACGCATCCACCCCTTCCCTGCACCCCAGGAACTGCATCTTCCGCCCCGCAAAGGGATGGGGGCAAAGCAGCCCCTCGCCCAGAGCAGGGAGTCTCCTGGCTTCACCCACTGGTGTCGAAAGACAGGCCTCTTATATATTTTGCTGCGTTTTGCCAGCCTAGGTGAAATGTTAACGTATTAAAGGTAGCCCTCCTACCCTGAGCCATGAGGCCAAAGGAGGGGGAGAGAGAAAGCGAGAGGGAGCCTTCGCCGGGACAGGCAGGAGAGAGGCGCCATGAAAGGGGCCAGGGGAGCGCATGGCTCAGGTGCCTCTTGGCCCTCCAGAGCACCAGGACCGCCTCCCGCCCTCCAGCTTTCCCTGCCCACCTACCAGGCTTCCTGGGCAGGGAGGCTTCCAGGACTGCCCCGAAGGGAGCGAAGGCGCTCTTCAGGTCGCCTTCCGTGCACTGGGAAGGAGAACCGAGAAGCCAAAGGGATTCAGGGGCGAAGCGCGCAGGGATTCGGGGGGGGGGGGGGGGGGGGGGGGGGGGCGGGGGGGGGGCCCGGCGGGCGCGGGGGGGCCGCCGGGGGGGGGGGGGGAGAAAGGCGGCGCCGGGTGGGAGGCGGCCCAGGGGAGACCCCCAAAAGCCGCACCAGGGCTCCGCAGTCTGCCCGGGACCCAAGCCCCCCGGCCCTCCGCCGCCGCTCACCTGCGCCGCCGCCGCCGCCGCCGCCGCCGCCGCCCGCCCTCCGCCTCTTGGGCCGCGCCAGCGCCAGGCTGACCCGGCGGCCGCCGAAGGCGCGGATCTCGCGCAAGGCCCGCTGCGCGTCCTCCGGCAGGGAGAAGCTGACGAAGCCCAGCCCGGTGCACGCCTCGCCGCCTGCAACGACAGCCCGCCCCGTCAGGCGCCGGACCCGGAGGAACCTCCCCCGCTCGTCCTCCCCTTCCCTACCCCGCTCACCGGGCGCCGTCACGGCCACCGCCCGCCGCACCGGCCCCGCCTGCCCGAACTCCCGCTCCAGGTCGGCGGCGCGGGCCGAGGGGGGCAGCCCCCGCACCAGCACCGTCCGCCCCATCCCGCCGCCGGGAAAACACGCGCGCGGCCCCAGCGCCGCCATCTTGCGCCTCCCGGAAACGGAGGGCGGGCCGGCCGGAAGCGACGGCGCCCCCGCCAGGCGCGGCGGGGAAGAGCGTCTCCGCCCGGTGGCGCGAGTGCGCATGCCCGGACCGGGCGGGGCTTTCCTCCCCGCCGACCACTGGTTTGCGGAAGGCTTCGAATCAGGCAGCCGAGGGGGCGGGGCTCCGTGACCGGCCGAGGAGGGTGGGGCGCTGTCCTCCTGCGAGCTCGCCCCGCCCCCGGGTCTGCCCGGTCCGGGGTTGGCATGCGGGGTGGCAGAGGCCGCGTCCCTTCCGCGCTGGGCTGCTCCGCTTCCAGCCCGGCTTCCCCTGCCTGCCCCGCGGGTGGGAAATGGGGGCGGTCAGGCAAGAGGCACGGGGGGGGGGGGGGCTGTGCGGGGGAGGCTCTCGTGGCCCCCGCTGCAAAAACAGCATTTGTGTCGCGCCCTCGGCCGGGACCGACTCCAAGCGGCCCCCTCCTTTGGCTCCAGCTCCGGTCTTTGCTCCCTTGTCCTCTTGGTGGAGGGGGACACTCGTGTGTGTGTGTGTGTGTGTTGGAAGAGTCCTCGGAGGTCATCTAGTCCAACCCTCTGCCGGTACAAGGAGCCTCAGAGCACCCCAGACAAAAGATTGTGGGTCTCAGCCCTCAGGGCCAAGGAGGAGCCTCCAGAGTCCGGGAATTCTCCCTGATTTTGAGCTGGGGTCTCCACCTGCCGGGGAGGGGGGGTCTTGTCCTTCCCTCCAGAGTCACCCCAAAGGAGAGATGGGCGGCATAAACACTGAATAAATAAAACTCCCCACTGCCTTCCCAGGGCAGCCCTTCAAGGCTGGGAAGACCGCTGGGAAGCCTTCCTCCTCCGGAGGCTAAAGATGCTCAGGTCTTCCTAGGGTCTTCTGTTTCCAAGACCCTCCCCATCTTCTTTGCCTCAGTTCCAGTGCCTCGCTGGCCTCCTATTGTGGGGACCAGAACCGGCCAAGGTATTCCAGGGCTAGTCTGGCCGGGGCAACGTGATCTCACAATTTGGCCTCTGTTGCTGCAGCCCAAGATCGCATGCTTCAGCGTGGCTGGCTCAGGGGGGGGGGGGGGGGTGGAGGGTTGGCTGCTCTCCTCCAACCTTTCCTCATCTACAGGTGGGCAGCTGTAGTTGCTACGTCCCTTTTGCTGTATGAATGCCAGATTTTAAAAAGAATTGGAGCCTGGCATTTTTTTTTGGGGGGGGGGGAATCCCCCAGTCTATTCCCCTTGACTGCAGTGGAGTTTTGCACTGCGAAGTTGATTTAATGTCACCCCAGCAGAATTTGGTGAGGCAGACCAAAGAGATGAGCGCTGCTAATCCTGACCTCACTGGTTTACACAAAGTATGAGTTGGAAAGGCACTTAAAGGACATCTAAACAATCCTTGACTGTCTGTCATTCAATCAACACTCTTTTAAAACATTTGGTGAGTGGGAAGTTCCCAGCAGAAGGTGGTGCTGAGGTCCAGCTTTTGCACCACAGAAATCTGCCTCCTTTTCATTTTCACTGACTGATTCTTCTCTCAGTTTCCATGGAGAAGAATCAGCCTCCTTTTGCCCAAGGCAGTCCTTAGCTTTGCAGAGCCCTCCCCACCTTCTCCTTGGCAAGTTCAGCCTCCTTTGAGGCTTCCTTGCAGGGTTGGTATTCAAGCTCGTGATCATCCCGGAAGCTCTTGCTGCGTCTCTCCTAAGTCCAGTGGCCAAAACTGTAGAAGAGAGACTGGACCCTCCTGGGGGTCAATGGGACTATTGCCCCCCCCCTCCCCATGCTCTGGCTGCAGGACTTCTGCTGATTGCACTTGGCTTCTTAGCGCTGTATCCCTGCCGGCTCATGTCCAGCTGGGGATCCCAAGTCTTGTCCTGTGCCCAACCAAGTCTTCTTTGAAGTGCTATGCTTTGCCTTCTCCCTCTGCAAGGGCTCAGCCTTGGCCTTCCTCCACCTGGCCCTGGCCCAGTGGCTGAGCCTGTCTAGGCCACGTCTTCTGTCTAAGGAGGATTGGTGTCACTTTTAAAGTTGTGGAAGAGCCTCGGCTGCTGATTTGCTGCTTCCTTCTAGAGTGAGTCAGAGACAAGGTGGGCAGCAGCGATGGCTCAGTTGCAAAGCCACCCTGGAGCCTGCTTGAGTGGATTGCCAATCGGGCTCGGAACTGAGCTCATGCTGCCTTGCCATCTGCCTGGAATCTGCCTGGGAAAAGACGCTCAAGCTGGGCTAAGGGCGCAAGAAGCGTTCACCAGAGGGCAGCAGAGTCCTGTCAAACCAGTTACAAAGCAACATGGGTTGTGGGAGGGGGCACATATACCTTGTGCCCGCCTGCAAAAATGGCCACCCACACAGCCCCAGCCTGG
This sequence comes from Laticauda colubrina, assembly GCA_015471245.1. NCBI lineage: Eukaryota > Metazoa > Chordata > Lepidosauria > Squamata > Elapidae > Laticauda > Laticauda colubrina. The sequence goes on along the minus strand of BLBF01000243.1, from coordinate 753,718 downwards.
CCTTGCCTGCTGTGGCTGCTGCTGGCAGATGCTGAACTGGTGCTGTGCTGTGCTTCCCTCCTCCTGTGTTTTGAGTGTAGATCGCAGAAGTAACCTTGTGGCTGACTGGCTCCCAGAATGGGTCTTTTCCCGCCTCTGAACTGCCTGCCAATCCAGAATGCCCGGGGGGGGGGGAGCAGAAGGGCACCCCAGGCTCTCCTTAGCTTGCTTGCCTCTTTTTCTGGAGATAGAATTGAGGCCTTGACCCTCCTTGACCTCTCAGCCTCCTCAGCCTGTCTTTAAGCCTGTCCCTCTTCCCGCCCCCCCCCCAGTGGGCTGGGCTGGCTGGAGTCCCCCCTCTCCTGGAGCCCCCCCCCACAGCTGCAGCTGCTTCCTCGGGTTCAAGGAAGAGGAGTCCCCAAGGCAGCAACCAGCACTGGCTGCTCCAGAGGCCCCTCCCCTTTGGGGTTAAGCACCTGCACAGCTGCTCCACAACCACAAAACCCTCGTGTTGCTGTTCATGCAGGGATGCCCTCGGCACCTGCTGCCTCCCCAATTCCCTGCCTGCTCCCTTTACACACACACACACACACACACACACACACACACACACACACACACACGCACACTTCCCCCCAGCCCTCGGCCCTGGTTCGGAAGGGATGTGGGGCAGAATCCATGTTGGTGCCACCAGCTGCCTGGCCCCCCAGACTAAGTGGTCCTGGCACCAGGGAATCCCTCGGCATCAAAGGAGGTGAAATGCCACCAAAGCCTCACCACAATGACATGTAGGACAACAGGTGGGGCCAGTGGCTAAAGCAGCTGCCCGATTGCCTGCCCCCAACCAAAGGCTTTGCCCTGTCCAGTAGCACCCAGAGCTGCCTCTTGCGAAAACCTGGTCTGGCACATTAGGCATTCATGGACAGTCCTCCACTCATTACCGCAAAGGAGCCCAAACTTTCCCTCGCTAAGTGAGATGGTTGCTAAGTGGATTTTGCCCCATTTCATAACCTTTCTTGCCATGGTTGTTAAGTGAGTCACTTCAGTTGCTAAGTGAATCTGCCCCCCTCTGGCTTTGCTTCTCAGAAGGTCACACAAGGGACGCTGCAGCCATCATAAATGTGAGTCGGTTGCCCAGTGTCCGAATTCTGATCCCATGACCACAGGGGGGAGGGGGGAAGGGGGGAATTGCTACAAAGCCTGTAAGTGTGAGAAAGGGTCAAAAGTCGCTTTTTTCAGCACCATTGCAACTTTGAGCATTCACTGAACGAACGGTTGTAAGAACAGGACGCCTTTTAAGGCCTCCAGAAACACCTCGCAAAGGGAGGCTTGGCTGGGCTTCAGAGTGGAAGGCCGCTCAACACACACCTATCACAGCGGGGGGGGGGAGGGGGGAGCCACTAGAGAGCAAAGGCCCAGGGGGGGCAAATGCGCACAACAACACAGCGCAGGAAACACACAGTCATGGGTGCCTCTGCCGGCCTTCCGACGCAGAGCAAGGAAAGCAGGGGGAGGGTTGGGGTTATGTGCCCCTGTGCCCCACAAGTCAGCCAGCCAAGGGGCTTCCCTGAAGCAAGCAGAGGTGGCGAAGAGCCCAGGGGCTTCTGACCAACCCCTGACCAGGGGGCCTCTGACCAACCCAGCTGGAGAGACTGGCAGGCTGAGCACACTGGCAGTGCCCACAGCGCCTTGGTTGGGGGCCCAGAAGGGGTTCTGAAAGGAAGAGGCTATTTTGCAGGGGCGGAAGTGCCTGGAAGGGGCTCCCCTCTGCTGCCTCTCCTCCCTTCCAAGGTCAGGATGGGGCAGGAGGGTCTTATGAAGCCTGAGGGGGGCAGGATGGCTGAAAGGGGGGAAGGAGGGAGGGGCTGGTTCTCCTTCACCAGTGCCTGGAAAGAGGCGGCGTCCATGCCTTCTTCCTGGGTGGAAAGAAAGAAGGCCCCTGGCCCAAAGGGGCTTCAGGCAGGCCTCGTGGGGCTCTCTCCCCCCACCCCATTTCCCAGGGCTCTGAGCAGAAGGGGTCTCCCGGCACCTTTCTGACTCAGCCCAGGGAGGGGGGAGGCTGGACATGGGGGGTCACCACCCAGCAGCAGCAGCAGCAGCGGCCACCAGCGGGGTCAAATCCCAAGTCCCCCAGAAAGGCCTTTGCTCATCCTTCCATCAGATGCAAGAACTCCAGGGGATGGGGGGGGGGGCTTTCCCATCAGTGCCCCTTCCCTGTCAATCATGCATCAGCTACTGGTGGTCTGTCCCCATGGTGGCCCCAGGAGAGTTGCCCTGAGTCCTAATGGCTCTGCTTCAGGTAGCTGGTCGTTGCTGCCTCTTGAAGGGGCGGCCGGCAAGGGTGAGGGCTGGGGAGCAGGTGACAAGGAGATGAAATGGTCCCCACCCTGCTTTTCCAGGCCTTGCTGGCAGGAGGGGCTGCTGCTTTCAGAGCTGCCCACCTCCCACCTGCCCTTGCCTGGAGGAGCAACAAGGGAGGAGGCGTCCCAAGTAGCAAGCCTCCTGCCTCTGTGCCAGGGGAGCCTGCCAGGGGGTCTGCTGCCAAGAAAGCTGGCAACTTCAGTCTGGCCTGGAGGGGCTTGCAAGGATCTCGGCCAGCCCAGCCTGGCTGGAAGAGGCTCAGGGAACTCGGCCAGCTACAGTCAGCTCAGGAGCCAAACTTCTGTCTGCGGCCTGTCCAGGTAACCCCCGCTGGAGGATCTGGGCCTGTGTGGCTCTCTCCTCACCCACCCCTCGGGCCCTTTTCAGGAACTTGGGATCTGACCCCTGTTGTGGGTGCTGCTGCTGCTGGCCAGTGGCCCCAATGTCCACCTCCCTGCTAGGACCACTTCTGGTTTGAGACCTTCCCTCCTTGGCTTTCACTCTCTCTGGGCTGAGTTGGAAAGGTGCCAGAAGCCCAGCCCCCCCCCCCCCCCCCCCCCCCCCCCCCCTCAGACCTGGGCCCAGGGCAGCAGGAGGAGGAGGGACAGAGACGCTCAGGGAGACCTTGAGCCCCATGTGGTCTTCCTGAAGCCTCTCCGGGCCAGTTGCCTCCTCCTGGGAATGCCAGGGTGGTGGATTCCACGCCCATTCTGGTTCAAGTTTAGCCATTCCTCCCAGGCCAAAGGGCTCCTGTTCCACCACTGGAATCCCAGGGCAGCAGCTGCCACATGCCAACCTTGGGTGAATTTCTCTGGCCCTGGAGCTCCTGAGCCAGGCTAAGTGGCATCTGCCAGGCTAGGAGGGAGGGGCTTTGTCCTGCCAGTGTTGATGGGGAGACTGGGCTTGCCAGAGCAGCTGAGGGCAGCACCTCCGTTTCCCGGGCTTCAGCTCCACTACGGGTGGGCATTATTCATTGTAGTTTTATGGTCTGGGCACATTTGTGGGTCTGTGTCTCGGACACTGACTGGCTGGCATCCAGAGCTGCCCGTGGGGAAGGGCTGACAGCACCTGCTCCTCAACAGCAGCCCTGTGGTGGAGGCCAGCCTGAGTGCCCAGGCTGTGGGGTGTGGAGGGGCTTGGAGCCTGGCTGCCCCATCAGACTGAGTCCATTCTGTCCCGCCCAGCCTTGGGTTCTTCTGAGGGGGCGGGCCAGAGAGCCCTGCTGACCAGGCCCCTCAAGCCCCCTCCCTGCTTTCCAGGCAGAGGGCGGGGGCTTCAGGGTCTCCCCCTGCTGGGCAGGCCGGCGCCCCCAGCCAAGGCAGAGGAGCAGGAGAGGGGTCTGGGGCTCTCAGGATCCCCCTCGCCGCGCAGGAGGCCCGTCCCCCCGCAGGCGGGCGGCTTGGCAGCCTCCTCCGCTCCGGCTTGGCAGCGACGGTAGTAGCCCCGTGCGGGCGGGGCCGCTGCCGCCGCCGCCGCCCCGCCTGCGAGAGGTCCGCGCGTGCCGTCTGCGGCGGCCGCCGGGATGCGCCCAGAATCCGTGGGCAGGGGAAGGGGATGGGGCGGGCGCATCCGTCCGACGGCAAGCGGGGAGGAGTCGCCGCTGCAGCCGCTTGTCACTCGGGCTGCTTCGCCGCGGCGCCAGGCGCCAACTGGGCTGCTGCGAAGAAGGCGAGCTCGGGAAGGAGGCGCGCTGCGGGCCGCCGCTGGTCAGCAGCAGCCCGCTCGGGCCGGGCCAGGTGAGCAGTGCCGGGCCCGCCGCATCCTCGGGGCCCCGACGGCGCCGCTGAGTCCCCGTCGCCGAGCCTCGAAGGGGATAAGGGGGCAGCATTTCCTCGGGGCCCGTTCTTAGACCCCGCTCTGGCCCCGGTGGAGCCGGCGGGCGGGCAGGCGAGGCGGGCTCCGGGCCGCGCGTGGGTCTTGCTGTCGCGCGAGGCGGAGGGCAAAGCGCGCGCGTGGGCGACTTCTCCCTCCCCGCCGCTGCTTTCCCTGCGCGGCTTCCTTCTGCTCCGCGGCGGCCCCCGAACAATGCGGCGCCTTCCCTGCGGGCCCCCCGAGCGGCTCTCGACTCCCCGCTTGGTTTTGCGGCTTTCGGGACCGGCCGAAACTGCCGGCCGCCGCTGCGGGAAGTGCGCGGCTTTTTCTGGGCCTCCCAGGTGGGATGCGGCGTCGGCGTCGCTTGGCTTCGGGGGGGGGGGGGGCGGAGGGCACAATTCCCTTGGCCGTCTGGCGGGAGGCACCCCCCCCTCCGGTTCTCTTGCGGGAGGAGGGTGTCCGGATCCAATGCGCCTGTACCGCTCCGCGGTCCGGATTCCGGAGCAAAGAGTCTTGCTATGGTCCCCCTCTTCCTCCCCCTCCCCCGGACCTCGGGAGGCGCCGATGTGGGAAGCCGCTGCCGAACCGCCGCGCAGTCCCTAACGGAGTTGCGAGGACTTCTCTGGGGAGCAGCACCCCCTCCCCCCTGACAAGGAAGGGCCAGGCTCAGCAGCCCCAGGGAGAGGAAGGAAGACCCCTGGCGAGGCTGTCGTGGAGGATAGCCAGTGGCCGTTCTCGGAGTCGGGCCCAGGTACAGGTGGATGAAGCCCCCAGGAAATCTCGGGACACAGCCAGCCTTTGGCGCTGAACCCCTCCCCCTGCCTCTTGATTTGGGTTCTGTTGGAAGATCTCTGGGAACCCCAACCAAGGGAGCTGGTCAGCGTCCAGAGGAGAGACTCCTGGCAGGAGGGGGTGGGGGTGGCTGAAGAAGTGGCCACCGGGCTGCCTCCCCCAATCGCCCTCCTTTGGGATCCTCCCCAAAGTGAGGCAGGGATGTTCCTGAGCTGCATAGTTTTAATAGCAGAGGGACTGGGGGGGGGGGGGGGCCCCCCCTTCCTGGGGGAGAGGGTATAAAACACTGGGGGGGGGGGGGAGTTGGAGAGCACACACTCTGGTGATTGAAAACATTCCGTGCATGGACAGCCATGCAATGCACTGCCAGCCTCAGCATCCTCCCCCCATGTGACCCCTCCCCCCACCGCTTTGGGAGGAAGGGGCAGCACCACATTTTCTGAATGGCTGAAGCCCAAGGGCTCCTTCTGGGCCCCCCTTTGGCTGCTGGTCTCGTGTTCCTGGGGCCCCGTTGCCCCGTCTTGGGCCTCCTCCCTTGGGTGGGACAGAGCTCTGGCCGGGGCTGCCCTTCCTTCAGGCCCCAGATAAGCCAGGCCTGTTCAATCGCTCCCCCCCCCCCCCACCAGCAGAGCCCATTCCCTGATTGAAAGGCTCATTTGGCCCATGTTTGGGGGCTGGCTGGGTACCTTCATCCAAGGCTGCTGGGCTGGTGGAGGAAGAGGGGAGGATCAGCCTGTTGGGCCTGGAGGTGTCAGTTCCATGTGGGGAGGAAAGGCTTCTGGGCCCAAGCCAGGGGCTCTGCTGGGGAGGGGAGGGGGGGCTGTTTCCCCTAAAGGCTGATGTGGATGACGGAAGGGAAGTTGATGGCTGGCAGGCAGTTGGGCCTCAGGGGTATGAATATAAATGGCTGTTCCCTCCCTCTGGAGTCTGAGTCAAGGTCTGGGGGCAGGGCTATTGGGGGACCCCCACCTTGCAGTCCTGGCTGGGGTCAGAGGGTCCATTTGGACTCACAATCATCCCCCCCTCCAAGAAGCCCAGCCTGGCTGATTGGGGCACCTGAGACAAGATGGGGCTAAACTGGGGTGGGATGGGTGGGGGGGAGATACAGTCTGGAAGTCCCAGCTGCTGGGAGAGGACGGGGCTCTTGCCCTCCAGTCCAGGGTTGCCAACAAGCGACCCAACAGCTGGACTAGATGGGCCTGATGTTCTTATGCAGAGGTTTAGGTGATCTCTAGCGAGACCCTGGCTGGGGAATCCTGGGAGCCCACCCATCTCCCAGCGACCAGGACCCACTGCTCTCTCTGGTGGATTGTCGATGCGGGTCTGGTTGAGTTGCACAACCTTCACACCCTCAGCTGCCTCCAAGCTCTGGCTCCTTTCGGGCTTAACATGCTTTGTGGCTCTTGGCAACACACTTAAACAAGGTCCAGCGGGATTGGGTGGATGTGAGGATGCAAGCCAGGTATTAAGATGCTGTGGGAAGCCGGCCATCGCCCGAAGCCCCCCTTCCCCCGTGGTTGGTTTGTTCAGCCAGACTGAAATGAGATGGCTAACCTGAGTGGAGCATTCAGCCTGTTGGGTCACCCCCAAAACGGGGAATAATTCAATGTTCAGGTGCCTGGATTTGCGTGAGCCCCACTTTGACCTCAGCAGCTTTTCAGCCCTTTCTGTGGTTTTGCAGCTGAGCAGCTTGAGAAGCAGGATGGAGAAAAGGGTCTTCGCTCCGTTCCTGAGACAGAGGCGGTCCTCAACTTATGACCACAATGAAGCCTAACATTTCTGTTGCTAAGTGAGATGGTAGTTAAACTAATTTTGCCCCATTTTATGACCTTTCTTGCCACAGTCGTTAAGGGAGTCTTTGCAGTTGTTCACTAGTAACACCATCGTTAAGTGAATCTGGCTTCCCCATTGACTCTGCTTGTCAGGAGGTCGCAAAAGGGGATCATGTGTCCCCTGCAGTCATCATAAATGTGTGACAATTGCCAAGCAGTTTTGATCACATGACCCTGGGGATGCTGCAACGGTCATAAAGTGTGAAAAACGGTCATAAGTCACTTTTTTTTCAGTGATGTCATAACTTTGAACCATCACTAAATGAGCTGTTGTAAGTCGAGGACTCCCTGTATACAGTTGTGGAGCCATAAGCCCACTGACCCGATGGGACTCCTCAGCCCATCTGGCTCAGCCCCCCAAGAGGCTCCTCAGCAAACCCGGCTCTTCTGCTGCAACTGAGGGGGGGCGGGGGAGGCATCCGGCCTGGGTTAAGAGCACCCCCCCACCTCCATGTCTGTGCTGGGAAATGCTGCCTGCTCCTTGCTGCCCCCCTCCTCTCCCCCCCCCATGAGGGAAATGGGCCAGGTAAGAAGTTGGAGATATAAATAAATAAGGAGAATTAGGGGCCTGGAAGCTGAAAGATGTGCAGGAACCGGGTAGGTCTTGTTTCATGGAAAGAAGGACTAGGGGTGACATGATTGTGGTCTTCCAGTATTTGAGGGGCTGCCCCAAAGAAGAGGGAGGGTCCACCTGTTCTCCAAAGCCCCTGAAGGCAGCAGGACAAGAAGCAGCAGATGGAAAGAAATTAAGGAGGGAAACAGCCTGGAACTAGGGAGGAATTTCCTGGCAGTGAGGAGTGGAAGGATTTGCCTTCAGAAGTTGTGGCTGCTCCACCACCAGAGGCTTTTAAGAAGAGACTGGACAGCCATTGGTCTAAAATGGTGTAGGGTTTCCTGCCCGAGCAGGGCATGGGACTAGAAGACCTCCAAGGTCCCTTCCAGCTCTGCTATTCTATCAATCAATCAAAACTGGCACTGCTGAGGGCCCAAGCCAGGCTTCCAGTCTTGCAGACGCTGAGGTGTTAAACGGTTGACACCAGCAGCGGAGTTGCCACCCAGCCTCCCAGGGCACACAGCAGAAGAAGAGCATCCCTGCCTGTTTTGGTGCCTGGCTGGCAGCAGCATGCCCACAAGGCATCCGGGTCCGGCAGAGCAGCTACTTTGGGGCTGGGCTGTCAGCTCCATTGGCTCCTGCCTCTTCACCTGTCGCCCACCAGTGCCCAGAGAGGGAGGTGGGGGAAATGCCAGCTGGCATTGGAGCCTGTCACTTCACACGGCTCGGCTGAGCTGCGGTGACATCCCGAGAGGGAGCGTCTGAGCACAGAAATGCCCAAGGCTGGCTGATGCCCCCGTTTCTCTTCCTCCTGAAGGACGGGGAGGGGGAGGCACCAGGCCTACTTTCTCACTGGGCATCCTGGATCTGGGCAGCCATGGGTTCCTTCTGCCCCAAAGGGTGCTGGGTGTGTTTGGAGCCACAGAGAAAGTCACTGATGGGAGAAGGAGGAGAGGAGGAGGCAGGCCTGGGGGAGGAAGGGGCCAGGCAGCTGAAAGGCAGGGGGGGTGAGCAAGAGGGGCCCAGCCCTTCTCCCCCTCCCTCCCCAGGGACAGAGGCACATGGGAGTTCACCTCCATCCCTGGAGGGAAAGTCTGGGGTGGAAAGTCCCTCCCTCTCTTCAAGGCTGGGATCCTTTGCTGCTTGGTGACTGGAAGGTGGGGGGTTATAGGGAAGAATCTCCTCTCCAGGCAGCCCAGCCCAGCCGACTGAGAGCCTGGGGGAGCCTGCACCCTAATCTTAGGACCCCCCCTCCCCAAGATCATAAAGGTGAAAAATGGTCATGTCACTTTTTTCAGTGCAGCTGAAACTTTGAGTGGTTGTTAAGTGAACGGCTGTAAGTTGAGGACTCTGTACTTAGTTCCCTCCACCCAACTGGGGGGGGGGGCTGTCCCAGAGAGGCATGAAGGATGAAGCGCCAGGTGGCTGAGAGCCTGGAGAGACTCTGCTGCGCCCCAAAGGGTGTGGGGGGCCCTTCTTAAAGGGGCTTGGTTGGGGCTCTCCGAGGGGTCTCTCTGGGGGCCCACCTATGGGGAGGAGGCACCAGCGGCCGGCCCTTCCTCTCACGGCCTTTTCCAGGCTGGCACCAAGCCCAGTTCTTTTGCTCTCAGCACTCCCAGCATCCCAGCCCCTCTGGCCCAGAGCCTTGCAGGCTGTGGGGCTTGGCCTTGGCCTCCTTGGTGGCGCTACCTCCCCCTCCCAGCTCAGTCCAGTTGGAAAATGTGGCCACCAATGGGCTCTCTCCAGCAGGGAGGGCAGGTGCCAGGCCCAGGGGGAACTCGCGCCTCCCCTCTGGACGCTGCAGCCAGATGTGCCAGGCTCCCCACCTGCCTCACTCGCTCTGCCCGTCATCTGCCAGGTTTCTCGCACGTGGGCTGCCTCCCTCCCCCGTTGGGCTTGCAGGGTCCCCTCCGGCAGCTCACCTGGGTTTTCCAGGGCTGGGGGCTGCAAAGGGGGCTGGGGACCTGCCCCTTGCTCTAGAAGCAGGAGGGCTCTCTGGCCACCTGAGAGCAGCCTTGCTGCGGGGCCGCAGAGTGGCCCTGAGCACCGGCTCTCTTGTGGAACAGGGTGCTGCTTTGGTGGGAGGGGCACTTGGGGGTCTTGTCAGGCCAAAATGGCTCAGGTTGAGGTGCTTCAGGTGACAGGTGCACGGTTGCTAGTGGGTGCCAGAAATGGCTGGAGGGGAACATCTGCCATGCTGCTGTGCCTGTAGGATGTTGCTCACACCTCAGTTCTGACCGGGAGCGGCCCCTCTCTTGCGGGGGTGCAGAGGCTCTGCGCTTCCTAAACATTTGCTGTTGGTGCAAGATCTTGACACACTTGTTTGTCAGCTGTTTCCCTGCATCTCCTCCTCAGCCCCAATTCATGTGCTGATTTCATTCCTTTTGCATTGCTCCTTAATTCTGGTTGACCAGCGCACTGAGAATCACCCAGGCCTGGTCCTGGCCCATGATTTGCCCATTGCTGGCCAGGGGAAGGAGGCCTCTGCAGCGCCTTCTTTGTGGGGGTGGCTGCCAGAGAGGCTCCTCTGTCCGTCCCCCTTGGGGTGGCTCTGGGAGGGGTCTCAGCTCTGGGGATTCCCATTGTGCTGAGCGGGCTGTCACCATTCCACCTCATTCGCCTGATTTTGCATGTTTTCAAAGGTGCATAAAATGTGTGGGTGCATTTATCAGGAGGAAACATGGGCAGGGGGAGGAGTTGAGTCTTCCCTCCCTGGCTGAGGCCTGGGACCCTCCTTGCTCTGTCTCAAGTTGAACCTTCCCAGGAGCGAAAGGTGATGTTTCTTGGAGACTCCGGAATCCCTGGGGAAGGAAGGAGCCACAGTTCCTGACCACAGGTGGCATTTGGGGCTGTTTCTGGCTCTGACCCGGGTCCAGAGGGGCAGAGTCGGTGGCCTCTCCAGAGGGAGCTTGATAGCCGCCAGATAGCCGACGCTCCCTCGGGGCCCTCAGCTGCGCTTGACCCTCTCCCTTTTCCTCCCCAGGTGCTTCCTGCCGGCGGCGAGATTCACACCGAGACCAATGTGGGAATTCCTGCTGCTGCTGCTGCTGCTGCTGTGCCTGTCCCCGCCCCCGGGCTCTGCAATGCCCCCGCCCCCTGCCCAGAATGACTCCGGGCCGGACCTGCGGAGCCCTGGCCCCTCCCCGACCCCTCCCGCGACCTCCCCCCTGCTGCCCAGCCACAGCGAAGCCCCTGCCTTGCGGCTGAACCTGGGGCTCAACTTCCAGGTGAAGGTGCGCAGCCAGGGGAAGGGGCAGCCCCCCGAGGGGCCCGGGAGAGCCGCCCCCAGGCCGCCCCCGCCCCGCACCCAGCCGGACGCCCCCGCCCACTCCCCGGCCGAGAGCGCCGGGGGCTCCGCGGGCGTCGGCCCGGCTGAAGAGCCGCTCGCTGGTCCCACGAACGGGGCGAGCAACGGCTCCTCCTCGACCCGCACCCCTCCGGGCCCCCGGCCCTCCACGACCCCCCTCCGGCCACGGGAGCACAGCAGCGAGCTCCAGTTCCAGGTGGACATCGGCCTGAGCGCCGGGCTGGGCCAGGAGCGGGGCTCGGTGCTCGGAGGCGGCGGCAGTCTCCTGCCCGTCCTGGCCGACGCCTTGGGGATGGCCGACCAAGGAGGGGGTCCCGGTGAGTAATGCGGAAGGCCTCGGGGAAATGGGGGGGGGGATGCGCAAACGCCGGTCCCGAAAAGGCCGGGGAAGGAGAGCCCTGGAGCCGGTGCCGGGAGATCCAGCGTTGCACCCTGCAGTTGTCAGTGAGGGTCCCTGCTGAGCCCCCAGCAGCTCCGGGCGGTCTTGGCCAGAGGGAGAAGTGGGGCCAAGTCTCTGGCCAAGTCCACCTGGGTGGAGGAGCCCAGAGCCCTTCTGACACCCCCCCCCCCCGCACCCCCGCAGATCTGTTTGGCTTCACCCTGCCTCCGGAGCTGTGGAAGCTCCTGGAGTGGAATGTCACAGCAAGCCCCCTGGAAGAGTCTGAGGAGCCCCCCTGCACTGCTGAAGGGACCCTGGAGCCAGGTAAGAGCGTAACTGGGGAGCCCAGGCTGCCCTAGCCCCCCCACCCTCCCTCCCTTTGAGCGCCTCCTGGCTGTCAGTCTTGCCCTCCTCCAAGCAAGAGGCTCCTGGATTGGGGGGAGGGCGGCAGGGGGAGCTGCCATGCACTGGTCAAGGAAGTTCTCCAGCAACACAGCAGGATGGATCACAGACAGATGGGAGATGTCAGGAGGTTGGTCTCCCCCTTGAAAATTTCTCTGGATTGGATGGTGGAGCAGCCAAGGGCCTCTGGAGCAACCTCCCCCCCACCATCCTCTTCCTCCAGGAGCTCCCTGGAAACCTTCCTTGGTCTGGAAATCAGGCCTTGGACTTAATGCTTGTCGCTTGACCTTCAGGAGGTTTCCCAAGAAAATTGGTTTAGAAGTAACAGCCCTCACATTTGCTGAGATATTTTAAAATAATTTCTATTAAATCATTTTTTCCAAAGTTAAAAGATACAGGAAATAATGGTTGGTAGGTAGGAAGAAAGGCAGGCAGGTAGGAAAACAACAGAAAGCAAAGGAAAACAATTAACCCTTAAAAAAGAAGGAACTTCTGATCTTTTTAGCAGTTACAGACATGCTTGAAGCCGTTTCCTCAGTTCTGAATTAATAATGTGGTTCCTTCTCCCTTTATTAGGGGAGCAAAAAGTCTATAAAAGGCTTCTGGTCTGTTATAAAAATAAAGATGTGAATCTAGCCATTTCTTGCAAGTTCTTCACCACCCATTCCTCCATTGTGTGTATTTTGATCTTCTTCTGTGCATCTAATAACCTGGCTGCATCCAGGGGCCCCTCCTGAGCATCCATAAGTCCCAGTAAGAAGGATTCTACTTGTCAGTTTTTAAAACTCTGAATCATCATCGCTTTTTCATAACTACGTGAGGAAATGTCCCCTCACGTTTGTTACATGTTTCCACGAACAGAGGATTTTGCTGGGGGGAGTGAAGCAAATGGACCTTGGTGGCTTTGCACCTATGTAGTGGGGGGGGGGGGTGGTGGGGGGGGGGGGGGGCTGCTCACCATGCAGGAATTTCCTGGGAAGAACCTCCAGGCAGAACAGAATTCCCGGGAGGCTTCAGGTGGGAGCAGAATCTCTTTGAAAGCTTCAGAACGTGGGATCTGAATTCTCCAGCATGGGGGCTTTGGGGTCTCATGGCCTGGATTGTGGCATCCCTTCCATGCAACAATGCTGGGGTGGGATGGGTGGGGCTTGTGTGTGCCTGGAAGTAGGGAGTCCAAGGCAGGGAACGAGAAAGGAGGGCAGTGGGGCTGTCTGCCAACCCAAATCCTCTTTGGCATAGGCACCAGCAGCCCTGGTCACCAAACGGGCCAGACCTGCTCCTGGGCTTCCAGCCTTCCATTGCCTGCAGCTCCCTTTGCCCCGTTGCCCTCAAACATTCCTCCCTGGTTCCGCCATGGCTGGGGGGGGGGGAATTTAAAAGGATCTGAGCTCAGGAAGAGAGATGTTTGTTTACTGGGAAGGTAGATACAGCTGCCCATCTTAAACACATCACTCTGGGCAGGGAACCATACATGCCAAGATGAACCCACAACCCATGGAAATAGTCCGGTCCAAGGAAATAGCAAGCGAGGCATCACCTGGCATGCGGCGTCCTAGCAGACAGGTGGCACACGTCCCCTTCCGGGCCTCGCCCACCAAAGGAAGCAGCTGCCATTCTCCTCGGCCCCGCAAGAGCCCTCCTTCTCTTGGACGATGGGTGCCGGGGGACATCAACTTCAAAACAAGTCAGTCAGTGCCACCTTAGGTGCCCAGAGCTGGTGGGGGAGTGCCACCTGCAACCCTGTCACTGCAGGTAGGAGCTGCCTCCTGAGCAGCCTGATGGAGGATGGCAGCCCCCCCGCAGCTGCTCCAAGGGCAGGAGAGCTTTTGTGGAGCCGGGGGCTTGTCTCCTTCTGATCAGAGACACTTTGAGTGCCGGGAAGCAAAAGTGGAAAAGGTGGAGGGGACGAGGCAGACCGGAATATTTGTGGCTGAGCAGAACTGTCTTTGCTCTGGCCTCTTAGGTGACCTTCCAGGGAGAAAGACCCTGGGCTCTTTTGGTGGGGGCCACTCCCATGGGGGGGGGGAGGTTCTCTGACTCAACTGGGCAGATGTGTCTGAAGGTTCCACGGGCTGCTTCCATCACCAGAAGCGCCTGGCAACCTCGGAACGCAAAGTCTGTTTAAGAACCTGTTTTACTGGGCTGCCTCCAACCCTCAGAGATGGATGCTGCCAACAAACCTCACCTGATCCCCCCGGAGATGGGGATCTATGCTGAAAAGCACCACATCTTCCAGATCATGCAGGGTCTGATGGAAGCTCTCCTTGTATCCCGGCCAGCCAAACCCATTGACTTCATGATAGACCATCTCAAGAAGAACAATGAGGAGGTGCCCAAGGTCTTCATTGTGGGGCCCCCGGCCTCTGGCAAGACCACCATCGCCCGCTGGATTTGTAAGCACCTCAGTGCAACATATCTTTGCCCCAAGGACCTCCTGCATAGCAAGCTGCTGAAGAGGGCCAGGGAGGCCACGGCATATCAATCACGTGGGGAGAAGGTCCCTGATGAGCTGTGGGCTTACCTCCTGCAGGAACGCATGAGTGACGTAGACTGCGAGACCTTGGGGTGGGTGGTGGACGGCTTCCCCCAGACCAGGAAGCAGGCCCTGGAGCTCCAGACCCTGGGGGTCCTCCCCCAGCACCTCGTGGTCCTTTACGCCCCGGATACCGTGCTGATCGAGAGGAACCTGGGCAAGCACGTGGACCCCTTCACCCAGGAGGTCTACCACACCACCTTTGACTGGCCAATCGACTTCACCGTGCAGAAGCGCTTGGTGAAGCCGGAAGACACCTCGGAGCAAGCCACTGCTCGGCGGCTTCTGGAGAACCACCGCAACATGCCCGGCATCATCCAGACCTACCAAGATTGCCACAAGGCTATCAATGCTGACCAGCCCTGCGTCGATGTCTTTGCCCAGGCGCTCAATTTTGTGCAGAGCCGGCCACGCTCCAATGCCCCCTTCACTCCCCGCATCGTGCTCTTGGGGCCTCCGGGCAGTGGCAAAAGTCTGCAGGCAGCTCTGCTCTCTCAGAAATATGGGCTGGCCAACATCTTCTTCGGGGACCTACTGCGGGAGAAAATGGCCGGGAACCTGGGCGTGGGCGAGTTCATCAGGCCCTCCTTGGAAAGGGGCTGCCCCGTGAACGACAACATCGCCTTGCATGTCCTGCAGGAGCGGCTGGAACAGACCGACTGCCGCACCTATGGCTGGGTGCTGCACGGCTTCCCTAGGGACGTGGACCAGGCACTGCTCTTCCGGCAGATGGGTGTTGAGCCCAACCGAGTCTTCTTCCTCAACCTGCCCACCGAGGTGGGGCTCCAGCGCCTCTGCCAGCGGGCCACCGACCCTGTCACCGGGGAGCGGTACCACACCATGTACAAGCCGCCTGTGGAAGAGGAGGTCCACCAGCGCCTGCGCCGGCACCCCAAGGACGACCCCCTCCAGGTGGAGCGAAAGGCGGACATCTACAGCCACCAGCTGCCTGACCTGGAGGAGCATTATGAGGACTCCATCTGCCTCAATGCAGACCAGGATCCTTACACCGTCTTCGAGTACATTGAGAGCTGCCTGGTCAAGCCCCTGCCCATCTGCAAGCTATAAGGCCGGAGAGATGCCCTCCGCTGTGGCTTTGCCAGCCCCCCTGGCAGCAAGCAGCAGGGCATGGGCAGTGAGGGGAGGGCAACGTGTTTAGTGTTAATGAGAGAATAAAGCTATTTTGTTTTAATGTGGAAGCCATCTCTGCTTCTTGTTTAAGAAATGCCTTGCCCTGGGTCAGCCACCATGCCCGGCACCCGCAAGTCGCTGCTCTTGGTGTCCATCTCTGTTGATTGGCACCAGGCTGGGGGACAGAGTCTCATTCTGCCTGCCTTCCTGAGGACCCTTCCCCTCTGGACGCATGAGAGGGAAGTTGGGCCAACTCTGGCAGGGCTGAGTCAACTTCCCCCATGATCCTGTGGCTCGTAGTGGCCTGTTTGGACACCTGCCCTACAGATTAGTCACCTCTGCCCCTGAGATCCCAAAGGATGGGCCCAAGAAGTAGGCACCTGCCCCTGTCATCAGAGGCTGCTGCAGGTGGTTTCTGCCCAGTTGACAGGGAAGGAATGGGACTGATGGAATCACAGCAGGGAGTGTCTGGCTCACTTTGCATCCTCTGTGCCCCCTAGCCCCTATTCCTAATTTTTAGAAGGGAGGGGCAGGTAAGCACAGAAAATCTGGAGGAGCTCCCCAATTTTGCCAGGTCTCCTTAGTTAGGCTGTGTTGATGCGGACACGGCACTGTTAGGAGTCCCAGCTGCCACAGAGATAAGCGACGACTTGCCCTTGGGGGGGTGGGGTGGGGTAGCTGAGCTTTCCCCACTTGGCTGGTTGGCGTGGCATTCTCTGAAGCCGGAAGGTATTTCAGGGTGGTCCTCTTCCACCTGTCCACTCCAGGGCATCTGTTCCATTAACGGAAGGTTTGCTCTGCCCTCAAATCTTGGGGGGGGGGCTGGATGCTTTTGAGGGCCCTTGGGCTTCTGCAGGTGGCCCTGGGTGGCCAGGCCCCTTGTTCTGCTTCTCCCCATCTCCCAATAAACAGAATACCAGAGTTGAAAGGTACCTTGGAGGTCTTCTAGTCCAGCCCCCTTTTCAAACGGGGGACCCTGCACCATTCTGGACAAATGGCTGGCCAATCTCTTCTTAGAAACCTCCCGGTTGACCTTCCACCTGACTGTAGCTGGGAAGATTCTGTGGCTTCAGCCCCTCCATTCTTTCCGTGTCATCCACTTCATGCCAGGGGATCCGGTCCCTGCTGGATCTCGTCTTTCTTCTGAGGGATCTCGTCTGCTGCCCAGCTGGAGCCTCTTCTGAGAGCAGGAACCAGGCTGAGCTCTGGAAGGCCAGTGGCGGCTTCAGGAGATGGAATAGAAAGAGAACAGAACAGAATTCTTTTTTTTTAAATATGTTTATTGAAAGTTTCAAATAGAATTCTTTTATTGGCCAAGTGTGATTGCACACACAAGGAATTTGTTTTAGTGCATAAAAGAAAAAGATACATTCGTCAAGAATCTTCAGGTACAACACTTAGCGATAGTCATAGGGTAAGATAAGCAATGAAATCCTACGAGGAAACTTTCAATATAAACCGTAAGGATACAAGCCACAAAGTTACAGTTCCAGATCTGAGCCTCCAAGCCACGTTTCTCCCTTTGGGGAGCTGGCAGAGGAGGGCGGACGCTGGGCCTCTCAGCCAGGGGCCTCTGCCAAACCAGGAGGCTCTCCCGAAACAGGGAAGGATGCTGCCCAGGCACCCCATGACGATATTGGATTAAAGTGGAAGAGGCGGCATCTGGAAGGGGCCACCCTCCCCCCCCACCGGGCATGGCGGGCTCTGGATCCCACCCCACCAGCTCCATCCCCCTTACAGAAGCCCCAAGGGGGCAGCTTTCTTGGGAGAGCAACCTTCACGCAAGCTAGTCTCTTCATTGGACTGACTCACCCGTTCGCCCCCTGCACTGATGGTAGCGCTGGTGACTTCTGCCCAGAGATCGTAGAATCCCAGGATGAGAGGGAACCCAGAGATCCTCTGGCCCACCCCCCACCCCCCATCAAAGGCAGGAGACCGCAAAGACCTGCCATCCCCAAGAGGCTTCAGGGAAGACCCCCTTCTAGGGAGATGCACCTGGATGCGAAGTACAGACAGCCCTCAACTTACCCACCTCTCGTTTTGGGATCATTCAACATTACAACAGTGCTGGTATGATATCAGTTCAGACTTAATGGCCACTGCAGCATCTCAGTGTTTGTGGCAGCCCACAGTCACGTGGCCACGATTCAGGCTGTTTTCCCCAGAAAGCCCTGTCCGAGGACCCCCAAGGCAAATGATGGGCTTGCTTCACAAGGCCGCCTTTGCTTCCAGCCGTTGCAGCTGCTTAACCACCATTGGTGGAAAAAAAAAAAAGGAATACTAAAATCGAGCACGGTCGCATGGTGACCTACTTAATGACTGTCATGGCTTACGATTGTAATAGCAGCCTCAATTATGGCTGTAGGCCAAGGACTGCCAGCAGTAACACAGTCTTGCAAGAGTGACTGTGCTTCCCCTCCTCCCTCATTTATATTCATGTGGATTATGGGGGGGAGGGGTCTAAGACAGTTTCTGGGAGGGGCTGGGGGAGGATGAAGCCTCAATTTTCTGACTTTGAATTCGGCCCCGGTGGGGTTTTCTTGGGAAGGTCCCCCCGGCCCTCCTGCCTTGCAACCCGGTGCCCCATAGCCACAGCCCCTGGGAACCGGTGGCCCCTGGGATTTGGGGAGCAGAAGCGATTTTGGGGAGAGGAGAAAGGTGAAACATTCCCCCGCCCCCCAAGACAGGCTGCCTCTCTCACTTCAGATTTTTTTGGTACAATCTCTTAAACTGCAGGAGGAAAACCCCAAAGGCGCTTGGTGGCATTCACACAATTCACTTAACTGACATCAGCCTGGTTTGGTCTCTGCCTGCACAATACCTTCAAGCAGCCCACATGGCCAGGATTCTCTCTTACTTATTCTTTCACTTTCTCTTTCTCTCTCTCTCTCTCTCCCTCCCTCCTTCCTCATCCTCATCCAATTATACAGCCCTGCATCGCAGGGAAAGTGGCTCCTATCTAGCCATGCCTTGAATCTTAAGCGCCTGCATCATTAAGAGGGACTAGCCGGGCCCCTACCCTGGGCTGCTGCAAGCAGACCCCTTCCTCTCTTCATTGGTGATGGGGCTCAGGCTGGGGGAGACCAGACCCTTGGCTGCTCCCCCCATAATGCCGGAGCCATGCTTTGGAAGGGGCCGGTTCTTTCCCTGGCCCCCTTAGCCCCATCCTGCAAGAGGGCCGGGCGGTTTCTGAAGCAGGGCTTAAGGAGCCCAGTTTCTGCAGGAGCAGCAACTGGGGTCAGCTTTTTTTTTGGGGGGGGGGGCTTCTGCCTCTGTCCCCAAGGAGCCTGTTAGGGGTTTTGGTGGCCTCTACTCACTGGGAGTTTTGCACAGCCGACATTTGGCAATTTTTCACAGGGAGGCCTTTTTTTTCCTGCTCCTCTGTGATTCAGCCACCCCACAGCCAATTTCTGGGTCACCGGTGCTGCCGTTGCCTTTACTGTGTAGCCCCCAAAGTGGATCTTTTACTTAGGGTGTTTCCTTCCTGCTCAGCCTCCCCTCCCTTGGGTGCCTGTCGGTCCAGCTGATGGGTGGCAGCTCTGGGGGGGTGGGAGGAACAGGAGGAGAGCCCCCCTCCCCAGTCCTCCGTCTCACCAGGGATCTGTCAGCCTGGCTGCTTCTGGTCCTGGGGCTGGAGTGCTACCCCTTGTTAAGCCTGGGTTCCCCAACCAGGGTTAGGTAGACAAGCTAAACAGAATGTGCAGCGTTAGTCAGATAGGCACACAGATAAATGAGTGAGCTAAGTTTGTATGTTTATTAACATACAGTAAAAATAACAGATACGCTTGTGCTATCAAGAATATATTTTATTCCAGTATAAGTTTATTGCATAGTCAAAAACAGTCCAATATTCATTTACCATGTAGTCAGTCCATTCAGGGATATTCAGTTAGCAAAGTCCATGTAGAATATCCACTGTCAGTTCACATAAATCAGTCCGTTGTTGTCTCTCCCGTTCGAGCAATGCAGTCTTGCTTCCAAGCAGTAATCAGGGATCATCAAAGCCAGAGAGAGAGAGAGCAAGCTGTAGCCTTGCTACTTTTATATGGTTTTCATAACCACACCCACAGTTGCTATTTTACAGTTAAAGCTGCATACACTAACTATAATTCATAGTTAGTATTTCACCTAAAACAGTTAGGGTGAAAAATGTTATCCCTAACACCCCTGACTGGGTTGGAGCCCCTCCCGGTTGGCTGCCTGTTCCTTGGGCGGCTTCTCCCAGCCTTGGGTCTCTCCCCCCTAGGAGAAGAGGGGGGGGGGGCTGCGGGGGGGCCGCCAAGCTGGGGGGGCCCAGGGGTTGGGGGGGCGGGGGCGGGTGGGTGAGTGGCAAAGGGCATGCTGTGATGTTGCAGGTGCAAAGGGGCAGGGCACTTTGGCATTAAAAGGGGAAGCTGCTGAGAATCAGGAAAGTGAAGGAAGTGCAAAAGTGTTTCACAATTAATTAACCTCTGAAGAAGGAGGGAAGGGGAGCCCGTTGCCAGCCTCACCCAGACCCAGGTCCTGGCAGTTGGGGCTGCACAATTCCTGGGTCTCTCTCTGTGCCCTCGGAGGGCGGGCCTGGCACATAGGAAGACAGAGGGACGGCTGGGCGTCGTCGGAACAGGAGCCTCTGCTCTTCCCTTCCTGGCTTAACCCTCCCTTCCTGTCTTCTCTCCCCAGGACCGCCGGAGTCCAGCGGCAGCCCCGCCGCCCAGCCGGGCAGCGAGGAGGCGTTCGTGGCCCTGCCCGCCTGCCTCCCCGACCGGCCCGACGCCTGCGGCTCGCCCCGGCCGGAGTCCGGCACACCCGCGGTGATCGGGCCCCTCTTGGTGCCGAAGCACGCGGGCTGGGAGGCGGCGCTGTCCGCGTGGGGGCCGGCCTGGGAAGCCCACGTCCACGGCGCCGGCTCCCTCTTCGCCCTGCTGGCAGCGCTGGCTCTCCTGGCCCTGCTGGCGCTGCCCTGCCGCCGCCGCCGCCGCCGCCGCCGCCTGGCCGCCCCCGACGGCCGCCTGCTGGGCCTGCTGCACCTGCTGCTGCTGGGGGCCGGCGGCGTCCGGGCCGGGCTGCTCTTCGGCCAGGCCGACGGGCGGGAGCGGCTCCCCGCGCTGGCCGTGTGGCTCCTGCGCGACCTGCCGCTGCCCTGCCTGACCTCGGCTCTGGGCGCCGCCCTGCTGCTGCTCTGGCGGCGGCGGCCGCGGGCCAAGCTCTCGGCGCGCCCCGGCCTCCGCCCGCCCTGCCTGCTGGCCCTGCTGCTGCTGGGCCACTTCTCGGCCGCGGCGGGCGCCGTTCTGGGCGCCGAGCGGCTGCCGGGGCTGCTGCTGGCCTCGCGGGGGCTCTTCGCCCTGCTGGCCGCGCTGCTCTCGGCCGCCCTGCTGGGCTGCTGCTGCTCGGCGCGGGGGGAGCCGGCCCAGACCTCCGACCTCCGGAGCGAGCCCCCGCCGCCGGCCGGCCAGGGCTCCTTCGCCAGCGGCCGCCGGTGGAGCCGCGCCGCCTCGGCCGCCGCCGCCGCCTTCGGGCTGCTGAGCGCCGGCCTGCACGCCTACTCAGTGCTGCACGTGCTGGGCTGCGGGCTGAGCCCGCCTCACTTCGGGCCCTGGCCCTGGGGGGCGCTCCAGCTCTCGTGCCGGCTGTGCGAGGCGGGCGTGGGGCTGCCGCTGGCCGCCTTCGGCCTCGGCCTCACCTGCGGCTGCTCTGCCGCCGGCTGCTGCTGCTGCCGCCGCCTCGCCTCCCGTCCGGGCCGGGCCGGCGCCAAGGCCCCGGTGCTGCCCAGCAGCCTCCGCTGGGCGCTGTCCCAGCACGAGAAGCTGGCCCGGTGCGGCGACGCGGGGGTCGGCAGCCAGTCCGACTCCCTCCCGCTGTGCGCTGTGCCCAGGGAGGGGCCCTTGGACGCCCGCCCCGCCGCGCCCGCCTGGTCGGTGCTCGGGATCCTGGCCGCGGAGGCGGCGGATCCCACCGCCGACTTCCACCCGCCCTCGCCCATCGACCTGCGGCGCAGCATCGACGAGGCGCTGTCCAGCGAGGGGCTCCTCCGGGGCAGCGGCGCCTTCTCGGCCTCCAGCATCCTCTCGCTGGGCTCGGCCCCCGAGCGCCACCTGCCCCGCGCCGCCTCCTGCCTGGAGGTGGCCCTGCCCTCCTCCCCCGCCGGCCCCAGCAGGAGCGCCGCGGGGCCTTCCCTGAGCCGCGGAGGCTCGCTCCCGCCTTCTCCGGCCCCCGGAGACCCCCGCGGGCCCCCGCCCGAGCACTCCCGGGAGTCGCCGGCGCAGCCAGGAATGGACGCGGCCCCCTCGGAGGAGCCGCCAGTGGAGGTGAGCCGGCAGGCCGATGCTCTCAGTGTTGGCAGCGACACCATAGATTTATAAGCCCCTGGACTCTCCAGGATGGAGCCCCGCCTCGGGGCTCGCCGGGCGGCTGCGGCGGGAGGGTTCCCAGCCTGGCGGCCCCTCCCTCCCTGGCGGCTGTGCAGGGGCTTCGCTCCCCGGGGAGGGGTCTCTGGCCCAGCGGGGGGCGCGCTCTGCCACCGCGCAAAGCGTCGCATTCTTGCCAGCCAAGGGGCCGGTTTCGAAAAGCCGCCAAGCGCCTCCCAGCTACCTGCTCGCTGTGCAAACAGCTGCCAGGTCTCCAGCGGACGCGGCGAAACGTCGTGGGAACAGAAGCGAGGAGTCGAGTTCTGCCATTGCCCAGCCCTCCTCCCCTTGCCTGCTGGCGAAAAGGGCTGCCCCTCCTCCCTCCCTTGCCGAGGACCCGGCCAAGGTGGCACTGAAATGAAACCCCCCCTTCCCGAGCCAGCCAAAAGAGCGGGCGACCCTGTTTTGAGGGGGGGGGATCCAAATCCCACGTGTTGATCCTCTCCCCTCCCCCAGAAGAGAACCGAAGCTCTGGAATTTTAATAAAAGTATTTTATGAAAAGGCTGCCTGGTCTGTGTGTTTGGGGGGGGGGGGCTCCTCTACCTGTCCTACCCCCTTTCAGGGGGCAGAGCCTCCCCTCTCCATGAGGACCCGTTTGGGCCCCTTCAAATGAGCAGCTGGCCACCCTCTTTGTCCAGCGCAGCCCAACTGGCAAAGGAGACCAAAGAGGGCAAGGTTGGTAGCAGCCATCTTTGCTTTCTCCCCAAAATGCCAATGGCTCCAGGTCCGAAAATTCCGATTTGGCTCCTGCCACCCATTGAGGCCCAACCGGGCTGAATTCCCACAGCCCCAAGTGCAAGCCAACCCCTCCGGCGCAGGCAGGAGGAAAAGCTGAGAGGACGGGACTGGAGGGCACCGGCCAGGTTGGGGTGGAAGGCCACCTGGAGGGCCGGCCGAGCACCAGGCCAGCGGCTGCCCGATCTCTGCTGTCCAGCTTCCTGGCACCTCTAGAAATGGGGCGATGGGCCTGGCTACTTTGCTTGCTCACTGAAGAAAGGAAGGACTGCGGTTAGCGGTGTGGCTGGACCCCCTCACAGCTGACCCCAGCCAGAGCACAGAACAACTCACAGGGGCAGTAAAAGGAGGGCAGAGGCCGCCTGACCCATAAAGCCCGCAGGAGTCGGACAGGATGGAGAACCTGCCCCTCGCATCACCTTGCCAGCGTGGCCTGGGGGGCCAAGGGATTCTGAGTGCTGCAGTCCTGAAGGCGGAAACTTGGTGGTCTCACTGCCCTTCCACCTGGGGGTGGCCACTGGGGGAGGAATTTGGGGAGGGGGCTGCCTGGTTCTGCAAATCATCAGATGGCTTCTCCCCGAAAGAGCATCCCTGGGGGGACCTGCCATGTCCTGACTTGGGGGGGGGAAGAGTCCCAAGATCGGGTGGGGTCATTATGACTTGGATTTGCGTTTTTCCTCCCAACAAGTCATTTTTTTCAGTTTCATCATAACTTTGGCCACGAAATGAACTGTCATAACTATGGCCACTAGACTCAAAGTCTGGCTGTATTCCCTCTTCGCCTGCTCCAATGGGGACCTGGAGGCGAACCACCCAAATGGATGGAGGTGATTCTGGAAAGCCTCCCCCCAACACCAAGTGCTTCCTTTGGGAGAGGTGGGATGAACCAACTCAAATGCTGGGCAGGGGGAACATCAGACAGGGGTCTCTAGGGCAGACCGGCTGAATGCAACAAGGGTCTCTCCGTGTGGGACTCCTGCTCCCCCTCCCCAATTCCAGCACAAGAACCGGCAGAGTCAATGCAATGACACTTCGCTGCTTTTATTTATGAATAATACAAGACATGACATGGGGCCCTGGCATGCGCGAAAATTACAGCGTTGGGGGGAGATCCCGGGGGAGCTGCCCCCCCTTCAGCCTCTTCCCCAGAGAAGCATGGAGATTACAGTGAGGCTGGAGAGCCAGCCCAAGAGGGCCTGGGGCTGGGCAGAAGGGTTTGGACACAGGCTGGCAGCCCCCACAGCTTTGCAGCTGGCCTTGGTCCCTTGCAGCTCCTTCCACCTGGGCCCACCCCCTTCCTCCCCACACCAGCGGGAGGGCAGCAACTCCTCCCTGGCTGCCTTCCAAGGGCCAACACGGAAGCCCTGCTTGAGGGCTGGGTCCAGCTGCATCTGCCGGCCAGAGGCTGCACCCAGGAGGCAGAAGCCCCCCAAGGACCCTGCCTGCCAGCTGGAGGCCAGGCGCTTGGGAAAGCCCAAGAGGGGCATTCCTCCCACCCACCTACCCTCAAATCTGCCCACCAACGGGATCCAGCCAGAGCCCCGGATGCCAGGCGACAGGCCTGACCTGCCACCAGCAGGGCAGCCCAAAGCGCAAGTCACCGGCCACAGCCCATCCGGGGGCGAGAGAAGAGGTGGGCTTCAGCAGTGGCCACGGGCAGGGGGGCCGGAGCAGTCACTGGCTGCTGCTGCTCTGGAAGTTGTCCTCAGTACAGCCGCTTCTCGTAACTGCAGGGGGGGGCAGAGGGGAGAGGAGGATCAGCCCTTCCCCTCCGGCAGCTGGAGGGGGGAGACCTTTTCTCCTGAAATCAGTCTCCCAAGGGGGGGAGGAGGTGGAACTGGCCCTGAGGAAAGCCCCCTTGCTAGCTTTCCTCCAAAGTGGCTTGCAGAGACCCCCAACCCTCACCAGGGAAGGTGGGGAGGAGGGGAGACAGAAAACCGGGGGGGGAGCAAAGGGGGGGGGGGGGGGGGGGGCAGCAGAGGCAGCTCGTAGGGTCAGTGTGAGAAGCTAGGAAAAGGGGCTCCTGGGGGTCTCGGACCTTCAGCCCATGAGAGAAAGATCGGGGGCCATGAGCCCTCCCAAAAGGATGGGGAGCCCCTCGCAGCGCCCAGGGATATCAACAATGCCCCCCCCCCCCATGGTCTATGAGAGGCACCAGGCATCACAGAGCTTGGGCTGGGCCCTGCCAAGGGAGCCCCCTCCCTGGCCAGGCAGGTTTGGGGCAGAGGGATCAGGCCTGGGCAAGAAAGGCCCCACTTAGACCCTCCCTTTCCCTCGATCTCCCACCCCACATGGCCTCTCTGGCACCTCTGAGGTCATCAGCCCCCACTGCAGATGGCATTCACCCCCAGCTGCCCCCTCCACAAGAGGGGCTCATGGCAGAGACCAGGGCCGTGGGGGATGGGGGGGGCGCTGGCCCAGAGCAACCATCCAAGCGAGGGAGGTGGGGGGGCTGTGCAGGGCACCCAATCCACCATCCTGGAGTGACGGGCGGAGGGCGCTGACCCCCCTCCAGCACACCCAGAGTGGCTCGGAGTCTGTTACTTACATGGCAGAAACGTAAAGCTACAGGAAGGCAGTGGGGGGGGGCAGGGGGAGAGAGAGAAAGGGAGAAGGTCAACGTGTGTCCCTCATTCGAGGCTACCACCGTCACCACACCAGCCACCGAGCTGCTTGCTAGCCGCCAGGCCTCCATCACGCACGGGGCCCCCAGCGCTGCCCAACTAGCAGAAGCCCCTCAGCCTGGCCTGCAGCCCCCCCCCCTTCCCAGGCCAGAGCAAGGACCTCTTGGGAAGCCCCCAGCCCTTCCGGACCCCCCTCCGCTGGCACCCACAGCCAACTCGCACAGAGCAAAGGACAGCCTGTGCCAGGCCAGCTGGGGTGCCTCCAAGGGTGGATGAGGCCCCGGGGGCTTCCCTGCAGAGCCCTGGTGTGCACCTGGGGGTCTCTAAAGCCAGCCCCCCACCCCCCAAAGGACAGCCTCGGAGCTGCTCACACCAAAACAGTGTCAGCTGCTGGCGGGTGTGTGTGTGGGGGGGGAGGGGCTGGGAGAGCCAGGTTTGAGTCTGGGGGAGAACTTTGGTCAGTCTCTCTCTCTCTCTCTCAAAGCTGCCCCCTTTTACCCATCTGCCCCCCCAGAAAGGAACAGATCAAGAGGAAAAAGGCCCCCACCAGTTTCCTGCTCCATTGCATAAGATGCCCCAAAGGCAGGGCTGCCTCACAGCCGTTTTGGGCTTCCTAGGCCCCAAAGATCTAGGGACTGGGGGGGGAGGGGGTGTCAGCCAAGCACAAAGTGGGATAATCAAAGAGCTCCCCCAAAGGACGCAAAAGCTTTGGGGTTCCTCCAGGCCTCTCCCTCCAGAAAGCAGAAAAGGGGGAGCCGAATGGCCGACCATGAGGCCGCAGGGAACGCTGCTGGTTGTGGGGACACCTCCCGTTTCTTTTTACAAATGGCAACAGCTCCCCCCAACACCCCCCCAATTCCACTTGGTGAAGAAAGCAGGATGGGGCCCGGCCAGCAAGCCCCAATTTCTCTGAACTGCCAGGACCTGCCCAACCTCAGCTCTGGCGCTTTGGGTGGCTCCCAGCAATCCCCCTCCAAATGCCAGCCCCGGAGCTTGAGCCTGGGGGCACCTTTAGCCCCCAAAGTGGCTGCCCCAATTAAGACTGTCAGAGCAAGCGGAGCTCCCTGGCGCCCCCTGGGGGAGCACAGCCCTTCTGCAAGAGGAGCCGCTCCCTCCCCCACCCCAGCAGACAAGAAGCTCCACGACAGAAGCTCCTCGTGGTTCGTGGTATGGGATACCCAGTGCCCCCATGGGGAAAAGGCCCTCGATTTTGACTCTGCTGCTAGGGAGAAAAACTTCACCAAAAGGCCCCCCAGGTTCTCCAGGGAAGGGAAGGAAGGACAAAACCAGCACCACAACAGCATTTAGACTTATATGCCGCTTCCCAGCCCTCTCTAAGTGGTTTACAGAGTCTGCCTGTTGCACCCAACCATCCGGACCCTTGGAAGGACAGAAGCCAGTCAGCATTGAACTCCTGGCTGTCAGCAGAGTCGGCCTGCAAAGCCTGCGCTCTAACCACTGCACCACCAGGGCCCAACACTCACACGCCTGGATGTCCTGTGCTGGTTTTTAAATTCTTCCCTTTTAGTCTTAACCCCACACCGACCTCTGCCCCCTTCTGAGCCCGGCTGGAGAAGAGACTGGGGTGGCCTCTCTCGTCTCTCTCCCTTGGGGGGTGAGGGGAGCCCACCCTCAGGCTGTCTCCTTCCCTGGAGGCTCTACATGCAGGGGAAATGCCAGAACCTCCCAGGGAATCTCCCCGGGGAAGACCTTCATCCTTGGGGCCCCTGAGCCCCAAAAGGTGCTGCCCAAAGGGCCGCCCAGCCAGGCGGCTCTGCCATGAACAGCCGGGGGGTGGGAGGTGCGAGGGGGTAGTGCCAGCTCTTCCCGAAAAGGACTGGCTGATGGACAGCCGATGGGGGGGCATGAACTGCCTTCTGGGACGATCTCTTCAGACCCAGTGGGGGGAAGACTGGAGAGCCAAAACAGCTGGTACAAAGTCAGGCAAAGCCCCCCCAAATAAGGCCCAGCTGAGGAGGAGGAGGGGGAGGATGGGCAGGCTTCTTGCTCGTACCAGGTGTACAGGTGCCCTGGTGGTACCTGCCCATCCATCTCTTGAAAGAGACCCCTCCCCCGGGTCTCTCCTTCTGGCAAGGCTTGCTCAGACCTAAGGAGGAGGGGGCACCTCTATTTCCTTAGACCGTGGCACAGCAGGCATCGGCTCAGGCCAAGCGCCCCCCCCCTCAAGCGATGCTGCTCAAGCGGACCCACAATCCCTCTGCAGCCGGAAGGTGTACATTGAAGACACCCACAGAGGCAGCAGCTCAGCCCTCCAGCAGCTCAGCCCTCCCCTGGCCAAGAGCAGCAAATGGAGGGAGGGGCTGGCCCTTGCAGGCTCCACTTGGCACAAGAGCTGAGGGACACAGAAAGACAGTGACTCCGGGCACCGAGCAAGGCCAAGCGGCACTTTTGCTTCCAGCCCCTCCCCTCCCGGGGGCCAAGCAGCAACTGCTCCCCCCCCCAAGTATGCCCCAAAGTGGAGATCTGGATGAGGAGCCAAGGAGCCCCCCCAGGCCAAGCACACAAGGGGGAGACAAGGGTTTCTGGGCAAGGGAGCTTTTCCTTCTGGTCCTCCTGTCACCTCCCCCCCCAAACCTCCGCCTGGAGGGTGGCAGGCGAGGGCTCTGAGCAAGGCAGCCCAGGCAATGGGGGAAGGTGGGGCAGGCACCAAGGGGTTCTGGGTGGAACGTCTTGGGTGGGAGGTGGGATAGCCCTGGTGGCTTCTTTGGGGGGGGAGGAAGGGAAAGGCGGGGGAAGCAGAAGGGGGAGCGACCCATTGCACTGGACTGGCTAGGTTTGGACAGGGGGGGCAGGGGCGGGGGATGGAGAGATCCTTGGAAGCGGGGGGGGGGGGGGGGGGGGGGGAGGGGGTTCAGGGCAGCCAAGAAGCAGAGACTTACGAGTGGAGGCCATGGACCCCCCCCTCGATCTGAGCTGACATCGTCCTCTTCTCAAACTTCAGTTCCCCTGAATACATCATAGAGCTGGCAAGAGAAAGGGGAGGGGGGGCCTCAGTGGGCCTGCCTTCTCCCCGGAGCCCACCGGGAACTCTGGGCCCAGGGCAGGGGGCGCTGCAGCTGCTCAACCTTCCCAGCCCCATTAGGAGAGGGGGGAAGGGGGGATCAAGGGAATCCCATCTAAGGGGAGCCCCAGCCAAGGCCCAAGCTCAGGCCTTGCGGGGGAGGGGGCGCTTGGGCAGCCTAGGATGGGGGACCACACAGGGGGGCTGGTGAGGAGGAAAGCACTTTGAAGTCCCTTTTCATGGGCGGCTCCTGCGCGGGGGCCCTTGTGCCGCCCACCACCGTCTCAGGCCGAGGCTCTTTGTGCCCTGAAAATCCCCCTTGTGGCCTGGATTGCAGGCCGCTCTGTCCTCACATTCCCCCTGGGGACGTCCCCTGCCCCCCCAGGGCCCCCCCCCGCCCCCCTCCCCCCCCCCCCCCCCCCGTGCCTTCCCTCCCCCCCACTGCCCAAGCGGCTATCCCAGCCCCGGGGAGCCCGAAGGGGAGCCCCCCCCCATGGACTCACCGCAGAACGGAGAGGCTTCTGGCACCAATGTCCTGGCAGCCGTGCTGGATGCCAGCAATCAGGTATGGCATGAACTTGTGGATGGAGCCCTTGTCCTGGATGGAGCCGGAAACGCCCTGCGCCACCTTCACCTTGTCCCCTTCACTGCAAGGCAGGGCAGGGCAGGCGCTGGAGGGCAGCTGGTCGAGCCCCTCGGCAGCAGCTCCACCCTGGCACTCTTGGCAAGCCAGCGGCCTCCCCGCCTGAGCTGGAGCCCCCAGGCCCTGGCAGAAGAGCAGCCGGGCCTGGCGAAGGCCCCTCCCTCCGCAGTGGCTCTTTTGGGGCAGCCCCTCCTTGCCCGCCTGGATGCCCCGTGGCCACCCCTCCTGCCCTCCCCCTCCTGCTGAAGGCCCAGCTGGCCTGGGAGAGCTGCTTCCGCCCTGGGAGCCATTCCCCACCTCCTGCCCCCCAAGCCGTCCCCCCACCTGAAGTAGCGTTTCTGGCTGCTGCAGTTCTTCTCCATGGCGTCCAGGGAGCCCATCCCCCGATACTTCTTCAGCCGCACGCCGTCGGAGAAGAAATACTCACCAGGGGCCTCTGTGGTGGCCGCCAGCAAGGAGCCCATCATGACTGTGGGGAGAAGAGGGAGCCGTAGGTCGGGCTGGGGGCCGCACCCAAGGGGGCCTGGGCACGGGGGGGGGGGAGCCAGGTCAGGCAGGGGTCCCTGGGGGGATGGCGGGGCAGGCCCAGCCACCTGCTCTCCGGTCAGCCTCGAGGAACTCTGGGGAGGAAGTGGTGAGAAGCCCCCCTGAGCTGCGCTGAGGATTTGGGGGTGCGCCATGAAAGGAGGCCAAAGAGGGGCAAAGAGCTCCTGTGGCCCAGAAACTGAAATTCAAGGAGGTCCCCTAAACAGCCCCGCTCCCTGGTGGCACGGATGCATGCAACGCAGAACACGGGAGAACACACATGTGCACGCATGCATGGTGGCAGCTGCCCCTGACCTCCCTGTCCTGGAGCCCCAGGGCTCAGGAGTTTCTAGCCCCCCCCCCATCACCTGTGGAGGCCCCCAGTGAGAGCGCCTTCACCACGTGGCCGACTGTCTGGATGCCACCATCTGCGATCACAGGAACCCCAAACCGCCGGGCATACTCTGCCACTTTGTAGACCGCGGTGCCCTGAGGCCGGCCGCACGCCATCACTGAGGGAGGGAGAGTCATAGGCAGGAAGGGCCCAGCGAGGGTTTGGCGCGGCCCTCGACTGCCCCAGAGGGCCATGGGCTGCAGCCAGGGAAGCCCAGGCAACTCTGATTGGAGACCCAGGGAGGAAAAAAGGGGGGTTGCGTTGGCACTCTCCGGGCACAGCAGCGCCAACCTTCCCAGCCCCTGGGACTCTATGGCTGCTGCCCCTCCAGGCTCTGCCCACAGAGCCCAGTGCCAGCAGCAAGAAGGGCCTGGGGAGCGGCTCACTCGGCCCTGCCCAGCCCCGCTGACTGGCAGAGCAGCAGGGAGGTAAAGGCCGGGTAAGGGCCAATCCGGGCTTTGCTGGGGGTTGCCAGGGCCGTGTGGGAGGCTGTGGGCTGTTTGGGGGCTGCCCAAGAGGCTGAGCCCAGAGGGGCCTTCCAGGATCCCTGGGAGCAAGCAAAGGATTCAGAAGCCGCTTCCCCCGAGGCAGAGAGTGCCCACCCTCGGGGTCCCAGCCGGGACTCACCTTCCTGCGTGATGCAGATGGAGCCGCAGCCCATGCCCACCCGCAGGGCATCCACGCCTGCGTCAATCAGGTTCTTGGCCTGGGCAGCTGTCACCACTGGGCATCCCACAGGGCAGAAAGCAGGAGGGCCCGTAAGGCCCCTGAGCAACAAAGGACCCCCTCCCCCCGGGGCCCTCGGTCCACACTAAGGCGGGTGGCCCCCCTCCCCCCAAGTCCACTTTGCAGCCTGCCTGCCTCCCCCCGGCCAGAAAACGTAAATTCAGGAATTTCTGCAAAGTCATTGACTGCAGAGAGCCAAGAAGCTCTTGGGAGCCACTTCCAGAAAGAGCGACGCACAAAAGCCAGGCTCTCCATGCTGAGATCCAAGCCTGGGTTTCTGCCCGTCCCTCTTGCACCAAAGGCATCCAATGGCCTCTGACACAAAGGAGGCCGCTTTGGGTCCTATCTAACCCCATCACCCCTCCATTCATCCATCCCTCTTTCCTTTCCTTTCCTTCCTTCCTTCCATCCATACATCTCCTTCTTATATTTCATATCCTTCCATCCATCCATCCCTTTTTTAGTCACAGACAGAAAAAAAATCTGGTACCAAGCTGTTTTCCTCCGACGGTGTGAATTCTCTTGGGGTATTTTCTAAACAAGCGGACGTTATGGGAGGAAACTACGGGGCTTCCAACAATAATTCTGCCTCTTCTTGGGTCGAAGCCCCTCCGCGGACCAACCGACCCTCCAGGTTTCATCCAAAACATGCCATGAAACCTGCACCACCCACGAATGAGGCCGCCCACATTTTTCGTGGTGCTTTGCTTACAAATCTGAGGGTGGGTTTATCTGCCCACAGGGTGACAGGGAAGTAGAGCCAGTCCTTGACTTACAACAGTTTGTTTAGGGACTGTTCAAAGTCAGGACAACACTGCAAAATGTGACTTATGACTGTTTTTCAGTGTTACGACCTTTGCAGCATCCCCATGCTCACCGTTGCCTCCGATGACCTGCAGCTCCGGAGATTTGTGCTTGATATAGTGAACCATATTGATCTGGTAGACGGAGTTTCCCTGAGATGAGTCCTGGGGGAGGGGGGGAGGAAAAGACCATGAGGCACCCTGAGTAACCCCGCAGGTGCCCTCTGGAGCACAAGGCAAGCAGAGTCACCTGGCCAGACACGCACCCACCGAGGGCGGGAAGCAGTAGCCCCCTTTTGGGGGGCCCAATTTCGGGTGCAGAGCCTGCCCTCCTAGCCTCACACCCACCAGCACCACCACGTCCACGCCGGCCTGCACCAACAGGTCCAGCCGGTACTTGTCGTCCTCCCGGGTGCCGATGGCTGCCCCACACAGCAGCTGCTTGCGGGAGTCCTTGGAGGCCAGCGGGTAGTCGCGGTTCTTCTTCAGGTCGGTGCGGGCAATGATGGCCACCAGCTCATCCACCTCATTCACGATGGGCAGCTTGCCTGCAGGGCAGGAGCGCCATTTGCCTGGTTGGCCCACAGCCGGGAAGGGTGCCTCCCTGCAGTGGGCTGGGTCAGGTAGGACCCACCTCTCCTTTCCCCTGCAGGACACAGAAGAGCCCCCCCAATCCAAGCCACCCCCCCTCACACCTTTCTTGCTCCGCTGCAGGATCTCGTTGGCCTCTTTCAGGGTGACCCCCGCCGGGGCCACCACCAGCTCACTGCGCTTGGTCATGACCTGAAGGAGGGAAAGGGGATCAGGGGGTCAGCCAGCCCCCTCGGCCCCTGGAGTGGCAGGATGCCAGCTGCTGCTTTGGGCCTGGGGTGAACCAGCCGGTTTGCATTTTGGGGCCCAAGTGGGAAGAGAGCAGCGCCTCCTAAACTGGGCTCAGCAGGGGCACCAATCCAGCCGGGCAATGGCCCCACAGGAGGGGCTGGCTCTTGCTAGCTCCCACCCCGCCAGGGAGCTTCTGAGCGCCGGAAACCCTTGGGGGGCAGGAGGAAAGGCGGGTTGCTGCCTCACCTCACTGAGAGGGGTGTTGTAGTCCTTCTCGGAGAGGAAGTCGATGTCCCTGGAGGTCACGATCCCCACCAGCTGGCTCTCCATCTTGCCCGTCTCCGTGATGGGGATGCCCGAGAAGCCATGCCGGATCTTGGCCTCGAAGACGTCCCCCACGGTGTGGCTGGGGCTCAGGACCACTGGGTCGGTGATGAAGCCTTGCTCAAACTTCTGTGGAAAAGGGGAGGCCTTTTCTGCAGTGCCCCCCTGTCCCCCCTACACGGGGCAGCCTAGCAGGCAGGTCTGGGGAGGGGGCTACCAGCCAGCCCCAGGCCTCTCTCGCCAGTGTCCCTGGGCCGCCCCACACCCAGCCCAGCCCTCACCTTGACTTTGCGGACTTCGTTGGCCTGGAATTCCGGGGTGCAGTTGTGGTGGATGATCCCGATGCCCCCCATCAGCTGCAGGGGGAAAGAAGTGGCAGCCCTCAAGGCCCAGGGCCAGAGGGGCTGCCCAGTCCAGGCCTCTGCCCTCTGGCCCCATGGCACCAGGGCCCCTGCTCTGGCATCCCTGGGCAGACCCACTGCAGGCGCCCCACCAGCCCCCGAGGCCTTGGCCCTGGGAGAGGCTCACCGCCATGGCAATGGCCATATCCGCCTCGGTGACGGTGTCCATGGGGGAGGAGATAAGGGGGGTCTTCAGGGTGATTTTCCGGGTCAGGGCGGAGGTCAGGTCCTGCAGGCCAAAAGGGCAGGGGGGTGAGGGCCAGCTCTCCTGCCAGCCAAGGGATCCCCCTCCGTCCTCCCCCAGGCCAAGCTGGAAGGTGCCCTCCCTTCAGCCTTGCAGAGAAGGAAGAGCTGATGGAAGAGAAACTGGTGTGTGTGTGTGTGTGTGCTTGTGCTGTCCCGTTCATCTCACAATGCAGGGGAGCTGCCCAGGACAGCCGTGCCCCTCTCCCCCTTGGAAGGGCTCCCCAGAGGCCCTGCGGGAAGACGCCTTCCTCTGCCAGACTCACCACTTCGTCTGCCGTGAAGTCGATGAAGCCGGGAAGGATGAGGAAGTCACTGTAGGGAGAGAGGCAGTGTCACCAGATGCCCCAGGCAGCCCAAGCGGGAAGTGGGAGGCAAACCAGCCCCGCCCTGGGAACCCTCCCATGAAGCCCAATGGTTGGTATGGCCGCCCATCTTGTAAGAGGCAGCTCCGCCACCGTGAAAAACGCAGCCCAGGCCCCTTCCTCTCTCGCCCCTCCATCCATCCATACCTCCAAGCCCCAGCCTCTCCCCACTTAGGGACACCGGCCACGGGGGTGGTGGTGGTGGTGGTGGTGGTAGAGAACCGCCTGCTCCCCCAAGCCCTGGAGGCAGCCAGAGGGACAGTGTGGCCTAGGGCCACGACCTCCATGGGCAGCCCTCCATAGGTCACCACACCCTAAAGTAACCCAGCCTGAACCCAGCTGGAAACTGGTGGGCAGCAGAGGAGGAGGAGGAGGAGGAAGAGGCTGCAAGGCTGTTGGTCAGCCACAGAGTCTTTTCAGGTCAGAGAGACATCACCAACATTGAGAGAGAGAAAGAGAGAGAGAGAGAGAGGGAGGGAGGGGGAGGGGACGGGAAGAGGGAGGGGGAAAGGGAGAGAGAGGGGGGAGGGAGGGAGGGAGAGAAAGGAAGGGGGAGCGTGTTCAGCTGTCCTCCTCTGTAGCGCAAACAGGAAAGAAGCGCAAGCAGCAGCAGTGCACTTTACATGGGCGTGAGGGGCTGGGGGCTGCTTCATAACACAGACACCCCACCCCACCCCACCCCGCCTGTGCTTTGAACCAGCCTTTGCCATAAGCTGGGCTGGGATTTCTCTCTTGCTGCTTCCCATGCGGTTTAACAAAGACCAAACTTTTCTGTCCACTGGGTGGAGTTCAAGGCGGTGTCACCTCTGAACCGGGGAGACCCCCAAAGGGCTTTGAACGTTTATCTTACTTTCCAAATGTGTACAACAGAGTCCATCCACGTGAGAGGATGCCAGCAAGGCAAAACAAACTGTAAATTCTCAGCTAGATCAAAATTGCAGAAGTTTCTGACGGGACACAAAGTGGATCCAAGCCGGTCTTTGGAACCCGGGGGAAGCTTTTCCAAGGCCCCTCCCCCCAAAGGCTTCAGCAGAGCCTTTGCAGCGGCAGCTGACCTGTGGAGACATGCCCTCTCTCTGGAACGGAGGCCACGTGTATTGAAGTGCCACGTTCCCCAAGGCTCTGCAGGCGCCCAAACGGAGCGCAGACAAATGCTAATTTCACTTGGGACAGGGCCTAACCCAGGCCAGGCCCTCCTTCCCACATGCACCAGGACGACTGGTGTGAGTGAGCGATTAAAATCTCATCCGTGCCTCCTCAACCCTCAAAGAGGTGGTGGCTCTGGCCGTGCCACCCGCTGGCTTCGGAAACCACGCTGTCGTTCAAAGCCTCGCCTGTCCCCAAAGGACTCCAGGCAATGCTCAGCCATTAAATATTAACTGGATGCCCCACTGAAAAGGAGCAACCAGATGGCTTGGCAGGTGAAACGTGTGCGTGTGCGTGTGTGTGTTTAAACCTGCCGTTAAGAAGGGCCTTTATCTGGAGGACTTCCGGTAAACAAGCCTCACACGGAAGCAGCCTGACCAGCAGAGCCATTGTAGCAGTTTTCCTGGAGGATTCATGGAGGTTTAACCATGAAATGTAAGCCAAAACGGGCCTCTGCTGAGTGGGAAGGGGCCATGAGCTCCTCACCCGCCAGGTTCAGGAATGCAAGAGAGTGGGTGCCCAACTCTGCCAAGGCAGGGGGGGGGGGTCCCTGGGCGCGGTTCAGAAAGAGCTGATTTTAACCATTGCTTTCTGTGTCGGAAACAAAACAAATTTCCGCTTGGTTTAAACCTTGCTTGGCCGAGAAGCAGAGCAGAGGACTGAAAGTGAAAACGGAGTTTTTAGAGGGGGAAATGTTGCCCTGGAAGGAGAAGGGACCGGCCCTCCAAGTGCCCTCCCCTGCACAGCTGGAAGGAGCAAAATCAGCAGCCCAAGGCAGACAATGCTGGTGGATGAGAGAGCCACCCCGGACTCTTTTCCCCAAATCAGGGCCCAGGCGGGAAGGAGTCGCCCTCCCTCAGAGTTTGCACAATTCCCTGCAGAGCTGAGAGGATGCCCAGCCTGCCTCTTGCCCTGCCTTGCTTCTCCGCTCCGCCCAACCCCGTTCATTTGGGGGCCGCCCCGCCTGGAGACAGGGGCAGCCCTCCTGGCGCCCTATTGCCTGCGGAGCCCCTGCAGTGCCCGTGTGGAGGAAGGCAAGGCGGGCCGAGACCTGCCCGGCCCTGGCTTCAGGTCCCAGCGGTCCTGCTGAGGGTTAGGGGCCCCCGTCCATCCTGGGGTTCCCCACCTTCTCTCAGAGCGCTGACCTTTCAAAGGCACCAGACCCCTCGGCCAAGGGGCAGGAGGCTCGGGCAGCCCCAGGGAGGCAGCGGGCGGACACTTGGCCGCGGGGGGGGGGGGGGGAGCAGCAGCAGCAGCAGCAGCCCCCCCACCCCCCCTCCCCAGCAGGCTTCGTGGCATCCCGTGGAGAAGCGATGTCCGGCCCAAAGGAGGTTTCTGCCAGGCCCCCTTTGCGCCCTTGCACCCCCCCGCCAACCCTCCATGCCCGGGGGAGGGGGTGCTGCAGAGGGCTGGGGTGCCAGGCCCCCAAGCCCTTCGGCCCCTCCCGGGGGGCCGGGCAGAGCCCCGCGCCCGCCCCGCGCCCGCCGCTTACTTGTAGGTGAGCCCGTCCGCCACGGCGAAGAGCTGCTGCGCCGTCAGCCCATCCTCGGGCACGTAGCCGGTGCCGCCGCTGATCAGGTAGTCGGCCAGGCTGCGCAGGGAGGGAGGAGGCGCGGTCAGGCCGCGCCCGGCCCGGCCCGCTCGCCTCGGGAGGCGCTGGGCGCCTGGAGCGAGCTCCGCGTCCGCTGGGCCCCCTCGGGGCTCCCCTGGCGGACCTTCCCCCGCCCAGCCCCGCTTCCCTCCCGGGCTCCACCCGCCGCCGCCGCCGCCGCCCCCCGAGCCGAGGGAGGGGATCTGCTGACCGGGGCATGCTGGCCGGGCTGAACGGCCCGCCCGCCTCGCAGCCCCGGGACTCCAGCTCGCCCCGGGCTGAGACTCCCGCCCAGAGCCGGGATGGGGCGCTGGGCTCCCTCCGCTGCAAGGGCGAGGCTCGGGGCGCAGCCCGGCAGCCGCTCCGGTCTGAAGGCCCCGGAAGAGCGCAGGGCGGAGCGAGGGCCTTTCCCACTTCCGGGGAAATCCTCGGCCGGCCAGGCCTGCCCCGTT
This sequence comes from Laticauda colubrina, assembly GCA_015471245.1. Taxonomy (NCBI): domain Eukaryota; kingdom Metazoa; phylum Chordata; class Lepidosauria; order Squamata; family Elapidae; genus Laticauda; species Laticauda colubrina. Next base: position 717,434 of record BLBF01000243.1, on the reverse strand, counting down.
GCATCCTGGGAACTGTAGTTCCAGGCGGGGCGGCTGGCAGGAACGGGCGCTTTCCAAGGCCCCTCCCGGGTGGCAGAAGAGGGGCCCCCGCCACGCCACACACCCCCCCCCCGGCCGAAGGAGCCGCTTTGGGGAGGGAGGCCAGGCCGGCTGAGGGAGACCCCAGCAGAGGAGCCTGAATGGGCCCCGGAGATGAGCCCATTGCTTGAGCAGGGGGTTGGACTAGAAGACCTCCAAGGTCCCTTCCGACTCAGCCCATTCAGGCTCCTGTGCTGGGACCTTCCTCAGCCGGCCTGGCCTCCCTCCCCAAAGCGGCTCCTTCTCTTCTTCAAAGCCCCCATGCCTGGAGGGGACTGTCAAGAAATCCCTGCTGAGTTCCAGGCTGCTTCCCTCTTGGGTGAGTTTCCGACTGTTGCTTCTGGAGAAGAGGTGGACCCCCCCCCCCCCTCACGGCCCCCTCCAGGCCTCCTTTTCTCTAGACTGGCCACACTTCATGCCTGCAACGGTTCTCCATGAGTTTTAGTCTCATGCTGCTGCTGCTTCTTCTCTTCACACTTTCCGCCCAAAGTCTCGGCATCTTTTTCTTTTGGTAATGTGGCGACCAAAACTGGATGCCGCGTTCCAGGGGAGGCTTTGCTAAGGCTTTACAAAGCGGCCCTAATACTCCACGTACTTTGGATTCTATGCCTCTGTTGATACAGCCAAGGGCCGTATTAGGCAGGCAGCTGGAGGTGCGAGGCCCACCTGGCTGGCCCACGGCCAAGGGTCCTGCTTTGAAACCCTGCACCCCCCTCCACCCTCTGTGCCAGGGATCCCTCTGCCCCAGTTGGGATGGGGAGGAAGCAGATCAGTGCAGCAAGAGGGCTGGCTCACCCCACAGACCTGAACCCCCAACCTGGCAGGCGACCTTGGCTGCGGTCTGAGAGACTCTTTAGGGAGCCTTAAAGTCCTCAGCAAGAAAAGGCAAGGCACTCTGACTATGCTCAGAGACCCGTGTTCCTCTGCTGGCCTGGAGCCTAGTCCTACCGCTGGCAGTAATTGGGAGATCCAAGAATTGGCAAGTGGGGAGCTGTGCTGCCCTCTTCTGAAGCCTGAAGGACCTGGGAGGGGCTCACGGCGGATCTTCAAAATGGGGGGGGAGGACAGCTTCAGGACTGTTCAAAACATGTCCCACCCAGAAGGATCACCACTGTTTGTTCCCCAAGGCTGGAATTTGCCTGCTTCTTCTCCCTCCCCCCATTGTGAGTTGGGGCTGCTGCTGCTTCGTTTTGTGACGCTGGAAAAGCTGTAAATTGGGCTGAAAAATCCTGATTACAGATTGAGCAGCAGCTGATGAGGAAAGAGGGACTATAATTCGCCTCCTGGCTGAAGTTTGGTTTCATGCACGGCAAAAAATTAAGTGCATCTCTTAATTTGGCCTTAAATGCCTCTTTGGTGGATGGTGAAAATTTAATTGACCCCTGCAAAGGGGAATAGCCCTTCATGTTTGTAGGAGCACGATGCACCCCTGCCCTTGGTAGGAAGGGAGGCATGTGTGCATGTAGGTATATATGGTACATATATAGACCATGTATTTGTGGTCAGATTTTCCCACATGTGTCCTACAGAAAGAAACATTGGTTGTTAAAGATGCTTTTCCAAAAGTCAACTTTTTTCTTTGTTTCGTGGTTCTTTTTTTTCTTTGAAAATGTTTCACTTGTCATCCAAGAAGCTTCTTCAGTTTTAAGGGAAGATATTTACAACAGTTAGAACTGAAAAAGCTTCTTGGATGAGAAGTGAAACAGCTTCTAGGAAAAAAAACAAGAAAGTCCAGTTGCCTTGTGGGAAAAGCAGCTTTGGGATAACTTGGATGACGGAGAATCCACATACATGTCAATGGTTAAATATCTGGAAGAGAAATCATAATGAATCACTTTCTGGCCAGCATAAATCTTTGGTCTATGTTGAAGAAAAGGCTTGACAAGGTTTATACTTCCAAAACAACAGCGCCAGTAAAGCACTTGGACTATGGGACAATCGGAGGGAGGGAGAGAAGGGCAGAACAGGGAGGCTGCAGGGATGTAAAGTTGCTTCAATTATTATAAGGCGTTGTGCTTGGATGGGACACTGCCAGGCATCTTGGAGCTAGGAGTGGAAAAAGGCAGTGACTACTTTGGCAATGGGTTCAAGGAAGTCGCCAGGAACTACCAGACAAACCTGGTGTTAAAGAATTCCTGGAGATCTGGAGGAAGACGGACGCGGGAGGGAGGGAGGGAGGGAGGGAGGGAGGGATCTGCTCTTAAGGTTGGTGCGCCCTATGCCGCTCAGTTTCATACTGAAGGCACAAGAAGGGAAGGAAGGAAGGAGAAAATTAAAAGGATTCCTTAATCAGACGTGTCCGCGTGTCATCTTTTTTAAGGCAGCCGTTGCCAGCTAAGGTTCTGGGTCCCTGTGAAGGCAGGAGGAGGGCTGGGTTGGGGGTCGGCTCTTGAGCAGCCCTGACCTTCCAAGGTGGCCCAACTGTTGGGCATCCTCACTGCAGCAGAAGCAAAGCTGCTGGGTCCGAAAAGAGGCTCTAAACTGCCTGGACAGCACAGGGCTCCTCCTGAGTTTGGGATACCCTACAGCAGGGGACTCCAAACCCCACAACCCTAAGGCTTGTGGACTTCAACTCCCAGCATTCCCCAGCCTTTCCTCTGCCCAGGACCATGAGCAGGGCTCTTGGCACCTGCTGCCCCCTACTGGCCTAACTGAAAACCTGTCCAGCTCTCCCAGGATAACCCTGGAGAAGAGCCCGTTTTGGGGATGGGGGGCATGGAGGGTCTCAGCAGGCCGTGGCTGGTCCAAAGATAGTGACCCCGTGTTCCGTGCAAGTCTATGCTCTGGTTAGGATCCCCTTTGAAAGGTCCCTCCCTTCAGCGGGGGCATTCTCCCCCCCCATTGGAAAAGGGCTTTAAGCCCCCCTGCCCTCAGGAAAGAAACCCAGGTGAGTCCCTCGTGAGGCATTCTCAAACACCCGCCATTTGAGCCCCTGAGGGGTAACAGTCTTTTCTTCCTTCCCTATTTTTCATTGCAGTGGAGGGAGGGGCTGAAACTGTTGCTGCCCCCCCCCCCCCAGCACTCCCTGGGCATCAATTGAGAAGTTGTTGAAAAATGACAGCGAAGCCCCCATGTAGGCCCTTCCTTTCCCCCAGTGACCAGGAGAGCCCAGGGGAGAGCCTTTGGGGCCGGAGGGGGGTCCCCCTTTCCTGGGACAACTGCCCTTCCAAAGGATCTACATGATCTCCAGGCCTCCCTCCTCCCCACTCCTGAACCTTTCCCACCAAAGCTTTGGCTGGACTGACCTGCTCGGGACGGTGGTGGTGGTGGTGGTGGTGGGGAACTAGCTGAAAGCCTGCAGGTGGCGCAGTTCCTGTACACAAACACACACTCACACATGCACACACACAGAGGGACAACCTGTTGCCTTGAACAACTTGCCAAGGTAATTATACCCCCAGGGACCCCCAGAGCCAGCAAAACAGCCTGGGGGCCCAGCAACCAGGGCTGCTGTTGCTGCTGCTGCTGTTTGTGTGGCACCATTGCAGGGAGGAAGCATGGGGGGGGCTGTGTAACCCTGCAGCAGGACGTTGCTCCAAGGCCACCCTTCTCGGGTGGGAGGGGGCACTGAGTTCGGGGGTGTCATCCAGGGCCCAGAGACAGAAGGGGTGGTCCCAGCATCTCCTGGTCCAGGCGTGAGGTCAGGCCAGCTCAGCCCCAGAGCTGCCAGCAAAAGGGCTGCTTCAGCCTTGAAGCCAAGCAGATGGGCAGTGGGCGGTGTGTGTGTGTGTGTAATGGGGCAGGCTTCTGTCTCTGTCCCTGACTGGCCGTGGTGGATGCATTGGGCAGCTTAGGAAGAGAATTAAATAAATAAACGAATAAAACCCTGGCAAAGTCCAGGAGGAATTTGGGGTCGTTGAGACAAGAGATTCTTGTAAAATTTGGGTGGCAGTTCCCCACCTTTCCGCTAACTGGTGGGGCCTCCAACTGCCTCCCCAGGGCAGCTGCAGACCCTCGGCAGGCAGAAGACTGGGGCACCCCCCTGCTGAGCTGCCCATTTCTGCCGGGGGCGGCTCCCTCCCTGTGGCTGAGCCGGTTTCTTCAGGGCTTGAGGGATTAGCGGCTGCACGTCACTCTGTCCTGAGGCAGAAATAGCCCCCCGGGGGCGGGGGGAGCCGCTTTGCAGGGCAGGGCTGGGCCATTGGCTGCTCAGAGCCAGAGCCTGCGGGAGGGTGTCCGCGGTGAGGCCAGGCCAGGCCAGATGGGCAAGGCAAGCGGGCCAAGAGGTGGGGGTGTGACGGGGGGGGGGGGGGGGAACCTGTCAGGTCACATCACCTGGAGGAGGAGAATGTAAGGCCCCTCAGCTGCACCTGCTTCTGGGCCTGGCTGGGGTTTGAGCCCAGAGACCAGCAGTGCCAAAGGCCTCCTGGGGTCCTGAATCAAGGCTGCACCCCCCGCCCGGGACTGTGATCCGTTTCTCTTGGGGCTCTCCCATTGGACAGAAGATTGCCAGATCTCCTCTAGACTGGATTGACCTTGTGAAAAGGCTCACCACGGGATCCTGTCCTTCTCTGCCCCTCCCCATGCTGATCCAGCCCAGGCTGCCCCCTACAAAGAACCTGCGGGCTGGGCCAGATCAGACTGGGAGTTACGATTGCTGCTGTGGTGCTATTTTGACTGGGAGCGGAGACCCTCTGTCTCTGGGGAGCAGGAGATGGCAGGAGAGGCCTGGTCCTTCTCAGGGCACCCCATCCTTTCCTACCAGGGAGAAGGGCCTGCCTGCTCATGAAGTGGCCTGGGCCAGGACAGGTTCAGCAGCTCTGCCCCCTGGGCTTGGACCCCAAACATTGCTGCCCCTTTCTTCAGGGTGTGGACATGCAGCTGGTCTGGATTAGGTGAGCCAGTATTGTCCCTCCCCCTCCAGGGATTTCAAAGGTTTGACTTGGGCATCGCTGCCCTCTGATTAGCCTCCTCACCAAGTGCACCCAGCCATCTCCCCTTTCGGTCGCTCCCTCTCAGGCTCGGCTGCATCAGGGCAGGGTCTCTGTGCACCCGTCTCCAGTCAGCTGCACGTCTTGGAGTCAAGGGGCCGGCAGCTGCACCCCGCCTCCACAGTTGGGTGCTGTGGCCCAAAGGACAGCCCCTCCCCAGGTCAGTCAGTCAGGCCACCCTCTTGGGGCCTTAACTTGATGTGTCTTGAGGTTGGGGGTCTTTGGCGAAGGGCAGCATCAAATGCCCGCCCTCCCCTTGCAAAATGGGCACGTTCACACATGCAAAAGCAAGGGAGGGCTACAGCCACTGTCCTTTGATCTGGAGGGGGGGAGATTCTCCAGGTATTTGCAGAGCTGTGCTTGGTGCATGAACAGCTGGCACTGTGGGGTGGGGGAGTGGAATTGGATCCCACCTCCTGATATTTCTATAGGTCAGAGGAACTCAACTTGTTTCTAACTAGTCACCAAACTTGCCTTTTTTTTAATTGCAGCCAATTCTAGGGGAAACCTCCCCCCTCCCCTTGTGTCTTGTTTGCACAAGCTGAAAATATGGGGATTCCAAAATAACATTTTTTTTTTCCAATGTTCATCAAACCAGCTCTTTGAAATCGAAGTGTTACCCATTTAAGGATTGTTGCCTGTCTGTCTGGGACAGGGGTCTCCACACTTGGCATAGCTGGATGGGGAATTGTGGGAGTTTTGGAGTCTGGAGGAAACCCCCCCCCCCAGTGCCAGGATTAAACCCCAAACTCCCCATCTGGCCTAAGAGCAGACCCTTAACTCTACTTGCTCTTTGGCTGATTTTCAAGGTGAGCAAAGCTCCAGACCTCGCTGGAACATACTGTCTGTTTGTTGGCAATGTGGCTGTTTTCCGTGGGGTTCACCCCCAATTCAGTCTCCACAGGAGTGCAGAAAAAGAGGGCATTCCCCTCCCCCCAGGGTGAGCCCAATGGGCTCCTGCAGGCACGCTGACCCAGACAGCCCAGTGGACTCATGGCCGTTTACAAACACAGCAAGACACCGTGTGTTTTTGCCGAGGGGTTTGTTTGCTTGGCTCTCGGTCCAGCCTGAAAGGACAGGTCAGCCCAAACGCTGGCACAAACAACCCCAGCGAAGGTTTACGGAAGGCCAGGATTTGGATCCTGCCCTGCTGGATGGGTTCAAGGCAGGTCATGCTCCTTGGCCAAACAGAAAGGGGGGAGAGGCTCCAGGGTGATTTGGGTGCTGGTGGGCCCTGGATTTCCCTGTGCACAGAGCTGCAAGGAGAGGGCTCCCAAGTGTGGTGCCTCGAAGAAAAGCCCTTGCTTGTGGATGGCCCACCAGTGGGCAGAGCCAGAGCTTCAAACACACTTGCACCCACCATGGCTGGGCTCCCCCAACACAGTTAATCCCACAGCAGCTAACAAAGCACCTTTGCTACTTCAAAAGCAAAATCTGTCCTGATGTAAATGACCAGTCCTGTTTCTGCTTGGACACACATCTTGTCTGAACCAGGTCCCACCCTTGACCTTCCCCCCAGCCCTGCTTTTTGCACCCTAAACCTTCCTGCAGCTGAGCCACTGTTTGTAGGTTGATGAGAGGCTTGGTGCACAGATTCCCAAAAGGGGTGGGCTTGAGGTGGGAGATTCCTTTTGCCGCTGTGATTCCTCTGACTCTCTTCCTCCCCCCACAGCCAGATGCTTCCCTCCAAGGAGAACGGGTGAGTGTGTAAATCAGCTCCATCTCCCCCAGAGTGCTCCAGTCCAGGCAGAAAGGAAGACCAAAGGCCCTCCTTCCCCCCCTTCTCCTGTCCTTGCACACACACACACTTTCCAGGCAGGGGGGGCTCCATCACCCTTTCCTGACTAGTCTGCACCATTTCTGGACACCCGTAATGGGTGAGGCTGGCAGCCACATATCAGGATCAGCTGTGCCAAGGCCACCAGTCTGTGGCAGGGAGCTGGGTGAGGAATTCTTCAGGAGAGCAAAATCTGTACTCAACAATGATGGAATAGAGCGTAATTGAAGTTGGGGGGGGGGGGGGTAGAGAAGGTGCCTCCCTCTTGCCTGAATCTCCCAGAGAGCAGCCAGTTTCTCCTGGATCCATTGACCAAACACAGCCCTCTCCGTAAATCATGGCTAAAACACAGCATCCACACGGTTTGACAGGACGGTCCAACCTGGCTATTGCCTGATTGTAGCCCCTCTTTGCTTGGCCTTAGTGCTGAACCTTTGGTGGGGGGGAGGAATTCTGATCTCCTTCACGACAAGAGCTGCAAAATATAAAGAGTGGGAAGGGGGGGGCTCCTCTGTTCCCCACATAAGAAGGTATCCCCCAGAATAGGCTGGGGAGGCAAAGTAAGAGCAGCCTCTCACTTTGGGTGTCACAGCAGCTGCCATTCAGAGATAGACTGCTCCCCAAGAGGGAGGATCCATTCATCCAAGGAAAATATCCGGAAGATTGTGCTTTCTAAAGGCAGAATGTCGATTTGAAGGCAGAATTCGACCTCAGGTCAAGCTCCAATACTTAAGTTGGGGAGAAAGTGATCCCAGATCCTCGGCTCGGCGGATGCCCAAGAGATCAGCTCCGGCAGAGGCTGACCATTCCCCAGGCGTCACGAGGCCAGGCCTGCCAGGGAGAGCCGGCGGGTTCAAGCTTGCAGCCTTCCCTGCAGGACTGGCTGGGCAAGCGCGGGCCGGGGTGGCTGGGGGGCTGCCGCTGCTTTCAGCGCTCACCTGGCCGTCGCCGTCCCCGGGCGGCAGCGGGCGGGCGGGCGAGCAGGTCGGACCCAGCGGCGCAGAACCCCCGCGAGACCCACCGTCCCGCGCCCCTCGCTCCGCGCTCCGCGTGCCGTCCGGACGCTCACCTCTCGGGTTCCAGGCCAGCCTGGCAGAGCCGCGCCTTGTACCGCTGCGCCGCGGTCCGGTGCCCGGTGTGGAGCGGCGCACAGCCGGCGGAGTCGAGCCACGGCGTCCTGGGGCTGGCCGGTTCTTGCAGGGGCCCCACGATCAGGCTGTAGTCGTAGGGCGCCATCGCCGCCTGCCCGTCCATGGCCACGGCCACCTCGACGGCTCCGGGCAGCCCAGGCGGCGGCGGCGGCGGGAGACGCTCTCCGACAGGCGTGGCGCTGGGCCGGAGTGCCCGGGAGGGTTTCCGCGCCCAGCCCCGCTCCGCCTCGCCCCGCCCCGCGGTCTACCTCCCGGGCTGGCACGGAGGGAGGAGGCTGGCAGGCTCAGTTCGGTCCGGCTGCAGGCAGCGCTGGCGACCCGGCCAGACCGGCCCTCGAGGCCCGGACGGGGCGAACAACAACTAGCCTTCTGAGCGTGAGCAAAGTGCGAGTCCTCTGCCCTGAGCGCGGGCTGCTCCCTGCCTGGAGGCCCCGCGGGGGCTGCAGTCACCTGTTGAGTGCCCCCCCCCCCCCGCCCGGGTTTGAAGCAGGGATGAACGCGGCTGTAGGACCGGTTGCGTTGCTATTCTTATCATCCCGCGGATGTTGGATTCTTCCGACGCCACCCAGAGTCCCAAGACTGCGGCGCTCTCAACGCCGCCCCGATGCCCGAGCACACCTCCCGGCGGCAGGTGCCCGGCTGCTGCCCAGGGCGCGTCAAGCCTCGCCTCCAGCCCGGGGATTTCGGCCCCGCGCGCCCTTTCGCTTTCTCCTGCCAGGTTTCGCGGTAGGGCACCAAGTCAGCCGTCCCGGGCACCAGAAGGCCCGCGGAGTCGCCCGGGTCCCCGTTTCGCCCCCAATTGGGGCCTTTTGTGGGGGGTCCTGGCTTCCCCGCGCTTGTAGTGCTGCCCGGGGAGGGAGCAGGGGGTCTGAGTTCTTTGCTCGCTTCCTTTGCAACCAATTGCCTCCCCAGTAAAGCTCTATCCCGTTGCTTGAAATAATCTTCGCGCCCTCCCCCCGCAAACCCCTGGAATCCCATAAGCTTAACTCCGAAGCCGGCCGGTGCTCTCCCCTCGAAAGCGCCTGGCCGGTGGAGAGCGGGAAGTGCCGCCCCCAGCAAATCTCTTGATCCCGATGCCGGTTTAGGGACGCGGAACGGCCCCCCCGTTGGGGGGAAGCTCAGCCCAGAGCGTTGAGTGGCTTCCCGCCGGCTGCCTAGCCGTGGGGGTGGGAGAAGGGGAGCCCGGTAGCCCCACTCAGCGCCCTCGGTCGGCCGGCTTCCAGCGCGGAGCTCTGGCGCCTCCACCCCAGATGGGACGGCCGAGGCTCCTCTGCATTCTTCTCTCCCGGCCTTCTGGGGAGCTGCGCTTTGGGGGCGAGAAAGGGCCAGCGGGCTGCGAGGGAGCCTTGCTCGGCTTTCCTTGAACCCAGCATAAAAAGGGGGGAGAGGAGGAAGAATTAATATCCGGACTGTGAGGATTGGGGACCCCCCCCCTCGCCCAGTCTCCGGGTCTGCCTGAGCCCCCAAGCTGCATCGGGAAGCCCCCTGGGGTGTGCTCCTGCCCCTCCTCCTCCTGCCTTTGGCCTTTCACAGGAGCCCCCCAACTATTCTTTGGCCTTTTCATCAGCCTCCAGGACCCCATAGAAAGCCCCATTGTTCTCCAACAATTGGGGGAGGGGCTGTCATATTTCTTTGCCTGCTTTTAAATTGTCATTTCAATTTATAATTGTTGCCATGTTTGACTACTGCGTGAGGTGATGGGCTCCTACTTATGTTGAACAAACAAATGACTTTTTCTTTTGGCAGGAAGGGCCCTTTGGCAGCTTCACCTTGGAGGCCTCCCCTGTGGATGCGGATGGGATGCTGAAGTCCTGGGGAGGAGGGCAAGGACGTCCCTGCCTGCTGCTCCTTCTCCTGGTTAGTGCAGGGCCTTGGTGACCCTCTCCCAGGCCTTGGCCAGTCCAGAGGTGTCCCACCTGGTTCTCTGCCCCCTGCAAGGATGGAGGGCGGGGTTACAGGCAAAGGGCAGCCTTCCTTCTGCAGGTCCAGAGCCCTTTGGGGTTACTTTGGGGACAGCCACCCTTGGGGACTCCTTCCTCAGCAGCCCTGGAACAGAGCTAGTGTGGCTGTAATGGTTTCTCCTGCCTCTGTGTGTGTGTGAGAGAGAGAAAGAGAGGGACGGAGGGAGGGAGGGAAGAAGATAGAGGAGAGTCTGGCACTTTGGTCCTCCCCTGTCCCCAGCTTCAGAGCCAAAAGGCTGGGTCTGTTTTCCGAAGCCCCCCTCCCCCACCAGGCAAGCAGGGGCCAGAGACTGGCTCTAACCCACTTCAGGCAATGTGGGAGAAGCAGCCAGAGGCCGTCTTCCCCTGGTTGGTTCTGTGCTGGGCCTGGGTGGCGGGGCCAAGGCGAGGGGGCCCTTCCTTGGCTGCAGGGCTGGCCTGGAACTCACCTGGAGCTCCCAATCTCACCCCCAAGCAGAGGGGGAAGGCCAGGAGCCCCGCCTGGCCAAAGAAGGGGGGAAGCCGAAGGCCCACTCCTCAGCTGCCCCCCAACTCCTGGTCTCCCTCTGGTCACAACACAGAACCTCCCACCTGCGATGGCAGCTGATCTACAGCAGGTGACAGAGCTGAGCAGGCCTTGCTGTGCTCAAAGCAGTGAAGCAGGACTTAACCTGTTTTGTCCTCCTGGATGAAGCAAACCATGGCTTGTGGAGCACTGAACTCCATTTCAGCCATGTAATTGGGGGCTGGATATCCATTGTTGGGGAAATTTCGTGGAGAAAGGCTACTTTGGGATGAACACATATGCAGACATCTCAGCAAGTGTCCCTTTAGCTTGGATTTCTACCCAAAGAGTCGGTGGTTCCTTGTGGCCAGGAGGTGGCCAAAGAGGAGCTGTTTTGGGTGGCATCAGCAGAGTTTCTGATCTAAAGTCCATGTTAGTTGCTAAGCCCTGATGAGGAGTGTGGAAACTATGGAGAATTCCAAACAGATCCCAAGGAAAAACAACCAACTCACCATTTCATTTAATGCCACACTTATTGGGAGGGGAAGAGGGAGCAGCAGGAAAGGAGCCCTTTTAGGAGCATGAAGGGCTGCATGGGTTGGACTTGTGGGGGGGATGTTGAGGCCAGTCAAGGAGACACAGAGAACTGGGGGGGGGGGGGCACAGAGAACCCTACCTCGAGTGTTGGGGGAAAGAGCGCTCGTTCAGGGGGCTGCACTGCTGGGAAAGCTGCCATCTCTTTCCAGCCAGGGAGGAGCCACTTTGGGGTCTCCAGGCCTCCCCCTTGTCTCAGCTCTGTTTCTGCCTGTGTAGGTGGGCAACCAGGCCGGCCTTCAGGGAGGAGTCCGGGCGCAGGGAGTCCTTGAGCCCAACATTTCTGTTGCTAAGCGAGACGGGGGCTAAGTGGATTTTTGCCCCATTTTACAACCTTTCTTGCCACAGTTGTTAAGTGAATCATTGCAGGAAAGTTAGCAACAAGGTCATTAAGCGTCATTAAGCTCCCTTTGACTTGGCCTGTCAGTTGGTCGCAAAAGGAGATCGCGTGACCACCCCGGGATGCTGCAAACGGTCATAACTAGGTCATAACTAGGAGCCAGCTGCCAGACGCCTGGACTTGGACTGCACAGCCACGGGGAAGGGTGAAGAACGACCCTTTTCTCAGTGCCATCGTGGCCTGGAGTAGTCACTAAAGGGAGGGGAGGTTGAGTCACAGACTGCCCGTGTTTCGGGGTCAGGAATCAGGGGAAGGTGGAAGGGAATGGAGTCGGCTGGCGGGAACCAGGAGCCAGGCCTTCTCCGCTGTGGCCCCTGCTCTGTGGAACAACCTCCCCGGAGGTTGGGCTTGGCCTGCTGGCCTTTCGCAGGGCCTGCCAGCCTGTCCCGGGGCCTGGGGCTCAGAAGGCGCCAAGGGAGCCCTGCCTTGGCTTCCTGGCTAGCTGGCCCTTTGGTATCTTGTGCAGGCCTATTTCGAAAGCTTTCTTTACGGTTTTTGAAATAGTTTTAAGAACCTTTGGGGATCATTGGCTGAGATAATGGGAGGCCACCTAAATGGAATGGATATGTGTAAGAGGCTGGCAGCCACCCACAGGCCCACGTGGAACTCTCCGGCACCTCTTGCTCATCCACGGGGCAGCTGGGAGGGGAGCCGCTCCACCCAGCAGAGGGGAGGGTCTCATTGGTGGGCCAGACCCACAAGGTGTTGGCTGCTCCTGCTGGGGACAAGAGGCTTTGAGCCCCCCCCCCATGGGCCCCCTTGTGGGTTTTACCGTGCATTGCTGCAAAGTATGTACACTGAGGACTAGCTGCACACAGAAACAGGTGCGTTCTTTCCAGTTTTCTGAGTGCCTGCTTAGGAGGCCCGGGTCTTGCCTGTGGACCCTGTGAATGACCCATGATAGGGAGACTGGATAGAAAGCCTGGCTCTGGGCCTGAGACCCAAGGAATCCCACCAGAGCATCAGAGTCTCCGGAGATGCTCAGCCACCCAGGGCGCGGCTGTCCCAGAGCTGCTTCTCCAAAAGCTAAGACCTGCCTTTTTCCTCCACCTAGAAAGGCCTGGGTTGAATGCTGGGGGGCCCTGGGCCCACACGTGGCTTTTAGTTATTTTTAAAAAATCTCTTGTGCTGCTGTTGAGATGGTTGTTGTTTGGGGGGCTGGATTTGTTGGGCTTTTCAGATGAGAGTCACCCAGAGCCTTTGAGAAGGAGGATCATGCAAATTCATAGCACATGACTGAACCTTTTCCCCTGCCCCCTCCCCAGGTTACAGCCATCCTAGAAGCTCCTCGTAGGCAAGACCTACACCAGAGGGAGGGGAGTGGTCTCCCTGCAGAGGCGGTGGGTTCTCCCTCTGGGCCAGAAGAAGCTGAAGAAAGGGTCCTTCGAGGTTGCTCTAGATCGGGGGTCTCCAATCTTGGCACGTTGAGGACTCCTGGACTTCAACTCCCAGAATTCCCCAGCCAGACTGGAGGCAGGCGGGAAGGGAGAGTGAGGGGATGTCTTGGTGGGCATCCACTCGCTTCCCTGGCCTGGTTCCCAATGGGCTGGGAGGGGGGCCTAGGGAACCCTGGCCTAGAGGATCCTCCTGCTCCCTTCCATGCTGGGTGCTGAGTCCTGGACTGATCGCCTTCTTAGGTGAAACGCAGCCCATGTTCTACAAGCACAGAATTTGCCTTTTCTCGACTCGAGTTTAGGGTCAGCCTGTAGTGTAAATGCAGCCTTTACAGCCCGGATGTCTATGGAGGCCCATGAAACGTCACACAACAATTAGGGGGCATATTAACGGGGGGGGGGGGCATGGTGAGCCATGGGCCTTCCCTGCCACTTGGGGAATTCTCAGGGAAACCAGATCTGTGCCAGGCTCCAGGCTCTGCTGCCATCTCAATGGAGCCAGCACTTCCACTGCCAGTGTGACATCACAGCTTCCTCCAGGTGGCACCCCAATGCCACTGTGATGCACACAGCTCTGCTCTGACCCGTTCTACGGATTGCTGAGCCAGCTGCCCCCCCCTCCCCGCTGAGTCGGTACTGGCCCCTGCTGCCTGGCCAGCTAAGGGAGGGCCTGGGCATGCCTGGCTCCTTGAGCCCAGCCGCCCCACGCCCCATGGCTAGAGGGCTCTTCACTGGAAGCAGCCAAGATGTCGGCAGGGCACTCGGCTTGGAGGGGGGGATGCTCTGCCAGCTGATCCGTTCCCCAGATTACAACCTCTTCCCCAACTCAGCGGTTTTTGAGAGCAACTTCATTCAGGTTGGTGGGGTGGGGGGCTGATCGGAGGGGCCCCTTTCCCGGTCCTGAAAGGGCCTAGGAGGCTGGCTGGGCTGGGGGCCCAAGAGGCCCACTTAGCCTTCAGCCTTCACCTTTGGGCAGAGTCGCCCCTCCTGCTGAGCAGGCCCCAGGGAAGCCTCGGGCTGGAGGAGGAGGGCACCCTCGGCCGCTGCACCAGCTGGTGGGAACCAGAGGGCGGCTGGATTGGGTGAAAATGGACGGGCTGGGTTAACCAAGAGGGGCCTGACCCTCCAATTGACTCAGGGGTCTCGGATGGGTGGGTGACGGTTCCCACAGGTCACAAAGAAGGGCAAATGGATGGACATCACCCACACCCCCACCATTGTGACTCTGGCAGTGACCTCCTCGGATCCCTGCCTCCCTCTCCCCAACGTGCTCCTGATGGCGAACCAACGGGCCCCACTTCAGGGGCTCCACCCTGGCAGTCCCCGGCTGTCACAAATGGACCTGACCAGGTGACGGGGGGCCAGGGCCAGGAGGGAGGGTTGGATCAGGGAGGGAGGCAGGTGGGCACCAGAGCAGCTTATGGGGCCTCCCCACCACTCAGGGTTCTTTGGGACCTCCTGAATGGACCAGGGGCAGCACCATCCCCACAACATTTGAGGGAACGCTGAGTGCCTCTCAATACTCCAGAAATGGCCACCTGCTGGTTTAGTCTAAGAGGAGTGGGATCGTGTGAACAGACCTCTGGGCCCCCAGTGTTGTGCAAAGGCCCCCAGCTGCTCCTCTAGAGAATGAGGAACCCAGCCAGGTGTTTCACACCTGCGACCCAAGGGCTGAGTGGGTGGGCACCGTCCAGAGCCTCCTTTTGGGCCTCTGTAGCTGCAGGTCCACACGGGGGCTGGTGCCCGACATCAGCTGTGTTTGCATGACATGCTTGCCCAGGGTTACCTGGATCGTGGTTTATTCCATGATTCCTGAGTTCATCTAATAAACCGAAGCCGGCTGCAGGGAGCAGGTTTTGAGATGGGAGGGGGGGCCTCTTGTTCTGGGAGGCCTCTGCTTGCACAAGGGAGCAGCTGAGTGTTCTTCAAGCCCCCCCAGGCCCACCTCTGACCCGCCCCGCCCCTACCCGAGCTCCTGTCCCGGCCTGTCCCTGACTGCCTCCGTTGCTTTGCCCAGGCTGCTCCCCCTCCGGTACGTCCGGCTCTCTGTCCACAGTGCCTCTCAGCGCATTTTGCGCCTTCAGACGGTGACCAAGACGGTGTATTACCTGCAGCTGCACCACAAGCACCCAGAGGCCGTCTTTACGCTCTGGAGCCGCCTGACCAACATCCTGGAGAACGGCCTCTCCACCACCACCAAGGACCCAGCCATCCCCATCCGCCACTGCCTGGTCTCCAGCCATAGCAGCAGCACCTCCAGCATCAGCCCCCTGGTCGAGGTAGGCGGCGCCCGCAACTAGAAGGCAGCTGGGATGGACCCTGGAGGTCTTCTAGTCCAGTCCCCGTCTCAAGCAAGAGACCCTGTGTCATTCCAGACAAGGAGCTTTCCAGGCTCTTCTTAAAAGCCTCCAGGGATGGAGCCCCCACAGCCTCTGCAGGGAAGCAGCTCCACTGGTTCGTTGTCCTTCCCGTTTGGAAATTTCTCCTCAGTTCCAGGTTGCTTCTCTCCTTGAGGAGTTTCCATCCGTTGCTTCTTGTGTATCCTGCACCCTGAGTCACAAAGAGGGCTGTAAAAATATCTAGAGACCCCTCACATCCCGGACATCAACTGTTTCAACTCCTACCCTCAAAATGACGCTATAGAGAGCATTGTTGCACACCAGAACAACTAAACACAAGGGGAGTTTTTCCCCGAATGCCATCCCTCTGCTAAACAAATAATTCCCTCAACACTGTCATTTACAAAGTCTCCACTACAATTACTATTACTATTAATCCTCCCATCACTGCTTATCACCCATCCCCTCCCACCTGTGACTGTATGACTGTAACTCACTTGAGTCCTAATGATCTATTAGTGACTGTTTCCTAGCATGATTTGATTGCTTATTGTACCCTGTGACTATCATTAAGTATTGAACCTCATGATTCTTGATGAATGTGTCTTTTCTTTTATGTACAATGAGACCATTTGCACCAAAACAAATTCCTTGTGTGTCCAATCACCCGTGGCCAATGAGGAATTCTATTCTATTCCTGCCTTCAGGGGCTTTGAAGAATAGCTTGACCCCTTCCTCTCTGTGACAGCCCCTCAAATACTGGAATGCTGTTGTCATGTCACTCCTAGTCCTCCTTTTCTCCAGATTGGCCATACCCAAATTCTGCAACTGTTCTTCATATCCCAAACGTTCTTTTCTTTTTTTTCTCTCAAGAGGGAACTGGACTTTCTGGTTTTTCTTTGAAGACATTTCTCGCTTCTCATCTAAGCAACTTCTGAGTGGATGGAGGTGGAAGAAGCAGCTTGGATGAGAAGCGAAATGCCTTCAAAGAAAAACCAGAAAGTCCAGTTCCCTCTTGAGAGAGATAAAAAAAGCACTTTGGGGACAACCAGGACCTGGATGGCTGAGCATCTCCATAAAACATTCTTCATATGTTTTTGTCTCCATGCCTTTAATCATCTAAGTTGCTCATCTTTGCACTTTTTCCAAAGTCTCAACATCTTTTTTGATCCAAAACTGGATGCGGCATTCCAGGTGTGGCCTCACTAAGGTTTTAAAAAGTGGTCCTTGAACTCCACTGAAGGGCTGCTGGGTTCTGGGGAGCCCCCTGGAGAAGGTGCAGCCAGCTGCAGTGGCTGCCATAGGAGCCGCTCTGACTACCTCTCTGCAGGCTGTGGGTGGCTTGGAAGGAGTTTGTTTGTTTGTTTTGCTTGTTTGTCAAGCAGGTAAGAGAAAACAAGCATAAGTATGAACATAACATATAAACATATAAGTATAAACAGGTATAAGTCTATACATAATAAATGAGTATGAATCAATGGGAACAGTAGGACAGGCATGGTGGGCACGCTGGTGCACTTATGCCCGCCCCTTTACAGGCCTCTTAGGAACAGAGTGAGGCCCATGGTGGCCTCACTCTGAGGGTAAAATTTGGGGGGTTTGAGGCTGTCACAACAGAGTCAGGTAGTGAGTTCCAGGCATTGACCACTCTTGCTGAAGTCGTATTTTCTGCCATCGAGTTTGGACCGGTTTACTTTAATTTTGTATCAGTTGTTTGCTGGTGTATTATTGTGGTTGAAGCTGAAGTAACCATTGACAGGTAGGACATTGTAGCAGACAATTTTGTGTACTAAGCTTAGGTCAGACCGTAGGCAGCGTAGTTCTGTCCAGGTCCAAAATTTTGAGCCTGGTATTCTATTGCGAGCATAGGAGTGGAGTCAGGGGTGGGATTTTACTGGTTTGGACTGGTTCTATAGAACCGGTTGCTACGATTCTGCACAGTTTGGAGAACCAGCAAATCGTGCCCCTGGCTGGCCCCTCCTCACCCTGCCCAGTCAATCCTTACTTTGCATGTGTGACATCGTGTGCATACCCAACATCGCTGACTGTGTTCTAACCTGCCCAGTCACTCCTTAAGATATTTCTTTTTTTCCCCTCCCTACAATCAGCTGTTCCGATGATCAGCTGTGCCGGGATCCCCCTCGCTGTCTTACTGCTTCGCCTAGGAGGCTTCCCTGAGGCCCAAGAGGCAAAAAATGGAGTGCGCGGGGGATGCCACAAAAAAGAAGAAGCCATAGACACCCAGTCACATAGCCACGCCCACAGAACCAATAATAAAAATATTTGCAATCCACCCCTGAATGGAGGACTCTTCTCATGAAATACAGTGTGGATTCCAGGCAGATGAGCTGTATTCGAGAATTGGCCTAGTGAAGGTTTTGTATGCCCTGGTTTGCAGTACAGTGTTTCCAGTCGACGGCAGGAGAAGGGTGCCCTGAAGGTCAGCCAGACGCCCTTCTGTCCCTGGCTTCATGCAGAGACTTTTGATTTTGGAGATAATCAGAAAGAATCTCGCTCGCCCAGCCGATCTTGACCAATCTTGCAGCATAGCACCAATGTGGGAGGGGGGGTCCTTGGTGCTGTCTGAGCTTGGTGGGTTTTTTGGAGACTGATGTTACCTATGTAACATCATCAGTACTAAAATAAGGAAGTGGGGATTGTTTTATATACCACCTATCCTGTTGGTGCTGTTGGAAGTGTTCTTGGTGGTTCCTTTATTAGGCTGTTAATTGTTTGTCTGAGTTGGTAGTTTCTTGATTGGGGTGTATAAACAGAGCAAACCCTATTTCTTTCAAACACTGATGATGTCCCCTAGTTGGGTCAGAAAATGTCTGCAAGAAAACCACCCAGCTCAGAGAGCACCCAGGAACCGCACAGTTCAACCCCGAGCTACAAGTATTCTCTCGATAGCACCCCTCCCTCAGCTGGTTCCCCATCTCTTCAATGGGGCAGCCCAGTCCTGGCTGGTACTGAGCCAAAACCACCCACCCACTTTGTCTGAAGCTAGTTATGGTGCAAACAAGCCTGACCCAAAGCTGTCGCCTTCCTTTCCACCTCCCAGGGATGGGGCTGCAGGCAGGAGGGGGGGGGGGCTGGAGCCCTTGTAGGGAGCGAGGCACCTGGGCTCATGGTGGGGGTCTCCATCTAATACCAGTCTCTTCCCCACCCACAGCATTCTGATACGGTGATGAGAAGTGCAGGGGTGATCAAGAAAGTAGGCAGGAAGGTGTCGGGCGTCACCACCCAGTTCTCCCCAAGTCCCAAGCAAAACCTGGAAAAGCCCCGGAGGTAAGTGGGCAGATCAGCCAGGCTGCCCCCCTGCCCCCCCCCCCCCGGTCTGTTTGGGTCAGGCTCCATCCTCTGATTGGCTTCTCTCCTGACTTCGGGCTACAGTCGGCTTGTTGCTTCCTGGCCCATCGTTGGGCGGGGTCTGCAGGGCAGGTTCGGGCTGACTGCCTGATGGGGGCCCTGCTGAGGACCAGAGCGGTTGGACAGGGCAGCCCCTGACCTCGAGAGCGGGAGGTGTCTGGAGAGAAGCTGGTGACCCCTTTCTCGGAAGCTTTCAGTTATTTTTATTACGCCATTTGCCTTGGTCTGAATTTCCACTCAGGGGTGGGGCACAGGGGGGCCCTTGGCAGGAGAGGACCCACCTGTCTGAGAAGTGGGAATGGGACACCCTGGGAAGGAGGCGGGGGGGGGAAAGGGGGTGCGGTTGGGTGAGAGTCAAACCCTCCCCGACCAGGACGGGCTTCAGCAAAGGCAGCGCTGCTCCCTTTCCTCTCTGAAGGGTCCCTGGGGCAACCCACCACAATCCGGGGCGGGCGGAGGGGGCGGCGGTTTTAAGGAGCGGAGGGTCCCTTCCCTGACCGGCCTCTCCTCCTGCGCCAGAGTCTCCTTCCAAGCGCAGCAGCAGAGCCTGGAGGACACGTCGGGCCTCTCCAGCGACATGAAAGGTGAGCGCTGCCCGACAGGCATCCCAGCCTGGGGGAGCCAGGAGGGGGGCGCAACAGGGAGGTTTTCGTCCGAATGCCGGGCAGCTGGGCGGCGCCCTCAGTCTGGGCGCAGAAGGGCGGGCGCGCCCCTGCAGGGGCACCAGACTGCCACCCGGGCGCGCCCCAAAGCATCTCCCCGGGACCCCTTCCCAACCTCCCCACCGGCTTCTGCCCGGCAGTCCTCTACTACGACCTGCCTCCGCCGCTGGTGTGCGCCCGCTGCAAGGGCCGGCTGCCCAGGACCGAGCCGCGGCAGTGCCGCCTGGACGCCCGGCGCGCCGACTCGGATGTGGAGCTGGCGCCTTGGATGGACCGGAGGACCCACGGCCTCTGGCAGCAGGAGACGCCCACCTGGCTGCAGCCCCTCTGCCGCCTCAGCTGCCTCGCCGCCGCCGGCTGGAAATAGGGCGGGCCAGGCCGGGGCGGGACCCCGGCGGGGCGCACGGCCGCCCGGACACGCCGCCGCGCCCAAGCGGGACGAGAAGCGACTGGCGGGGCCAAAGCGCGAAAGGAATAAATAAAGCTGCCGGCTGGACCCGACCCGGGAGTGGCGCCCGCTTGCCGAGGAGGCGGGGAGGGAGGTCGGGGGCAGCTAACTCTGCTGGATGGCTCTGGGCACAGCCAAGGCGGGGAGGGGGTGCGGGGGCTTCTAATACCCCCCAACCCTCCTCCCGGCTGCCTCGCCCCTCCCTCAACACTTTCTGCCTCCCCATCACCTGGAAACGGTGCCTCAACTGTTGAGGGGGACCCTCTGAGTGGGCTGGGGTCCCTCCCTTGCCCAGGGCAGGTGGCAGATACCCACCAAGGAGTCGACCCCCCCCCGTCCCCAGGATCTCCTTTTGGGTGGGGGGAGGGAAGTTGGTGGTGAGCAGCTTCTTGCAGCCGAGTGGGGAGAGCATCCCCCAGAAGAGGGGGATCAGGAGGGGGCTTGGCCATGGGCCTGGCTTTGGAGGCAGCGGCTGAGCGAGTGTCTCCCCCCCCACACAGATGAAGGAGTCAAAATATGGGGAAGGGGGGCTGGAGGGGTGAGATGCTGCTTTCCCCCTTGGCATAACCTTAGGGTTAGGGTCCCCCCTTCCCTCCCCCCCCCCCAGTAATCCAAAGGAAGGTCAAACCAATTTGGGGGCAAAATTGAAACCAGGATTTGCACCTGCCTGCAAGGAAGGGAGGCTCCTCTGCTGCTGCCAGAGCTGCCATCCTCTGGGTGGGAGAGCCGGGGGGGACCCGAAGGGAAACTTAGGGCCTCCCTGAGACATCAGCTCACCAGCCCAAGGCCAGGGGCCTGGGAACTCAAACTCCCGAGAGACCCAGCCCTCCCTGGCAGGGAGAGTCACCCAAAGCCCCTCTTTGGATGTGCACTGGACAAGCGGGAGGTGGACGGGTGGAGCAGGAGAGGGGAGGTGGACTGGAAGGCCTTTTGCCTGCAGAACCTCAGCTCTGGCTTTGATCTCCTGTAGCCACTTGACTTCCAAAAGAATAAAAGAGATCAGAAAGAATAAAGGTGTCCTTTGCTGCCACTGGAGTCAAGAGTCTCGCTTTCCTGGAAGACCAGGCTGGGCAGGACTGACCGCTGCACCTTCAGGGGAGGGAGGGAGTGGCCGCAGGCAGCCCAAGGAGGAAAGGAAGCGGGTTTCCCTGCCTTCCAAGAGGGCCGGGAGGAATTCTCTGGCCTGGCAAAGCTCTCCAGCTCCCGGCCCTTCCCAGCTTTTGCAGCTGAGCTGGGTGGTCCTGCCTGGCTGGGAGGAGCCCCCCTCCGCCTCCCCTCACCAGACCCATCCTGGCTTGCAGTTCTGGGAGGGGCAGCAGGTGCTCCCAGGCCCCCCTGCCTGATGGGGCAGCCCCTTCCCCAGGCCAGGAAGGCCAGCCAGCACCTGCAGCTGCTGCCTGAAAGCTCAGCCGGAGGCTTCCCTCCTGACTGCCAAGCAAAGCCTCCGGCTGGCAACCTCCCTCCGTCCAGCATCTGGATCCTAGGAGACGGGCCTCCTCCTGATCTGCCTTCCCACAAGCTGCTCCAGGCGTCTCTTTCTGGCCTTCCTCCCCATCCTGAGGCTGGAATCTCCAGACGTGGCAGGCTGGGTCAGGCGGGGCCATCCCTCCTCCTGGAGGGTGGAGGAGGAGGAGGAGGAGGAAGCCTCTTTAGCAGCCGGTCCTGCAGCCTCAGAAATAGAGCCCCCCCTTCTCCACCTCCTCTTTCTATGCCTAAGGAGGTTGTGTCACTTTACAGGTGCCTTCCAGCATTTCCTGGTCTCAGGCTGAGCCACCTGCCCTTCCTTGGAAATCTCCACACCTTTGGCACAAAACCAGCTCCGAATCAGAATAACAGAGTTGGAAGGGACCTTGGAGGTCTTCTAGTCCAGCCCCCTGCTCAAACAGGAGACCCTCTACCATGCCAGACAGGTGGCTGTCCAGCCTCTTCTTAAAACCCTCCAGAGATGAAGCGCCCGCAACCTCTGTTCCCCTGGTTGATTGGCCTCCCTGCCAGGAAGTTTCTCCTCCTCAATTCCAGGTTGCTTCTCTCCTTGATTGGCTTCCATCCATTCTTTCCTGTCCTGCCCTCAGGGGCTTTGGAGAGCAGCTTGACCCCCTCCTCTTCTCTGGGGCAGCCCCTCAAAGACTGGAACGCTGCTACCACCCCTCTTCCCTCTTTCATGCCCAAATCCTGCAACCATTCTTCATGGGTTTTTGTCTCCAGGCCTTTCAGCAGCCCCTCCTGCCTCTCTCTGCTACGGGAGACATGTTGATGGGGGGGGGGGGCAGGGACCCTTCCCACAGGGTCTGAACCCACAGCCCCTCCCTTTCTCCTGACCTTTCACTTGGGCTAATGTCAGGCGGTTTCCCTTGCTGATGTGCAGTTCCTAGGATCCCGAAACAGCACATCTGGAGCACATCAGCTTGGGAGAATCTGCCCCACCTCTTGGAGGAAGAGCATTTATCTCCCCCATTTTGGCACAAATATGCCGTGGAGCATCCAAATCCCAATTATTGTGCTGCATTATGGGGTGGGACTTCTGGCCCCTTGGCTTCCATGCTCGTTTGTGTTCCTGCCTCTCTCAAAGGAGCTTTTTCCAAAAGGCAACTGGATGTCCCTGGTTCCTTTCCTGGGAGACCTTTTGCTTCTCCTCCCGGAAGCTTCTTCGGTTCTTCTCGAGTGAGAAGTGAAACTTTTTCAAGGAAAATAAACCAAGAAAGTCCAGTTTGGAGAAAGCGCCTTTGGGGCAGCCATGGCTCGAATGCTGGAGACTCTCTGGAGGAGATCTCTGCTGCTCCTCTTGCTTCCTCCTCCTTCCAATTAAGGGAGGGGTCTGGAGAGAAACCCCTGAGGTGGGCTCCAAGAGGGGAGGGAGGGAAGGAGGGAAGGGAGAGTTGGGGAGGGGGAAGGAGGGTTTCCTGTTGCACCCGATTTTCCAGACCACCTGAGATCTGTCCTCAACTTACAAGAGTTCGCTTAGTGGCCTTTTGAAGTTACAAGGGCCCTGGCAAGGAGTGACCCAGGCCCATTCCCCCCCCCCCCCAACAACCATTGCAGACTCCCTGGGGTTACAGGACCCAAATGCAGCCACTTGGTATCTGGTTCGTGTTTATGAGGGTGGCCGTCTCCAGGGTCAAGGGAGCCCCTTTGGTGACCTTCTGACCAGCAAAATCCAGGAGGACATTGAACAACTGGGCTCGCTTCACTTAACAACTGTGGTGATTCACTTAACAATGGTGGCCAGAAAGGCCATAAAAAGGGCCAGACTCACTGAACCTCTGCCTTGCTCAGCCATGGGAACGTGGTCCTTGACTGTGATCCCAGGTGGAAGTCCAGCTGTGGCCAGAAAGTCCTGGGCTCTTGTGGGCCTTGTGAAGCTGGGCTGATACACAGACAAGGGGAACCCCACTGTTCACCCCACAACACACAGATAGTGAGCCAGGCTGGGTCTGGACTCCTCCAGGAGGTGTCCTGCCTGTCCTCAGAGGCAGCTGGACAGACGAGCAGGCGGTGCCCAGCATCCATCTCCACTTATCCAGCCCACCCCCTGCGTCCTGAGCCCCCCCTCCCCTCAGGCAGAGGGGGAGGGAGTTGGCTTCTCAGCAAGAGGGAAAAAAGAAGGGGGGGGGGAAATCCAATCAATTGCTTCAGCTGAACTTCCCCCACATTGAAACCACAAGGACAATCCAGCTGTTCGCTGAATCCAGCAGCTCATCTTGAAGCTGGATCCTTCCTGGCCTCAGAGGCTGCCGAGCATCCAGCTGCTGCCGGGTCCCACTGCACCCTGTTTCCCAGCCAAGGTGGCTGGACCAACTCCCAGAATTCCCCAGCCAGCGTTTAAAGTCCACCCACCCAAAGCAGCCAAGACGTAGGAAGAACTATGGTGTTGGAAGAAGGGCCACTGGCTGGGTGTGTGTATGTGTGTACATTTGTGCTGTACATTCTTGGCTGGGGCTTCCATAAGTTGTGTTTTGAGCACAAGTTTTGTGAGTTGGCAGCTCAAAGTGCAGCAAGTCCCACCAAGCAGAGTTGGGTGGATTTTATCCTCCACAGAAGAGCCATCCTGCTGGGAAGATCTGAGCTGGGAGCCTCCCTGGGTCCCCCAGCTGGAGATTGGACCTCCTTTCTGGGGGGGGGGGTTCAAGACCTCTCTCTGGAGCAAGCAGAGATGCTGGATCGATCCTCCCAAGAGGTCCAGGAAGGCAGGATACAAATGAATAAATAAAAAAATAATAAAATCAGTCCAAGCACCATGTCCTGGGATGGGACCAGAGGTGGGATTCAGCCGGTTCTGACCAGTTCTGGAGAACCCGTAGCAGAAATTTTGAGTAGTTTGGAGAACGGGCAAAAGCACCTCAGACTGGAGATTTCACAGTCTCCTTCCCCTGCCGCGCCCACCAAGCCACGCCCACAGAACCGGACGTGTGTGTGTGTGTGTGTGTGTGTGTGTGTGTGAAAGAATTTGAATCCCACCATTGGTTGGGACGCCTGCAGTTGTGTGTTTGAGTATTTTATTGGTTCATGGAAATATGAAATGCAGAAGTACAAATGAAAATAATGGGAGAAGGGGAGGAGAAAAAGAAAATGGGGGCGCTTGCAATTGTGGTGTGCAGCAGAGTGTGGCTGACGTGGCTCCGGAAAGACCCCCAAGCCCCCCTCCTCTCCCCCTCCTGCTTTCATCCCAGCGATCCAAGCGCAGCCTTGCAGGCGGGTGGGGGGAGGGGAGAGAGCTGGCAGTTGAAGGCCTGGGTGCCCCTCCTGCCAGCAGGTCCCAGTGCCAAAAATGGGAGGGGCATCTCCCTCCCCCTTTTCTTGTGCATGGAGCCCCCTCCCTCCCTCCCTCCTTGTCAGGAAGAGCTGGAAAGGCAGAGCTTTCGGCTCCCCTCCGTTTCGGCTGCCTCCCACGCTCTTGGGTGCTTTGCATGAAGAGGAGGGCCCTCTGCGGGGGTGAGGGTGACCCCCAAAGCCCTGGGGCGATCCAGGGCTCTTGGCTGATCCCAGAGAAGCCGCCCAAAGGGCAGCCACCGTTTGTTCCACTTCCCTCAAGAGGGCCGAGCACCCCAAGGAGGATTTTCTGCCCTGGGAACGCCTCCACTTTTATCCTGCGCACAGGCAGTCCTCACCTTACAACCATTGATTTAGTGACGGTACAAAGTTATGACAGCACTGAAGGTGGCGACGGATGACTAGAAGGGCTAGACTAGAGGACCTCCAAGGTGCCTTCCAACTCTGATATTCTATTCTGTTATCTGGGAATGAGATGGGATTTTAAGTTCTTGCGTTTCCCCGGTGCAGTTAGTTGTTTACCATTTCTCTTATTTTGTTGGCGTGTGTTTTTTTATCCTTTTTTCTGTTGCTAGGCGATTGAGCGAATAAAGCATGCTTCCAAATGGCCTGTCTAGGCAGCCTCTTGGAGAGTAAGTAAGCTGCCCCTTCTGCCGCCACCTTCCCTGCCTCCATCTGAGCAGCATGGCAGCCAAGACCCAGCGGTCCAGGCCGCAGGTGCCACCATTCAACCTTTGGGCTCCCCCTTAGGGCGCAGCCTCACCTCTGCAGGCAGAAGGTGCCAGGACTGAGTTCAGGTCTGAGCCCCTTGCAAGGCATCCAACTGGCCAGCCTGTCTTTGGTGGCTGCCGTGGCCCCCTTGCCTATCTAGGAGAGCCCAGAGCAGCCCCGTCCCGGGCGGGGGGCAGAGGGGGCCACCTGCACTTTGTGAGTGTGTGTGTGTGTGGGGGGAAGATTCCAGGCAGCATCTGCTCCTGGGCAACCTCTGTGCTCTGCCCCCTTTATGGGTATTACATAGGCAACATGTGTAAAAAGGGGCTTTCGTTGTGTGGTGGCAGCTGCGTGCTTCTAACCCCTGGTGGCACTGGCTATGCCCTGGCTTGGGAGGCTGATTTAGGGTCTCCGGGAGAAGCCAAGGACCCCTCCTCCTCCTCCTCTGCCCCAGCAGCCCCAGAATGGAGGGGCTTTGTAGAAAACGACTTTCCTTCTGAAACAAAGGGCGCCACGTTTTGTTGCCTTGGCTTGCTCTAGGACTGCCCCCTTCCTTCGGCTTCCTTGAGAGTAAACCCCATTAGACTCCCTGGAAGTTTGGGGACCGTTTGTCCAAAAGAGCGGCCAACTTCCCCGTCCATTGTTCAAAACAAATAGGAGAGCACCCAACCGCGGGTGCGCCGCTCTTTGGAAGCGAAGGAGGCCGAAGCAGCAGTGCTGACTGCTTGGAGGGCTGAATATTTTGCATAGTTGGAATTGCTCACCCAAGAAGCAGCTCCGGCCATCTGGGCTGCCTCCACAAGGAAGATTAACGGGCATCCTGGGGCCAAAGAGGCTTCTGGGCTGCGTGGTGTTTCCATGGCCAGATGCTGCTGGCCTCCCCAGGCCTGTCGAGGAAGGAGGCTGGGGGGAGCACTTTGCCTGGCACCAGGCTGGCCGGGGTGGGAAGGAAGGGCTGGTCAGAAGGCTTCCCTGCAGCCTCAGGCCTTCTTGATATACAGGTAGTCCTCGACTAACAACCACAATTGAGTCCAAAATTTCTGTTGCGAAGTGAGACATTGGTTAAGTGAGTTTTGCCCCATTTTACAACCTTTTCTTTCTTGCCACAGCCATTAAGTGAATCGGTGCACTTCAGAGGTGGTATTCAGCCGGTTCTGATCAATTCTGGAGAACCAGTAGCAGAAATGTTGAGTAGTTGGGAGAACTGGCCAATCCCACCTCTGACTGGTCCCACCAATCCCATCGCTTCTCTGCCTCCTGAGTCCCAGCTGATCGGCTGGGTCTCCTTTGGTTGCCCTGCACAGAAGAATGGAGCTGGAAAGCAGGTTAGTGGGGTGGGGAGGGAAGGGGGATTTTGCAGTATTCTTACTCTGCCACACCCACCAAGCCACACCCACAGAACCGGTAGTAAAAGAATTTGCATCCCGCCCCTGGTGCAGTTCTTAAGTGAGTCAGATGGTCATTAAGTGAATCTGGATTCTCCTGTTGACCTTGCTGGTCAGAAGGTTGCAAAAGGGGACCATGTGACCCCGATCGCTGTGACCGTCATAAATGTGAACCAGTTGCCAAGTGCCTGAATTCTGATCACGTGACCATGGGGGATGCAGCAGTGGTCATAAGTGGGGAAAACATCACTTTCCCCAGAGCCATCATAACTTCAAATGGTCACTAAACAAATGGACATAAGTGGGGGGTTGCCTGCATCACATCTGTCCTTTATTTAAAGGCTAGGTCACACTGGCCGACGGATGCAAAATGTATGCAAAAAGGACACAGCGGACAAGCAAAATTTCGGGGGTGCGGGGGTGGCTCCATCCATTGTTATCCGCTCTCAAAAGTGCCCCAAATTTGCATAAACAGAACAGACAACAACGGAAAGGAACGAACGGAGGGAGGACATAGCGAGGATGTTAAGCGGATGTTCATAGGAAGCCTAGCGGATGGAAGCGGATGACACATCCGCAGGGCTTCCGGGGGAGAATAGCGAAGTGGACGCGTAGCGGAAGGAGCAGATGCATAGCAGATGAGGCGGATGCATCACGGCCACCTATAGGATGCATAGCGGATGCATAGCGGTCACTGCACATGCGGGGAGGATGAATTGTATCAGCTCTGCAGTGAGATCCGCCACCGAGGAGCAGCCCCTCTGTCAACCCTCTCCCTCAGACAGCCCACAGAGAGCCAGTCCTCTTCCAGCCAGGAGACAGCTACCGTGTCCAGGCAGGTGTCTTTGGAGGGCCCCACGGTAGAGACCCCCCCGACAGCTGTACTCCCCATGCCAGAGGATGTGGAGGATCCCCTGTCTCAAATGGAGCAAGAAGAAGCAGCAGCCAGAGACCAACCCACCCCCACCCCCAGCTCCACCTCCACAGAAAGCAGGCAGAGAGGCAGACTGGAGGGCCAGAGCCACACTGTCCTCTTGGAGATCAGGGACACAATCAAGACCAGCACAGATCTTCTCTCTCAGCTGGTCCACAGCAGTATACCATCCTCGAATCGCAAGCCCTTCATCACGTACGTGAGCCAGACCTTCATGGACCTGCCCGAGGCCCAGTACCAGGTGATGAAGGAGAAGATCACAGCACTGCTGCCTCACCCTCCAGGCCCAGCTGAACCTGCTCCAACCCACTCCAGGACTGCTCCTCCACCCCAGGCGATGTCACAGCCCTTCCACGGCTTTCAACAGCCCCTCACCTACCAAGGCTACGAGTACCAGGACTTCCCACAGCAGAGACAGCCCTTCCCAGTCCAGGCCCAGGTTCCTCGGACGCCACAGACGCCTCACCTCGTCCAGCTGCAGACCAGACAGCCCCACTACACTCCTCCTTCCTCCACCCCACAGCCAAGCCCCTCAACAGAAAATCTGTCTTCAGTCCTGTGCCTGACATCCCAGGTCCTTGAAGAAGGGCCTCTCAACCTCACGGGACTGAGTCAGCTCTCTGAGAGCTTCCTGAACACACCATCCCCTGTTGTACTCTCGGGGCCAGGCACCCCAATGGCGCCTCACACCAGCACGCCAGCCACAGCCACCTCCACAGTCCCTGGCTGCTCGACAGCTGAGACCATGGACATGCCTCAGAGTGACTGAGAATAGTGCCAGAGACTGAGTTGTTACCTGTTCACCTTATCTTTGCTTCAAGACACTTTACTTGGGTCATTTTGCTTTTTTAATAAAGTCATACAGTTTACTTAAGACAGTTGTTAATAAAGGTTATCTTTGCTTCACACACTTGGTTCATTTTATTTACTTAATAAAGTGTTGGTGAAAACTTTGAAAAAAGGGTTAAGCTTTTGCATGCTTGTGGGATGGGTAAGGATAGTTGTGGGATGGGTAAGGATAGCTGTGGGATTGATAAACCTCCAGTGCAAGCATAGTGGGACTGCATGGTCCACCCTCCCAACTGCCACACATATGGCCCTTTTTTATCAATAACAATTTATTCATTGATCAACACATTTCAAAATAAACAAAGCTCTTCATTAATTCCCTATTCATTGTAGGGCCACTCAACATACATTGCGCAATCTCATCAGTGTTATGAGATAGGCTCAAGGAAGCATCCATTAAGCATCTATCATCCTGTCTTGCCACTCCACTGCTCCAGCTGGGGAGTTGCACAAGTCTTTCAGGAGGTTGCGCTGCTTCTTCCCTTCACGTGAGGCTCTGTTGGGGCCTTGCACATCCTCAGTGTCTATCAGGTTTCGCCCTTGCCTCCATTCCCCAGGCTCCATGTCCCCATTGCCTTGCTGGAGGTCCACGAGCCTGTTCTGCAAGACTGGGTAGCAGGTGTGCATGAGATTGTGCAGGATACAGCAAGCTTCCACGATCCTCCTCATGGTCTCTGGGCGATGCTGCATGGTGGTGAGAAGTACCTGGAACCTGTTGGCCAGGATGTCAAAGGCGTTCTCCTCCACCCATCTTGCCCTGGACAGCCTGTAGTTGAAGATCCTTTCTTCACGGGTGAGGTATTTGGAGGTGTAGGGCTTCATGAGATGGGTTCTGAGGGAGAAGGCGTCATCCCCCACAATGAAGTAGGGCACATCTTGTGTGTCATTGGGTAGGGGGTCTGGATCTGGAAAGCCCATGATGAGGTTGCGTTCCAGCCCATCCTTGAGGTCACTGGCGTTGTATACCTGGCTATCTGAAGCTGACCCGTTGCCTGAAGCATCGATGTACATAAACTTGTAGTCAGCATCAACCATGGCGAAGAGGATGATGCTGAAGAAGCCCTTGTAGTTGAAATAAGTGGACCCAGAGTTGGGTGGAGCTTTGCAGGCCACGTGCTTGCCATCTATGGCTCCAACGGTGTGGGGAAAGTTCCACCTCTGATACCACTCTTTTGCAACTTTCCTCCAGCCTTCTTCAGTGGTGGGACACTGGAGGAGCTCCTTCAGGTATTCTTCGATGATGGCCTGCACCACTACTCTGACCACAATGCTGATGGTGTTGTGTGGCACCCTCCAGGCGTACTGCATGTTTCTGTATGTGGTTCCAGAGGCCAGGTGGTGCAGAGTCAATGCCACCTTCAGTCCAGGGTCCAGGCTGGGACGGAAGTTGGTGCTCGGCTTGGTCAACCTGGGTGTCAGCCGCTCCACAATTTCATCAAACATGGCTGGTGGCATCCTCATGAAGTGCTGGAATGCACGAGGGTCTTCATTCCTCAGCTCCACCATCAGCTTGTCATAGAGTCCAAACTCCACTCTTCTCCCGATCCATCGTCGGACCCACACAGCTCTTGGACGTCTCCTTCTTCCCCTTGCATAGAAAAGGTGAAACAATCTGAAGAGGGCTTGGTTCTGGTGTTGAATGACGGCGGCTACCAAAAGGAGTGTGTGATGATCCATGGTGGAGACCAATGGATGATGTGGAAGAGGAAGAGCAAGGGTGAAGAGGTCTGCACACCACAGCTGCTGGACTGATAGTGAGATCCAGGTGATTTCCTCCTCCTTTTTATAGGAAATGTCAGTTTTCCGCTAGGTGTCCCTCCACATACTCTAGACATCCTCCAGACATCCTAAATATCCGAGATACGTCACATATACGAACGTTTTGTTCGTTTTAATGCTTTATATACAAGATGCATCCGCTTACATCCTTTCTATTTCCGTGCTACTAACGCTGTGTGGACGTTCCGCGTACCTTTTGCTTCCTCCCTCTTTCCGTTTTCAGCTGGAGCGGATGTGAGTTGAGGGGATGTCCAGAGGATGCCGAGAGGATACAGCGGATGTGTAACGGATGACAACGGACGTAGAACGTTTGTTGCCTGTATGTATCGCGGATGTAGATCATATGTGGCGGAAAGTTCATCCGCTCAAAAAGTTTTGTGCAGCTCAAAACTTTTTGAGCAGATGAAATAGCAGTAGACGGATGTTTGATGGATAGAGCGAATGAAACTCGTACGCAGTGAGTACACAACGGATGCATCGCGTTTTCCAATGGATGACAAGCTTTTTTGTCCGTTTTACATCCTCTTTGCATCCGTTGGTGCAGTGGGACAGGGGCTTTATGATTTGGATGATATGCAAAGAGTTGACTGAGCCACAGCAGTCCAGGCTCCCCCTCCCCCGCGTATCTCTGGAGGGGGTTGGATTCTGAATGAAGGTTGAAGGGATGGACAAGCGATTGGAGCCTGGGTGACCTCAGGAAAGTGGACCCCTTGCAAGGGGAGGGGGCCCAGGGTGGCCCCAGTGGGGGCTCAGGCAGCCCATGGCTACTGCAGACCCCCTTGTGGGGAGAAAGCCCCCTCCCCAGAGGGGCACAGGAGCAGAGGAGCTGCGGCCTCTGCTCTATGATAAAAGGGACCCTGGAGTGAAGGCCCTGGAGCCTGGGAAAAGAAAGGGAAGGTGGTCAGCAGAAGCTCTCAGTCCTCCAGGTCACGGCTACAGTCCTAAGGGTGCTTTTCAAAAGACAGCTGGACTTTCTTGTTTTTTTTTTTCTTTTCATGAAGACACTTCACTACTCATCCCAGAAGCTTCTTCACTTCTGCAGTCTTCTTCAGAACTGAAGAAGCTTCTGGGATGAGACATGAAACATTTTCAAGGGGAAAAAAAGCAAGAACGTCCAGCTGCCTTTTGGAAAGCACCTCTGGGACGAGGGGAAGACAGCTAAACAGGCAGCAGGGAAGCCTGGAGACGTTGCTTCTGACCTTCTGGAGATGTTGCTTGGCCTGCTCCATGGCCAGGGAGTCGAGCGAGCTCAGAGGCAGCTCGAGGGCTGGGCCTGCTGGTGCCGTGGGACGGAGTTCTTCTGCACAGGTCAAATACCAGCAGGTTGAGGCTTCCTGTACAACCAGTTCGACTGAGGGGCACGGAAGCTGAGGGGCACCTGGCTGCCAGCTGACCCTCTTGGCTCTCTGGATGAGTCCTGGGTTAGAAGAAGGCATTTGGAGGGCAACTTCTGGTAGCCAAGAGCTGCCCTTTGGTGCACCTTTTCTCCCAACTGGGAAGGGAGGAGACTCTGCATCATCCTGGCGTTTGGGAGGAAGCTACAGCCAATGGGGGGAGGGAGGGGGGTGCTGGTGGGTTTTGTGGCCCAGGCCCCACTCCTTTGTCTTGCAGGCCCCTTTGATGCCTCACTTGAGGGAAGCTGCAGAGGGCAGAGACCTTCTGTCTCTCTTCATCTGAAGCAGACAGACACAAAACATTTGGGCTCACTGAAGAACCTGCTGACGGGCAAGGCAGGCAGCACTCACCCAGGAGACAAATGACCCGGGAGGAGGAACTTCAGAAAGAGGCCGGCTCACCAGGCATGGGACCACATGTCCACAGAGGTTCTCTGTCACCCAGTCATGGTGGTCCCAAGGGTGGTTCTTCAAAAGGCCACTGGACCGTCCTGGTTTTCCCTTGAAGAAAACCCTCTTCAGTTCAGAAGGGAAGAAGCTTCTGGGATGAGAAGCGACAGGTCTTCAAGGCAAAACAAAGTCCACTTGCCTTTGAAAAAGCACCTGGGGGCCCCAGGGCTAAACCTCATACCGTTTTTTCATATAATTTTGATCTATTGAGCCCCCTCCCCCCTTTAGTAGCTAAATGAAAAAAGATCTTCCGGAGCCAGCTTGGCAGCAGGCTGCCTCTCCGGGGAGGGGGGGGCGGTGGAGGAGGACGGTGGGGGTGCATGAGGAAATGGGGGTTCGGGCCCTGAGCCTGGAGTCAGCGGGGCGCCCGATAAGCAGCGGCGATCCCAGGCTGCTCGCGAGGAGACCACCCCGTCGGAGCTCTCCGTGCGGGGGGTGGCGGCACTGACAGCTGCCGGGGAGGGGCGGGGGCAGGTCGGCTTATAAAGCCCGGGGAAGCCGCTCCTCTCTTCTTCTCTCCGGTTCGGCTGCCCTGGGTTTGCTCTCCTCCCGGCGCGACAGGACCGGTGAGTGCCTCCCGTCCTCTTCCGACCCATCGCGGCTTCCGATGGAGCGCAGGGGGCGAGAGGGGAAGGACCCGCTGTTTCAGCGCGAAGCCTGCCGCATTCGCGGCATGGCCGCCCCCTCCCACCCCTTTGGGTGCCAGGCTCAGCAGAGGCTTGCCTCGGGGAGGGGGCAGCTGTGACCGCCAGCGGGCAGCCCGGCCAGGAGGCCCGCGCGCTCGGCTGGCGGAGGGTGGGCTTTCCGTGGCTTTCCCAGCGACAGAGCCCCCGCCTCTCTTCTCCAACCCCCCCAGCGTGGCAGGTCCGTCGGGGCTGGGATTCTGTCAGCCTGAAGTCCCTTCTTCCTGCTTGGAACGGGCGGAGAAGCAGATCCCCTCCCGGTGGGCTCTTCGAGGCTGCGCCTGCCCCCCTCGGCGTTGAACCCCCCAGGCCCCCGATGGCGCAGTTCCCGGGCCGGAGGAAGCGAGAAGGGGGCGCGCGTCTCTGCTTGCCAGCCCCAAATCAAGTCCAGCTGCGGCTGGACCTCAGCACCCCGGAGAGCCCTCGGGGCCGGAATGGGACAATTCGCCTCGCGCCCCCCCAGCCCCTTCGGTCCTCCAGCCCCAGCCGACAAACACGGGTCTTTAGAGCCTTCTTCAGGCCTTCTGCTGGAGCTCCGCCGTCGCCGGACCCCCGGCCCTCCCTCTCTGGCCCCTCGACCCGAGCGATTCTCACGGAGGGAGGCTTTTACGAGGGGGGTCGCTCCAAGGGACACGTAGCCGCGCTTCCCGGAGCCCCTCTGCCCCCTGAGCGGTGGGCTTCTGTGGAGCCGAGGTGGGGCGGAGTCCGTCGGGATCAGAAGGACGGTTCCTTTCTAGGGGAAGGGGAGGGTCCCACGCACCCACCCAGACCCACCTTTCCTTTGAATGTCCTGGCAATTACCAGGAAAAATAGACGTGTCTTTTCTTCTTTTGTTGTACAAAGATGCAGTAAAGGGACACCCTTGATTTGGCCGCCCAGAGAGTCGGGATGCAAGCGGGCTGCGAAACGGGGGGGGGGGGGGGTCTATTTCGGCCACGCTGTTGATGAGATGCAACTAGGAAAGTTCCCACAGCACTGGCCGCCAGAGCCCCGTTGGCTCTGCCCGCGGCTGCTTTCCATGCGTGCAACCTCACGTTGAAGCGTGTATGTCTAGATCAGAGGCTCCTCCAACCTTGGCCACTTGTGGGCTTGAACTTGTGGACTTGTGGAGTTGAACTCCCAGAATTATGCTCGCGGGAGAATTCTGGGAGTTGAAGCCCGCCAGGCTTAAAGCTGCCAAGGTTGGAGACCCCTGGGGTAGGCAGATGTGCAGAGAGCTGAGGGGCAGACCCAGGGCAGCCTTTTCTTTGTGGGTCTCGATGACGACATCATTTTCAATAGATGTATGGGTGCATGTTACATCTTTTCTCATGCAGCGAATAACACAGTAACATGAGCTGGATGTGCAAATCACAGTTGCAGGAGAGTCATTTCAGTCCGTGCCAAAGATTATCTCCCAACTCTTGGGTCACACAAGGAAAGAGTCCTAAAAAGCCAACACCTGCAAATACCCACAAGGCTCCTGACACTTTACCTCATTCAGTCCTTTGTTTTTCCTGCTCTCTGAGCCCAACTACGTGCTGTATGTAATTCAATAACCTCCTAGAAAATCCAGCTCCAAGCTATTTCTGTGTTGTCGGAGTACAAAGAGTACAGAGGGCCTCGGAGGTCTTCTAGTCCAACCCCTCCTGCTTTGGCAGGAAACCCTACACCACTTCAGACAAACTGTACATGGGCGCCATGAGATTGGCTGAGCCTCCCTTCCCAGATATCCTGGGGTCCTTGGTGGTTTTCTTGCAGAGGCTTCATTACCCACTAGCCCTGATGACCTTCCCCAGTTGGGTCCTGGAACGTCTGCAAGGAAACCCCCCAATTCAAAGACACCACAGCTCAACCCTGAGCCACAAATCTTGCGCTCTGCAGGTTTTCAGAAACTACCCACTATTTTATTGTTTCTAATCAATGTCCCCAAGTGCATTTATAGTACCTCAAGCCTAAGCTGGCCTGAAAAGCATGCGCAGCCTTTGGGTGGCATGCCAGAAGACCCCAGGGCACGAAGGGAACGCAACTGCTCAAAATACTCTTTTTGCATCCTTCCTGTCCCTTGAACTATGGGAAAGGGCCACCTGCCTCCACCTCTTTCCTTCACTGTAAGCTTACCTGCCCAGGTGTGACAGCATCTGATTTCTTTCTGTGCTTGCTGGGGACTCAAATGCTCAACTGAGAGAATTGCTGTAATTCTATACCTTCCCAATCTTTTCTTTCAATTTCCCCTCATTTTGCGGTACCTCCCCGCAACACAGAACCCACGGACATAAACAGTTGCCAGGTGATGAGGATTGTCACCCTCCTCCCCTCCCCCAAGACAAGCAAATCCCTGCACAACAAATCCTCAACTTGCAACCGTTTCTTTAGTGGCCAGTTACAGGTCCTCATACAACATTGAAGCAGCCCCAGAATCCAGACGCTGGGCAAGTCTCTGGGTCAGGCGGTGGCCAGTTTCTGACAAACACAGTTCACCTAACCACAGTGGTGATTCATTTAACCACCATGTAAAATTGGGCACAAGTCATGAAACGGCCGCCTTGATCCTGGGGAGGCTTTGACGGCTGCAAGTGTTTTTGCACCATTTTATGACCTCTCTTACCACAGTTGTTAAGGGAGTCCGGCTTCCCCTCAAGCTCTTTGCTTGTCAGAAGGTCCCCATTCCGGTCACAAATGCGAGGCAGGTGCCAACGTCTGAATCCTGATCACACGGCCACTGGGAGGCTGCAATGGTCTTAAGTATGAAAAATGGCCGTAACTCACTTTTTCAGGGTGGTGGTAACTTTGAGCAGCCGCTGATCAAATAGTTGAGAGCCGAGGACTGTCAGTAGCCTTTACTTGCCGTTTTATCCTTCCCCAGGGGGCTTCGAAGTTTGGTGAAACTGCTCCCTCCTTTGCCTGGAATGGCCTAGGCTTTGCTGCCTGAGCAAGGAGTCAGACTAGGAGACCTCCAAGGTCCCTTCCAACTCAGATGTTCTGATATACTGTTAACTCTTCAATGTTTGTTGTACGGAATATTTTGCTTTGAATATTTCCATTAAGAAAAATAGAAAGCTCACAAAGTTACCAGCCCTGCAGAAAAATGATTTTCAATCAGGCTGAGCCATACTGAGTTTTTGTGCCTGTACAGATCCTCGGCCCTCATCCTCACAGGTTTTCCTTATTTTGGAAAATGAGGAATTAATAATGGCCACCCCCACCCCCCCATAACTTAGCAAAGGTTTCTGTGTATGAGGAAGTGGATATCGGAGTCCCACAGCAGCAAAGTGGAGGGAGGTCAAAATAAAAGATGGTGAAGGTCTGGAATTATATCCATTATCTCAGTTGAGCATTTGAGCCCCCAGGAGCTCAAAAAGAAATCAGCTGCTATCACACCTGGGCAGGTAAATTTAGGAAAAGAGATGGGATGGCTGACCCTCCCCCATTAGAGCAGAGTGGAGAAGCCCCCACCCGGTTTTCATTTTCTACCATCAGGGCTGGTGGGTGGTTGAGGGGCGACCCCCTTCCCTTCCCAAGGGGTGTCCCCTCCGCCACGGAGGCTGCCCTCCCCTCATGCCTTCTCTCTCTTTAGACGCCCTCTCTCGCTGAAGAATCGGAGGATGGCCCCTTTCAGCCTCGGCCTCTTGGTCTGCCTGGTGCTTGCACCCTTCGCAGCCAGTGAGTGTCCTCCCCACCCACCCCGTAACTGAATGGGGGGGAGGGGGCTCTCCCCTTCCTCCGGTGGGCTCTGCAGTTCCACTTCCAAAACCAGCCTTTGGGCATTGGGGGCCTCACCTGTTTCCTGCCTTTGCAGATGCCCAAGCTGACCCCTGCCCCACCGGCTGGCTCTCCTACAATGGCCACTGCTACGGATACTTTGAGCAGGAGGTGAACTGGCAACAGGCGGAGGTGAGTCCTGGCAGGGCAGGGGGCCTGGCTGGGATTGGGCCCTCGGCATCCGGGGATGTGCAGTGGCACTGCCAGGCACTCAGCCTCGCCCACCCCCTGGCTGCTGAGGGGGGCAATGCCAGGGGAACAAGGCAACAGGGAATTCTGGGAGATGAAGTCCCCCCATCTTCAAGTGACCACGGTTGAGACCCGTTGCTGTGGAGCCACCTTGAAAGCAGTCAGTCGACTTCCTCCGCAGCATCTCTGCCTCCCCCCCCCCCCTCAGGCCTTCTGCCAAAGCCACAATGGCCACCTGGCCTCCATCCAGACCCGTGAAGAGCATCAAGCCGTGGCGGACTTCCTGACTAAGGCTCAGTGGTGGGAGCGCGAGGATGTCTGGCTGGGGCTCTTCCTCCCATCTCAGGTGAGTGACTGGATGGGGCTTCTGGTGCCCCTGCCCCCCCCGCCCGCTTCTTCCTCCAGTGACCACTCTCGATGGGTTGCCTTGTGCCTCTAGAGCCGGACCTGGGCTTGGGTGGACGGCAGCCCCCTGGGCTACACCGCCTGGGAAAAGCATTACCGCCACTCCTGGAAGGCCTGCACTGCCCTGGACGACTCTTATGGTAAGGCCCAGGGCCAGAGGGTGGGGGGTGGGCTCGACTGGGGGACTCCCTGCCCCAAGGAAACCCACTGAAATGGGGCAAGTGGACTCCCCCTTCACTGGTCTCTGGAGACCCCCTCCCAGTTCCCAAAACCTGACAATACCTTGGCCACAATTCAGCCCAAAATGTGTTGCTGAGTGGGACGGTTGTTAAATGAGTTTTGCCCCATTGGACAAATGTTCTTGTCAGTTGCTAAGTGAACCCGGCTTCCCCATTGGCCTTGCTGGTCAGGACAACATTTGCAGAAGGCCTCGTGCTCCCCCCACCCCATGTTAACAGGCTTCCTTTCACTGAAGGAGGGTACAGGCTGAGCGGTGGCCAAGGGCCCCTCTGGGCTTGGCGAGGGACCCCTCCCGGAAAAGCCTGCTGGTAGCCCCCAGCCCCACCAGCCCTGACTCCCCCCTTCTGCTTCCAGGGTTCATGCTGTGGGACGACGATTCCTGCTACGACCGGAACCCCTTCCTCTGCAAGAGCCTGGCAGCGGCTGCCCCCACCCCCCAGGGAGCCCAGCCCTGAATTTGCCTCCCCCCTCGCATGGCCAAAGCCCAGAGCCCTCCTGCCCACCTCTCCCTCTACCCATCCTCCAGTCCCTGCAACATCTCACAATAAACCCCTTTTGAGCAAAGGACGGGGCTCATTGGCTGCTTTGGGGGGGCAGATCCTACCCGCTTAGCCTCAACACCCTCCCCCCCACCCCAAAGCAGTTGAAGGCCAGGCCTGCCATCTTGGGTCGCCTCACCATCCTGTAGACTGCACTCCATCAGGCGGGGTGGGGACAGGCCTGGTTTCGTGCACCTGCTGAAGTTCTTTCAGGATGCCCCCCCCCCTCCAAAGACCTCCGCTGCTGAGGGAGGGAGGGAGGGGCACTCGTTCTGCAAGGGGGGCACAGGGGGAGCAAAGCACCCCCCAGGCACCCAGGAAGGGCCCTGTAGGGCAAGAGGACCTCGGCTGCCAGGGGTGAAGGCTGCCCCCCTGTCTTCCGCTGGGTGGGGGGGAGAGAATGGCTCTGCAGTGGGCACAGCTGCCCCCGGGTCTGGCCTGACCTTTGCAGTGGGGCCTCTGCCCCCCCCCCCAAAGCGCCACAAGAAAGGAACCTCCAGGCAAAATCAGGCAGCTTCACTCTGGGGACGCCCCCAAACGATCCTCCTTTATGAGTGACATCACAGGGCAGCCGCTCTGTCCGCCCCAGCCCCCGTCAATCCAGGAAGCCCCCGCAGGGCAGCTGCGCAGGGCAGATGTCCAGCATGGCCTCCCCGAAGCGGCGGCTGCTTCCTTTGGCTCTGAGCAAAGGGCACCCAGCTCAGCGGGCCTTTTGCCTGGACTGCCCGTCCATCAGAGCGGCTATGTCCACCATGGCCCGGCGGATGTTCACCCCGAAGCGCTTGGAATCCTGGGGGGGTGGAGAGAAGGGCCATTGGTCAAGGCAGGAGGGGCAGCACCTGAAGGGTGCAGAGGCAGGCCGGGGGAGGGGAGGCTCGCTGGCCGAGGGGCCTCCTGGGGTAGATCTTCCAAAGGGCTGGGCAGTGGCCCCCCTCCGCCCTTCTGCGGGCACACTCACCGTTTCAGGGCTGGAGAACTTGCTGGAAACGTGAAACATGATCAGGTTCTCCCCGGCAATGATGTAGGAGACTCCATAGCCATCGTCAGCCACCTGCAGGAGGGGGAGACCAGAGGACTCACTGCTGGGCATGAGGGGCACAAGATAAAGGGGGGGAAATAGGAGGAACCTTGCTGTGCCTTGCCAGGGTCCTCCCCTCCCCCTTCCCCCTGGCTCTTCTGGCCTGCACCCCATCTCCCCAAGGGGGCACAGCCTCATCCTGCCCCGTCTTCCAAAGCTGCCTCCGTTGCATGTGGGGGGGAGGGCAGGGGAGGGCGCTGTCCCTGGGCAAAGGCCTGCCCACCCCACCAGAAAGTGGCAACGCTGGGCAGGTATTGGCTCATCCCCAAAGCCAAGAAGGGGCCAGGGCCTCCACTCCCGGGTGAGAGACCCCCATGAGTGGGTGGGGGGAATGGAGAAGTGGTCTGAGCACGTGGGGCTAGGCCCTTGCCACCTCCTCCCACTCGGGCACCTCTCGGGAAAAGCCCCTTGCCACCTCCCTCACTTCTGCCAGCCTCGGTGCCACTAACACCTCCCCCCCAGGGGGCACCCAGGACCTGGGCATCTCCCTCCACACAGCCTTTGTCCCTTCCATGCCTTCCCCCCTCACCGGCCCAAAGCCCCCGCCAGAGGAGATGAGGTCTGGATGGGCCTCCAGGCTGAACGTCTTGATCTGCTGCTGGGGGGTCTGGC
The DNA here is from genome assembly GCA_015471245.1 of Laticauda colubrina. Classification (NCBI taxonomy): domain Eukaryota; kingdom Metazoa; phylum Chordata; class Lepidosauria; order Squamata; family Elapidae; genus Laticauda; species Laticauda colubrina. The sequence continues at coordinate 678,090 of BLBF01000243.1, read as the reverse complement.
TGGTGGAGAGGCGCCAGGGCTCGGACAGCACCTGGGAGGGGAGAGAGGAGGGGGTCAGCCAGCTTCTCTTCCTTCTCCAGCCACAGCCCCACAGGGCGGCCACCCGCTCAGGCTGCCCTCAGGGCAGGGAGGGAAGAGGTAGGTGAGCTCCTCCCCAAAGCCTGCCCCCCCCTCACCTTGTCCAGGAAGGGGGACTTCACCCCGAGGTAGCGGGACATCACGTAGAGGCAGAAGAGATGCCGGTCGATGCCGGCCCCGGTCATGGCCAGGCGGTACATCTGCTGGTGCTTCTCAGCCGCTGCTTGGAAGAGCTTCAGCCGGTCCAGGGGCTAAGGGGGGGTTGTGGGGGGCAAGACCAACCTGACCAGCTGCTTGGCTTCTCCAGGGTGGGCAGGTGCAGAGGCTGCCAAGAGGCGCCTCCTGTGCTGGGGGCTCCCGTTGGGCCCCCTTTCCCCAGCCACTTCCCCCCCATCCTCTATTGGGACCCCACCCGCCACAGGCCCCCTCCCATCTCCCATGGAGGACCTTCCCTGGCTTAGGGGCCCCCCCTTCATGGGGGCACAATTTCCATGCTCCCCCCCCCCCCCGAGCTCAAGTTTACTGCTCTGAAGGCGGCAAAGTTTCACCCGCTTGCCCTTCCCCTGCCAGGTGGCTGGAAAGGTCGCTGGGCAAGGGGGGTCCAGGCAGCTGTGCCTGAAGCCCCCTGGAGCTGAATCCCTGCGGTGGGTGCCCACAGCAGAAGAGCCGGACAGCCATCAGGCTGCCATCCGTGGGATCCCCTGAAAGCACAACCTTTGCCCTGCCCCTTTCGGGGAATGCACCCCTCCTCCTCCTGGGGGGCCGGGCAACAGGTGCCATCTGCACACACACCCCGGCTCACGAAAGGCAGTGACAGGGGGCAGGTGGGGCAGGATGGGGGCCGAGCGGGGGGGGAACGACTCACGCTGCAGTTGGGGTCACTCATGCTGAGCACAAAGGCCGTTGCCTCCCCGGTGCAGGAGCGCACGGTCTCCGTCCGTCCCTCCCGGAAGAGCCGCGTCATGGAGGCCTCGTAGGTGAGGCAGAAGTGGCCCCTGTCCTGGAGGGGGCAGCCGAGGGCGTAGGAGGAAGACAAAGAGGAGGAGAGCCTGGTGAGGAGGAACCCAAAGCCCTCGGCACAACCCCCCCCCCCCCCGGCTCCCAGCACTGCTGTCCCGGCTGAGACCCTGGGGCCCCCTCCTCACCCGGAAGTGGGCCAGCTGCAGGGCGATCTGGATGAAGCTGTCCGGGCTGGTCCGGCATTTCTTGATGAGCCCCTTGCCGAAGGTGCTGAAGCAGAAGCAGCAGAAGTCCACTTCGTCCGCCAGCGCCCGGGCCTCCCCGTGGGCGGCATCGATGGCCTGGATGCACTGCGGGGAGAATCAGCCTGAGACGGTGCCAGGGCTGGAGGGGGGGGGAAGGAAAGCTCCCTCCCTCCTGTGAATTTTGCCACTCAAATTGAGAGGAGCCGAGGACAAGTCCTGACTGGTGTCAGCCAAATGCCATTCTGGTCTTTTTGGAGGCAAGAAGCAGCCAATAAACCACCTTCTGGTTTGCCAAACATGCCATGTTTATGGTGGGGTTCCCACAACTTGATTACCCACAACCACAACATCCCATAGGACCCAGAGTAACTCTCTGGTGTGCCAGTCTGTGCCAGCTTTCTACAAGGGACGGCTTTGCCCCTTGCACCAGCCCTCCAAGACGGGAGGGGGGGAGGGGCTCTGGCAGGGAGACTTAATGGGACTCAAGGGCCGCATCCTAGCTGAGGAGGAAACTGGGCAGAGTTTCTTTGTTCCAAGGAGCCCCCCAACAACCTTCACACCCCCCCAGGATGTTTTCAGGATGGGGACTGTTGTGGGGGCCTCCCACCCGCTTTCTGGGCAGAGTAATTCTTGGGGGAGGAGGGGGCTGTGGTACTAAGGGAAGAACCCACCTCTTCCCACTAAGCCCCTTTCAGGCCCCCCACTCTGCAGAGTGCCCAGACCCACCTCTTCTGGAAGGTCCCACACCAAACGCTGCGGGGGGAGAAGATCGGTGTTGGGCACCCCCTGGCAGTGCCCACCATTGCAGTAACCCAGCACCATCTGGTCTGTCGCCAGCATGAACTGGGCAGTGAGCGGGAGAGAGGAAGATGAAGGAAGAGAAAGGGCACCACAGGGTTAGACAGTTGCTCTGGCCTCCCACTCCCGACCCCGTCAGCCTCAGCCAGCCTGTCCCCAAGCAGTGCTGAGGAAGTGGAGAGGCTGCTCACCTCCCAGAGGTGCCCCATGATGGGAGCGTCGGCCCACGAGTGCTCGGCGTTGCCCCCCAGCTTGCCGTTCGGGTAGACCACCAGCGTGAAGGACTTGTCGAACCACCTGGGGAAGAGAGCCCACCTGCACCAAGGCTGGCACAGCTCTGGCCAACCCCCGGAAGCCCCAGAGGCCGCGAGGCAGGAGGGAGCGTCCCTCCCCTCTGCAGGGGTCTCGGGGACACAGAGTTCCCAGGACTAAGATGCCCTCCTGCACAGGAAGATGGGCTTGGCTGTCCCCCCACTCCCCGCCTCCTCAGGGGGGTGAGGAAGGGCCCCCACTTCCCAGGAGGGGGCCAGCCTTGAAAGGCAAAAGACTGGGGTCCAGGATGGCGAGGGAACCGTTGGCTCGAGTGGCTAAAGATCCAGGCTAGAAAGCAGCTAACTGCGATTTCAGGTCTTGCTGGCTGGGTGACTTTGGGCCAGCCCCCACCCCCAGCTCAGCCCAGCCCAGCTAACAGGGTTGTTGTTGTTGGTGTGGGGAAAAGAGGAGGAGGAGGAGGAAAGCGTGTGGGATACCATCCACCACCTTGAGCGGGTTGTGGAAATAGCAGAGGCAGGGGATAAAATCGCCACATCCCAAACGACCCCCCTCTGCCATCCCAGCCCAACGGCAGCCGGATGCCCTCACCGGTCGTAGCAGCGGCCGTGCAGGAGGCTCTTGGCGTACTCGCTGAGGCTCTCCTCGCGCTCGGGGCTGAAGCCTTGCGCCTCCTCGTCCAGCACCAGGAAGAAGGCGGCTCGGTCGATGCAGTCCAGCGATGCCCGGTTCTTGCCCCGCCCGAAGAACCTGGCACGGGCCTCGGCCCAGGGCACCCTGGATGGGGGGCAGGAGGAGGGGGGCTGGCTGCCACGGGTGCCTCCAGGGCTCAGAGGGCACCCCCAGCTTTGCCCACTGCCCCCCACTGCAGGGGGGGTTTCCCTCCCCCTCCTGTAAAGGGCTACCTGCTCCCTGCGGTGAGGGACGCCAGCCTCAGCTCCCCCGGCTGCGGAGGGGAGGGGTCATCCAGGATGCGCTGGAACTGCATCTCCAGGTCCCGGGGGGGCAGCTGCTTCCCCCCGTGGTAGAGCCACACTTTGAAGAAGCGGCCCCCGTGGAAGACCGCCAGGTGCCTGCTGTCAGCCAGGTGCAGGAGGGAGTCTGGGGAGGGGGCGGGGGGGGGGGGGTGAGTGACGGGGACAGCAAGCGGGCCTGGCCTTTGCTCCACGCTGACCTAAAGGCGACCCAGCCCCTTTCCTTCCCCCTCCCTTTAGGGGCTTGAGTCAAGGGTCAACCCTCCTGCTTCTTGGCTGAAGAGGAGCCCCCCCCCATGAGGAAGGGCCGGCCTCCCCCCCAGATGACAAGTTTGGACAAGAAGCCCCCTCCCCCACCTGGGTCGGTTTTTCATTTCAGATCAAAGTCGTTACGGGTAGTCCTCGGCTTACAACCATCCATTTAGTGGCTGTTCTGAGGTTACAACGGCACTGAAAAAAGGGGTTTGTGACCATTGCAGGGTTAAAATTCGGACGCTTGGCAGGTGACTTGCATTTATGACTGATCCCCGCCAGTGACCTTCTGACAGGCAAAGAAGGGATGGGGGGCCGGATTCACTTAACGACCTTCACCATGGTGGCAAGGTCGTAAAACAGGGCAAAACTCCATTAACCGATGTCTCACTGAACGACAGGTGGGGCTCAGTTGTGGTCGTAACTCGAGGACTACCTGTGTTGCAGGGGGAGGCCTGGGGAAGCCCGGGACCCTCAGGGGTTATTCTCCTCCCATTCAGGGACCTCTTGAGGGACCCCTCCCCCCCCCAAAGCCCCCTCCAGATCCGCTGCCAGGAGCCCTTGCCAAGGTCTTCCTTGTGCGCCCAACCCAAAGTCCACCCAGCCTTATCCTGCTTGAAAGCTCCCAGGGTGCCTGGGACGGGGCAGGAAGAGCCTGACCCACAGAGGCACCCCCAATGCCAGAACCCCTGCCAGGCTCAGGGGGAGTCAGTGTGGCAGCCCCCCAACCTGGCAGCAGCCTTTGGCCTGGCTCAGCAGGGAGAACGCGGCCTGACCCCTCCCCCTTCCCCTCCTGCCTCAAACCAGCCCTTCTGGAACAGCTTGTGTGTGTGTGTGTGTGTGTGTGTGTGTGTGTGTGTGTGTGTGTGAGACCTCCAGCCCCCCCAGTGCCACCCACCTGCCTCTTTGCCAGGGATGCGCGTCGTGTTGAATATCCGTTCCATCTGGTAGGAGCACAGGGGCACCACTCCCAGCGCCATCACCTGGGGGTGGAAACAGGCCCAGGGGACCCAGCCTGGCATCAGGGGGCTGGAGCGTCGTAAGGTCTGCCCACCCACCCAGAGGAGCAGAGAAGGGGCCCCGGGCAAGGTGGACCAGAGTCCCGGCAAGGGGGGGGCAGGAGTGGCTCTGAGGCCCCCAGGTGCTCTCCCCACCCTTCCCCTTGGCAGAGAAGATTCTCCCCGTCCAGCGGAGGAGGGGCCCCCTCCCACAAGGCCACGGGGGGGGGGAGGGCGGGGGAGGGCTTTCCAGTCCAGGGTGAAGGAGCCCCTCAGTGCATCGTGCGAAGGGCCTCAGGAGCCGAGAGGCTGGGAAGGACCAGGCAGTCGTTGATTTGCAACCGTCCGTCGAAGGACCCTTCTCAGTTCCAAGGACCCTGAAAAAAGGGGCTTAGGGCCGTTATTCACACTTATGACCACTGCAAGAGCCCTGTGGCCATGGGACCAGGATTTGGACGCTCGCATCTGGGGCAAAGTCCTGGCTGGGCTCAGGCGATCCCCTTCTGTGTCCTTCTGAGGAGCAAAGCCCATGGGGAAGCCAGATTCACTTAACAACCGTGTCACTAGCTCAACAACTGCAGTGATTCACTTCATGACCATGGCAAGAAAGGCCACCAAAACCCACTTAAGGAATGCCCTGCTTAGGCACAGAACCCTGGGCCTCAACTGTATTTATCAAGGACTGGACAGGAAACGTGATCCATGGAGCGGGGAAGGGGCTGCTTTTGGGGGTTCAACTTCTCCCTGCCCCTCCCACTTCCCACCTGGAGGGAACCCCCCCAAAAGCTCCTTCCCTTACGGGGGCCACAACTGGCACCAAGGCGGGCAAGGAGAGTTTCTCCTGCCAGGAGAGCTGGGGAGAAACTGATCCTTCAGCTTGGGGGGAGACTTCTAAAGAAGCCCCTTAACCTGGCCACCCCTCCCTCCCGCCCGCCCTCCCCCCCGCCCGCCCTCCCCCTGCCCCCCAGAAGCCCAGGGATTATCTCTGCAGAAGGGAAGAGGGCTTTGCCAGAGGGCAGCCGGCCCTTCTGCACGGGCCTTTTGAGCCCCCCACCCCTCCTTTTACTCACGGGCTCAAGCTCTTCTCGGTCCAGCTGGCGCCGGTACTTCAGGATGGCGTGCACGCAGTTGCCTGCTCGGGCCGCCTGGATGGGCGTGGGGGTGATGTAGAGGAAGTCCTGTCCGGGGGGGGGGGGGGGGCGGCGGGGGCCGGGGGGGGGGGGGGGGGGGACCCAGCCGGTGACCTGGCAGGCAGGGGAGTCCCCCCTGCCAGGCCCTGCCCCAGCAGCCGGGGGTCCCCCTGGCCGAGCCCCCCAACGGCTGAGACCCACCATGATGTAGTAGTTGCTGTTGACCATGATGGGGCCCCTCCCCCGCAGGTAGATGTACTCCTCCCACCAGTCGCTCACCTGCGGGAAAGAAGGGGGGGCTGCCTGGATGGGGACCCTCTCCTGGGGGGTCTCCCTCCATAGGCTGCCCTCCAAGGAGCAGGGCCCCCCGGCCAGGCCGCCCCGTGGGGCTGTGGGGGAGGTCGGCCCAGCCAAGGAACTCACATAGTTGGTGGCCCACCAGGACTTGAGGACTAGGAACTTCTGGAGCCGGGGCCCCACCTGCTGCTGGAAGTCCCTGGCCAGGCGCCCCATCTGCTCAAACCCCTCCTTGTCCAGCAACGGCTGCACAGACTCCAGATACTACAAGCAAAGGAAGGGCCATCGGGGTCCACTCCCTGTGCCCCCCAGACTCCCCCAGACCCAGACAGTCCCTGGGCACCACTGGGCAGTGGCAAAAGGTGGGGTGAGACCGCCCCCCCAGCCAGAAGCAGCAATTGGGCATTGCCTGCCCCGCTCCCAGCAGAAAGAGGCAAGAATCACTTTCTGCCCCCCCCCCCCCGTCACTTAGGGATCCTCCCTGCCCCACCCACATTCAAGGCAGAGCCCCCTTGCCCCCCCCAGCACAGGGCAGCTGGTCCCTCCCCCGCCATGGGCAGGGGGAGGGGCCGGGGAGCAGCCCTTACCCTCTGGATGGTGTCCTCCACGCAGGGCACGGGCAGTTTGGGCAAGGAGGTCTGGAAGCTGTAGAGCAGTGGGTGGCGGCCAGACATGACTTTCACCAGGGCCTGCGAGGGGAGGGCGGTCAGGTGGGGAGGGGAGGGGAGGGGGGCTTGGGCTGCCCCACCAATGCTCTGGCCCCCAGCCCACCCCTCCCCCCTCTTGTGGGAGTGGGAGAGAGCCGCAGGGCCGAGGCTTCCCTCCCCTGCCAGAAGGGCCCCCCTTGGACCCCGGGGCCTCACCACCCAGGCTTTGGTGCTGAAGCTGGTCTTGCCGTGGGGCTCAAACATCCAGCCGTGGTAGGAGAGCAGTAGCTTCAACATCTGGCGGCGCAGCCAGATGCCCAGGATCCAGACGCCCGTGGAGAAGAGCAGGGCGCTGAGCAGGGTCTGCTGGCGGAGGTTGAAGTAGCAGCTGCAGCTGGGGGGACACCGGCCAGGGAGAGAGTTTCTGGTGTGGGCAGCGCGGGCAGGGCAGGCCAGTGGCCAGAGGGGGGGATCTTCCCCTCAGCAGAGGTTTGTAAAGGGGGGGGGCGCAGGATAGCCACCTGCCAGGGATGGTGTAGGAGCGTGCAATATGCAGGTGGGTGGGCTTGATGACCTGGGCCCTGCTGTCCCAGCAAAGGAGGGGGAGGACGTCCACGCTCAGAGGTCCAGAAGGCTACCTTGAGGGAGGGGGCAAGGCCCTGGGCTGCCTCCAGGAGTTCCCCTCACCCCCTGGGCCCCCAACACCCCCCAAACGCTGCATCGAACTGTGGAGAGGGTGGGATTGCAGCTGCAGGACCCCAGGTCTCTCTAGAAGCCCCCCTGCAAAGGTCAGGAGAGCAGGAAGCTGCCTTGCTCCACAGACCTTCCCTTGCCTGGTTCCTCTGGGGGGGGAGGGGCCAGGGCTCACCTGGTGAGCAGGTGCCTCTGGATTCTGCTGATTGCCCCCCTGGAGAGGTCCACATGGACCCAGGTGCTGCCCATGGTGACGGCGGTGATGGCCAGCCAGCCGGAGGGGGAGCCGGGATACACCCCGGTCAGGAAGCTGTTCTGTGAAGTTGGCCCAGTCAGAGGAGGCATTTGGAAGGACGGAGGACCCACCGTGGCCCCCACTTAAGCCCCCCGTGGTCCCTGTGGAAGCAGGGGGAGAGGAACCCCCAGGCGGGGGGCAACCCTGCCTGCCCCTCCCCTGCCCCGTTAAAGCCGGGCGAGCAACCACACAGTTGGGGTCCCTGGCAGAAGTGGGGTGGCCCCAGCCCCAGATGCCCGGCCTGCCAGGGAACGGGGGGGGCTCCCAGGAAGGCTGCCAGCCAAGGTCTGGCCCCTGCTCACCTCAAGACCAAAACCCCAGGGCATGGGGGGGCTGCCCCGGTTTGCCCACAGCCCCCCTCCCCCCCCCGTGCGCCCCCTCAGCTGACCTTGAGACGGATGAAGCGTTTCTTCCAGGAATGGAGGCCCGACAGGTAGATCTGCTTCAGGGCTTCCTGGCTCAGCCGGAAATCCACCCCCTCTGGAGTGACGGTGAACTGGAAGGCGACCGCTTGGTGGGCTTCCGCCATCTTGCCTGGGGGGGGATTGGGGGAGGGGTCTTCACTCGGAGGCCCCCACAGCTTCCTACCTTCCCCTGGAGGGAAGTGCAGGACCTCCACATGCAGAGCCCTCAGAGCAGGTGCAGAGTGCGGCCCTTCCGCATTCTTGTGTGCTGTGGGGGCGAGGGGGGGAGTCCCTGGGGGCAGGAACCCTGGAGCCAGACTCTGCTCTGTGGGAAGGAGCCCGCGTGGGGGGGCACTGCCTCATCTCATCCCCCCCAGCACCCTCCCCCCCCCGGGGGCTGTTCTGCCTCTGAGGGGGAGGTAAGACCTCCGGGGGTGAGGTCAAGGGGGCCCAGGAGAGCCCGAAACTGTCCACCTGGATGGCTGCCAGCACCACAAGGGTTTCCCCAGAAACCCTTCCTCACCACGGGGGCCCCGTGTTCTCCCCCTCGCTCCCCAAAGGGAAATACCCTGGGGAAGAGGCTCTGCTGGAGACTCCCCCCCTTGCCACCCATGTGCCTCCCCCCTTGGCCACGTAGTTCCATGTGGCTCTATGCCAGGGGCCCCTCCAGGGAGCCAGAAGCCCCCCCTCCCGCTCACCTGGAAAGGTGGGCTTCGGTTCAGTGTCAGCTGCTGCCTTGGGGGGGGGGCTTCCTCCTCTCTCTCCTGCTCCTTTGTGCCCCGAGACCTGTGGGGACCACCAGGGTCAAGAGAGAGGCTGGCATCAGGCACGGGGTGGGTGGCGCCCTCCACCCACAGCTGGAGGGAGGGGGAGGCCCAGAGAACGCCCCCCCCCCTTCCTCTCCAGTCCTGCTGGGCATTACATTATTTATGCTGTATCTTGAGGACCTGCCTCGGGGCCCCCAGTCAGCCTCCCCCCTCCAGCCCAACGGCCTCCTCTTGAGCCTGGCGGGGAGGAGTCAGCCGCTCCAGAGGAGCCTTCCTCCCTTCCTGCCTCCATCCGCCCTCCCCTCCCCTCCCCTCCCCCCTTCTTCTGGAGCTCCGTCCTCCCAGCCGGCCCAGCATTCCGGGCGGGGCGGGGGGGGGGCAAGCCTCCCTCTCCCCTCCCTCCCTGGCCGGAGCCAGAAGACGCGCCCTGCTCCGTCCAGGGGCTGCAGGCCCAGCAGCGCCGGGAAGCCTTCGGGGTCTCGGGGCGAAAGCGGCTCGTCCGGCTGCCGCCCCCGAGCCCCGGGACGCCCCTCCTGCCCCCCGGGCAGCCCCCGAGCTCACCGACCGGACGGGGAGCCCGGTCGCCGCGGCCCCTTCCGGCCTTCCTGGGCAGGCGGCGGCCCTCCTGTAACCGGACACCCGGCGGGGCGGCGGCCGCCCGACTTGGGACGGGGCAGCGGGCGGCGCTTCCAGCCCTTCCCCCGGTTCTCGGGCGGCCCCCGCGACCCCTCCCCGGTCCGCCCAGCACCTCCGCCGGCTGCGCCTTCTCCGACGGGAGGCGGGCTGGAAAGGACGCGGGGCCCTGCCGGGGCTTCGGCCTCTGTGCCCGCTGCCCAGGACTCCGCGGCCCGTTCGGCCGGAGTCGCCCGGCCCGGCCCTTCCCCATTTGGCGCGCAGAGCCGCCGCCTCCCTTGCGCCCAGCCCTGCGCGGGTCCCGCCGCCTCCCCCCGGCCTTTGCGCGCGGCGGCCCCAGGATTCCGCCCAACCGTCGCGCAGGCCTCGCCCGCCGGCCCGCTCTTGGTTTCGGCTCCCGGGAGGAGGGAGGCGCGCGCCAAGCCACGTTCCGCTCATTGTCAGCTTGTCGGCGAGCCACCAACCTCGTTCAATGGTGGCTTGAGCAGGTTTCCAGGCGGCGGAGCCCAAGCCGGGCTGGCAGCAGGGACCCGCCCCCCGCCTGGCACGAGAAGGGCAGACCTGGCAGCTGCTCTGCCGCGAAACGTGAGGCCGCCGCTGGCAGGAGCGAGGCGGCTGTCCAGCCAGGCCGCCTGCGCCATAAATAGAGGCCCGGATTTGGGCGAGAGGGCGCCGGCCTGGCCCGGGCTGCCCCCATCCCCTCTCCTCTCCCAGCCCCCTTTTCCAAAGGGCTCAGCCCGGATTTGGTGGGTTGTCTGAAGTGCAGCTCTTCAGCCGGGGGCTCCGAAGGGGGCAAAAGGCTCTGGACGCAGCCCGGGGGGGGGGGGGGGGGGGCTGAGATGGTGGCACACACCAGGCCCCCAATAACCACCCCACACGGCTGCAGTTGCCTGGGGGGGTGAATGCGGCCACCGGTGTCACAAAGGCCCCGCCAGCCCTGGCCTGAGTGGAGCCCTGGCGGGGGGGGGGGGGGGGGTTTTCCCCCCCCCCCCCCAGGAGGAGAACAACCGAAGAGACAATGGAGAAGAGACAAAAGGCAGGCGATCTGAAGTCCTCTGCTTACAGCTATTCATTTAGTGGCTGAAGTAACAACGGCATTGGAAAAAGTGACTTATGACCGTTCTTCACACTTACGACCATTGCAGTATCTCCACGGTCACCGGATCAGCATTTGGGCGCTCAGAAACTGACTCATATTTATGACGCTCCTGGGGCCACCTGATCCCCTTTTGCGACCACCTTACAAGCAAAGTCCATGGGGGGAAGCCGGATTCACTTAACCACCTGACTCAACAACTGTGTTGATTCACTTAACAGCGGTGGTGAGGAAGGTTGTAAAAGGGGATAAGGCTCACTTCCTACTCACAGCCTCGCTTAGTAACAGAAATTCTGAGCTCGGTGTGGGCCAGAAGGGTGGAAATCCTGCATCCAAAGTGGGCTCGGAGGTTGGAGAAGCCACCGTCAGAACTCCAGAACTGGGCTGGAAGTAGCTCTAGGAAGGTCCTTTGTAGTTTGGACGGTGGACATGTGACTGGTTGCTAAGTGAGGACTACTTGGATCTCCCCTGCAATCATCCAGCCAATTTTCCCCGCCACGTGGCCCTTCGGCATCTTTGGTCCACTGAGAACAGAACAGAATAAGAATAGTTGGATGGGACCTCAGAGGTCTTCTAGTCCAACCCTCTGCTCAAGCAGGAGGCCCTATATATCATTTCTGGCAGGTGGCAGTCCAGTCTCTTTGAAAGCCTCCCGCAATGAAGCGTCCACAGCTTCTGAAGGCACCTTCTGCTCCATCGATTGATTGCTGTCACTGTTAGGAAGTTTCTCCTTAGTTTTGAGTTGCTTCTCTCCTTGCTGAGGTTCCACCTGTTGCTGCTTGTCTGCCTTCTGGTGCTCTGGAGAACAGGTGGAGCCCCCTCCCCAAATACTGGAACAGGGCTATCTGGTCCGCCCCAGTCCTCCTCGTTAAATTAGTCGTGCCCAGATCCTGCAGCTGTTCTTCGTACATTTTAGCCTCTGGCCCCCTTAATTATTTCTGTTGCTCTTCTCTGCACCCTTTCCAGAGTCTCAACCTCTTTTTAGCGTCCTGGAGACCAGAGGGGGATGCAGGATTCCAGGAGTGGCCTTCCGGAGGCTTCGTGAAGCGCACTAGAACGCCACGTGGTCTTGACCCGGCCCCTCTGTCAGTGCATTGAATTGCAATGGCAGTCTCCCGAACCATTTTGGGCCAGTGGCTCTCCTTGCCCGAAGGTCCTGCTGGGGGGGAACACCTGCCACCAGTTCTCCCATCAGCTGAGGGGGTTATGTCCACCTTGGGGGCTGAGCGCAGACTTGCAGCCTCCGGTTATTACCACCTTTATGAAGCGAGTACAACCTGTGTACAGTGAGGTTGGCTGAACCTCCGTGCATCTTCCGAACACAACTCACAGGGAGGACAGAAGGCCCCGACCCAGTCAATCAATCTTGTTACACGAGGTGACCTTGTTGCACAATGCGCCGGCCCCACAAGTCCATCCTACTATGTTGACATGGAGTTATTTTCCCTTCAGGAATCTGACAGCCACCAGGAGAAACTTCTTCAGCCTGTTGGTGCGGCTGGCTCTGCTTCTCTGTCTCCTTCCCGATGGCAGGAGAGTGAAGAAGGGCTGACCGGGATATGAGTCGTCCCTGAGGATTTTCTTCACTCTTCTAAGGCAGCGAGCCCTAGCGAGGTCATCTAGCAGTGCCAGGGAACATCCCATGATGTTTTGTGCTGAGCTCACCACCCTCTGTAGTGTCTTTCTATCCGCAGCTGTCAAGCCAGCATCCCACACTGTGTATTTGTAAGCACAACCATGGGATGTGCTGTAGGGACTTTGTCAACCCACTCCCTATCTGAGCATAGGGCTAACCAGTCTTCTTCAGGTGACTCGGTCAGCCCGCCCCGGACCTCGGAGTCCACCTCTGAAGCCCCCTAAGGAGGAATTGGCCCTCCTTCCCCCCTCACCCCAGGAATCAGACCCACCTCATCCCCAGGTATTGCAGCAATCTCCCTGCTGGCTTAGCGGAGACACAAGGGTGGCATGCTGGCTGGGGAATGCTGGGAGTTGAAGTCCACCCATCCCAAAGTGGCTGAGATTGAAAAGGGCATCCCTGGGGCTTCCTTCCTTCCCTTGTTCTGGGCATGGCCGTGCCCTGCCAGCCACTCCCGTCTGCGTCCTTGGAGAAAACTGTGTGCTCAGGGCTTAAGCAGGAGACGGGTTCGCCTTTGGCGGCTGTTTACAGAAAGCTCAGGGGCGGATTAGGGAAGGCCAGGTAGCCTTTCTTCTGCTTGACGCCCAGCAGATGCTCCCGAAATTGGGCTCCTAGGATTAGGCAGAAGGTGGCTGTAAAATTAGGAATCCGATTGAAGGAGGGATCTCTGGGGCCTCCAGAGAGATTCCCCTCACCAGATCCCTTTTCTCCTTTTTTTTTTTTTTTTTGGGGGGGGGGGGGGGTTCCCTTCAAGAGCATCAGGCTTTGTGAACGCCCAGCAGCCTCAACTATTCCTTCTAGGGCCTGCCAGCCAGGGGAAAAAGGGTGAGGCTGGGGGCTGGGCAGGCGTGTAGCCCTCTGGAGGACACCAGAGCTGGGCTGGCCGATCCCTGGAGGGTGGCAGGGTAAACAGCGGTGGACTAAATATCAACCAGGGTGGCTCACCTTGGCTGGAATAGGGACATTAACGGGGACCCTCGGGTGGGAAAAGAACCCTCACCAGGGGTTTGCAGCCGGCCCCCTCTGGCCCTCCCACTGTGGTTCTCACTGGAGGGCTGGGGGGAGCTGAGCTGAGCTGGCATTCAGCTCACCGCTGGGTGCCTTAATCTCCGCCGGAGTCAGTCTCTTCCCGGAATCTGGCCCTGGGAAATTAGCAAGGGCCTCTCTCGATCCACTCGGTCCTCTGGGCAGCCAGTTCCTCCCATTCCCAGGCCCAGTTTGCAGTGCAGCCTTGGTTGTTCTTGTGTACCGAGAGGGGAGCAATTGGCTGCCCTGCCTGAAGGATGCTGATGTTGCTGCTGGACCACAAATGCAAGACCCTCCTCCCCTCCCTTCAGGCGGGGCTTTTTCAAGAGGCTGAACGGGTGAAGCCACCCAGAATTGCCTCCAATGGGGAGCTTCCTTATCCATTCATAAATAAAACAGTCAGGCTGAAATGCAGCTTTCTACAAATGAGCATTTTTTTATTTTGTGCCATATTCTGACCGAGAGTGCAAAGCATCCATCCAGGCTGTATCCCACTGATTCAGGGATGAGCTGCCCCGAGAACGGGCAGCAGGAAACCTCATGGGGGGCATCAGAGTCCTCCATGTTGGACATCTCATTGATTTATTAGCCCAGAATAAAATCAGCGACCCAAAACTGGAATCAAAGCCAAGCTTTCCATGCTTTCTGGAACTGAGCCCCCCCCCCCCACCTTTATCTTTGGAGGAGGCAGGGGTGGGGGGCCCCAAGAGAGAAGCAAGGCTTCCCGGGTCCCACAAGGTGGCAGTGCTTCATGGGGTGGGGGTGGGGAAGGACTTGGCGTGTATCCCCTGCAGAAATGACCCTCCAGCTCTGGCCTGCAGAGTTTGGAGGCAATAACCAGCACTTGGGCGCCGGCTGGCAGCTGGCACAGCTCACCTCCCAGTGGCGACCGAGGGCACACAGGAGGTGCCCATGAGCCTCTGTAGCACGGCTGGGTTGGTCTTCAAGGGCAGCCCCATCTAGAGGGCATTGCAGTACTCTGACTGAGGTGACCAGGGTGTGAGTGACGGAAGGGAAGGCAGAGGGTGCAACTGGCGCACAGGATGAAAAGCTCAAAGGCTTGTCCAGTGGCAGAAGGAAACCCCCCCTCCCAGCTGCACCCCAGTCTGGAAATGCAGCCCCCTCCGAGGGTGGGGACATAGCTGGGCGAGGGGGGGCATCATACTGTCAGGTGTGAGCATCCAGAGCCACACAAAGGGGTGAACTTCACAGGTGGCCTGGCTGTCTGCTTGCACTGGCGGAACCTCCACCTGGAAGGCAGCCCTCGCCCAGCAGTTCCATGCAAGCGCTGGGCAGGAGAGGACAGAGCCTGGAGCCCCGAGGCAGCCCAGGCACGAAAGGCGCCGTGCACCATATCCCTCCTGCCTGCCAACCTGGGCTGGCCCCGAGGAAGGCATGGACCCCCCACCCCCAATGCCCCCAGCCGATCCAGAAGGAAGCTGCAGCCAACCCCTCGCCCTGCAGGGCATCATGGGAGCCCCCCAAAACCAGCTTGGCCAAGTCCATCGAGGCCTCCAAAGGCCCCGAAGCCCACGGGCAGCGAGCGTCTCTTGAAGGAGGGCTGGCCAGCCACCCCTCCTGTCTTGGTCCTTCAGCTCCAGCTGTGCGATATGTCAGCTCTGGTCAGGCCAGTTTATGGCCACCGGACAGCCAGCGGTCACTCTCCCCGGGCCTTCTGCTGGAAGTAGGCCTCAAAGCGGCCCTGGGCGTATTCCTGGAAGGAGGGAATGATGGGCTGGGCAAAGGGCCCCCCCACCTTCCCCACCAGGCCCCTTTTGCCCTGGGGAAAGAAGGGCAGCCCAGCATTCTGAGATCCTTTGGGGCAGCCCCCAGGAGGCTGGCAGCAGCCCTTGGTCCCTCCAGGGCATATCGAAGTGGCCCAGAGGCCGCCTTTCCCTGCCCCAGGGGGTGGATGGGAGCCAGCCCTCGGCACTCACCAGGTAGCCAAACTCAATGGTGGAGATCTTGGCCTGCAGGATGGACCAGAGGCCCCAGAAGAAATGGGAGGCCAAGGTGAACCTGTGGGAGGGGGGGGAGAAAGAGTCAGCTGGGGAGGGGCCTCTGCCATTCATGCCCCACAGAGGCAGCTTTTTCTAACCGGGAGCATCTCCCAGGGGAATGAGGAGCAGACTGAAGCCCCTTGCAATGCCCCCCCTCCCCCTTAAAGGAAAGAGCCACAGCTCTCCACTCCCAACCCAAAGAAGGGCCACCCCCTACCCTACCCCCAAGACTGACCGGCTGATCTCCAGAAGCATCTTGGCCTCCAGGCTCTCCTGCTCCTCTGGCGAGGGGGGGTCGGGCTTCCCACCTGCCTCTTCCAGGTAACACCGGATGAAGTGCAGCTGAGGGGAGAGGAGACAGGTGAGGCAAACCACCTTCTGTTTGCTCGGGAAAGTGCCCTGGCTGTCCCTCGGAACTGAACCTCCTGCCTGTCTGCCACTACTAGTCAAAGCGTCCGAGGTCCCTGGGACAATTGGGGCGGAGATAAACCAGGGCCGGTGAGGGAGACCCCCATGGGATTCAAGGAGGAGGAGGCTTCCGTCTGGGCATGGCGAAGACTTTCCCCACCTGCTCCTAGCAATTCCTGAGCAGCCTCAAGATTCTCCTCTGTGGAAGATGCTCATTTGACCCATCAATGGGCTCTACCACCCAACATCCCACCACAGTATGGAAAAGGTTCCAGAAAGGGTGCAGAGAAGAGCCACCCAGAGGGTGAAAGGAACTGGAGGCTAAAACAGGAAGAGCAGTGGCAGGGTCTGGTCTGGTTAACGAAGAGACACGATACCAGTCCTCCGATCTCTGAAGGGCTGCCCCAAAGAGAAACTGACCATGGAGAGAACCAGCCTGGACCTAAGGAGAGGTTTCCCATCCGGGAGAGCCATCAACTGGTGGCAAGGCTGCCTTCAGAAATCGTGGGGGCTCCATCACTGGAGGCTTTTAAAGAGCGACTGGACAGCCATTTGTCTGACATGATGCAGGGCCTCCTGCTTGAGCTGGGGGTTGGACTAGAAGACCTCCCAGGCCCCACCCAACTCCTGTTATTCCGTGAAACTGCAAAGCAGATCCTGGGCAGGTTACAGTCCTGGAGAGCAAGGGGGGAAAAACCCCATGGCATTTAAAGTAAGATTCCCAGAGAAGGAAGCAAGACCAGTCGATAGGCCAAGTTATAAGCTCTCTTGCCCAACTTCCAAACTTGGCCAGAGAGACTCGGGCTCGGAAAGGACTCCGTTTCCAAAGGTTCCCCGGAGACCAGCTCTGTCCCCACTTCCAGGGTCATGGCTGCTGCCCGCACAGCAGGGCCTCCCAGCACAGGAGGGACGGGGGGCCGGTTGGCAAGACAGGTAGACAGGTAGAAAGGATGGGGGGCTAACTGAGGCAACCCAGGAGTCCCCACTTCTCGGCCTGCGGCATCAAGACTTCCATGGCAACTGCAAGCGTTGCATTTCTTGCTGCTAAGACAACCGTCTTTCTCTGAGGCGAGAAACGCCACGAGGGGCAGGGCACCCCCCCCCCCCAGACTCCTGCCTGTGTGTGGCCATCTTATTTCCTCCTCCTCCCCTGAAATGTAGAAATACCAGCGCATCCTTCAGGCCGTGGGGGTCCCTCCCACTCTTCCTCCAGGGTGCACGGCTGGAGGCTGGGGGTTTGGGTCCTGCCTTTGATTCCACAAGCCTCCAGGCCAGGGATGGGCAGCCAAGGCCTCTTCACCACCTGTTCTGCTGCCCCTCCCCTTCCCCAGGGCCATTACCTGCTGCTCGCGGCTGGGGTAGTTCTCCGGGCTGGCTTTGTAGAAAGGCCACTCGTAGTGGGCGTAGCTGTAGACCCACTCGCAGAAGTGATTGGCAATGTCGAAGCCCCTGCAGGAGGAGGAGGAGGAGGAGGAGGAGGAGAGAATGAAGAGAAAGAAGAAGAGAAGAGGAAGATGAGCACTGGATTTGTTCAACATATCTCTGTATTTCTCCAAACACTTCCTTATATTACTAAGTCAGTCCTTGACTTACGACCGATTGCTCAGGGTCCAACCTTGGGGCTACTTACCAGCCGGATTCCGAGTTCCCATGGCTGCCCTTCCTTCGGCTGTCACATGACCAAACTTTGGGCGCTGAGACACGGCTGCATTTAAAAGACGACTGCTGTGTCCCGCAGTCACCCGACCGCACTTCATGGCAGTTTTGCCAAAACCCGGTATTTACTGCGTCCTTTGCAAACCACGGATTCACTTAATGACCATCACAAAAATAAATTGTAGATTTGGGCTGGATACCTAACCAGTCTACTTTCTGATTTATCACAACTTCCAACAGTGATGGGCAGGCTCCATGATCGTCGTAAGTCGAAGAATGCCTGGAACCCACTTTTCCAAAGTTGTCCCCCCCCGCCCCGCTAAATCAAGCCACCCCCCAGGCAGTTTCACAGAATGGCTGGGTTCCTGCAGGAGCCTCAATCAGGCCAGCTAAAGGCTGGCCGGAGCAGCAACACGCCAGGATCATTTTTAGTCTTTTGTGTGTGTGAGACAGAGCATGTTACACAAACCCGACACAAAACCGGCACCGTTGGGTTGCTTTCTCCCGCAATATAACGCACACGTTCCAGAAAGGGCTCACTCCCATGAACCAATGAAGGCTGAGGTGGAAAGACCGCCGCATATTAACATGTAGTTGGCCAATTGGTGATCAGCGGCTGGTCCTGGCAAGGATTCCTGGGGGGATTCGAGGGGAAGTTTTCACGGCATGCAGAGAAACTTCCCAGAAGGATTGAAGCAGCCAATCGCCCCCCTCTCGCTCTCGCTCTCGCTCTGCTGCCAAGGAAACTCTACGGCTGCAGGCACGAGGTCAGCAGGAGCCAAGGGGACGATGGGTGGTCCCTGACTTGCAACAGCTTCTTGAGTGGCTGCTCAAATGGCACTGAAAAAAGGGACTAAAGTTTTCTCACTTACGGCCGTTGCAGCCTCCCCCACTTTGGTCACGTGACCAACATTCAGGTCCTTGGCAACTGACTCGTCCTTGTGATGGTTGCTGTGTGTCCCGGGGGGTCACGTGATCGATCCCCTTTTGCGACCTTCTGACAAGCAAAGGCTTCCTTTGGGAAACCAGATCCGCTTAACAACCGTGCGACGATCTTCACAACTGCAGGGATTCACTTAACAACAGCGGCAAGGAAGGTCGTAAAGTGGGGCAAAACTCACTTAAGAAATGTCTCACTGATCCACAAAATAAAGCCTTTGGGCCCAACTGTGGTCGAAAGCCGAGGACTAACAGTGTTGCTCCTTGGGAGCCGAGCCCCCGTTGGTCTGGCCATGGGGAGGCTGGGAGTTTCCACGCCTTTATGAACTGCCTTGATGAGCGGCACCAGGACCAGCCTGGCCTGTTACTTCCCTTCTGCCCAGCTGCCCTCTTGCCCAGCCGTGCCGGCTGGCCGGCCTGCCTACCGGTAGTTGTAGCTGCTGTACTCGAAGTCGATGAGCATCAGCCGGTCCGTGGAGGAGGCCTGGCGGCCAGCCAGCAGGAGGATGTTCCCTGCGTGGGGAGAAAGGGGACGAAAGGGTTTGGCCGCCAGCCCAGCCGGGATCTCCTCCCAGGCCTCTGCCAGGTAGCTGCCCAAGGGCTCCGCCAGGCGCCCTCACCTTCCTGCACGTCATTGTGGCAGAAAACCACGGGGGACGGCGTGGCCTCCAGCAGCGTCCTGGGGAAGAGGGAGAGAGGGAGTCAACGCTCCTGAGGGAGGGGCAGCACGAAACGAGGGGGCTGCCTTGAGCCAGGGGGAGAGTGGCATCTCCCAGCCTCCGAGCCCACCTTGCCCCACCCGCAGCCCTTGCCTGACCCCGGGGGGAGGTGGGGGGGATTAGAGGCTGCTGCAAAGCTGGCAGGGAACCAGGCCAGGGCAAGAGAAGGGCGCCTGCCCACCTGAGGCTGTGCATTTCGGCCTCCAGGTCATAGGCCTTGAGCCGGTTCAGCTTGTGCCGCTGGGCCTCCTGGGGAAAGGTGAGCTCCGAGATCTGCTTCAGGTACCTGCCAGGAAGGGAGGAGGAGGAGGAGGGTGAAGGAGGCTCCCGCTGCCTGGGAAGGGGGGGGGGGCAGGTGGAAGAGGCCAGGACCCACCGCTCCATGGTCCCAAACATCCACTTGGGCTCCTTGTTGAAGGGCATCTCCATGCCATGGAAGCGGGCCATCTTCACTGCGATCTCCCCTGAGATGCTGGGCTCCGGCAGGTCCTCCGTTACCAGGCGGCGGCTCTGCGGGCGGAGACAGAGGGCAGCCCTGTGGCTATTGGCGGGGGGGGGGGGGAGCGGCCAGAATCATGGTGGGGGAGCGGATGGAGAGGTGGCAGGGGATCACGAAGGGCTCTGGGAGACCCCTGAGCTCATGTGGATTTATAAGCCCCCCTTGAAAGCCCCCCCGGCTGGGAGAGAGCAGGAGGGAGACAGCCAGGAGAGAAGGGCCCGTGACACATGCACACCCACACACAATGCAGAAAGCCACAATGAGACTGGGGCACAAACCAACGTCCCATGCTCAGATTCCTACAGCCTCGGAAGGGGCGGCTGTTTCCCCACCTCTTGGGGGTCGAGAGAGGAGTGTGGGAATGGAGGCTGTTGGCTGCTCTGTTCCCAGACAAGGATCCTGGCTCTGTTATGCCCCTTTTATGGCTTTCGTCTCTTTGGGAATTCAAAGTCACCCAGAGCTGCTTGGAGTCAGAAGGTATAGAAAGCAAACAAGTAAGATTGATACACAAAGCAGTGCTGTCTCCAGTTTGGACTCGAGTTCAAACCTGTGCACAAATTGGTCTCCCACAGCAACTCTGGGGACTCCTTGCGGGGGGGGGGGGGGGGCTTGTGAAGGCAGCCCTGTCCTTCTGCTGGGAGTGGTTGCTTGAGCACCTTAAGTCAAGGACCGGCACTAACCGGAAGCCGAATTCTGGGTCCCTTCCCTCCCTTTAATTCTTCACAATTCATTAAAATGGGACTCTGGCAATCAAAAGAAGAGAGTTGGAAGGGACCTCAGAGGTCTTCTGGTCCAGCCCCCTTCTCAAGCAGGAGACCCTGTGCCATTCCAGGCAAAGGAGGAGAGGAGGAGAAAGTAACCCCGGCAGGATCCGCGTGGGCCAGGAGAGGGCAGGCATTGGGCGGCCGTGCCAGGCCTGGTTCAGGCCCAGGCTGCAGCCTGTCCTGCCAGGGAGGGGAGGGCTGACCCACCTACCGGGATGTATTCCTCCAGGCGGCCCTGCGGGAAGATGCCATACAGCCGTGGTCCCAGCGCCCGCTCGGCCAGGATGGCAAACATGACGCTCTCCAGAACCAGCGAGTCCACCCCCTGTGGGAGGGAGGAGAGGGGGAGAGGCTGAAGGGGCTGCCCCCAGGAAGAGGCCAGGAGCCAGCGGGATCAGGGGGAGTCCAGTGCCCAGGAGTGGTGGCTTTGGCTCTTCCCCAGCAAGGAGAGCCCAGGGTCGCTGCTGCGGCTGGCAGGGATGGAGGGAGGGAGGGAGATGCATCCGGAGGGGGAGGGGAGGAGGAGGCCGGCAACCCCTTGTGGCAAAGCCAGGGTGGCCCCTTCCTTCAGTACAGGCAGTTCTCGACTTACGACCAAACTCAAGCCCAACATTTATGGTGCTCAGGGAGAAACTTGTTCAATGAGTTTTGTCCCATTTTACGAACTTTCTTGCCAGAGTCGTTAAGTGAACCACTGCAGTCGTTAAGTGAATCCAGCTTCCCTCTGGACTTTGCTCGTCAGAAAGCCGTAAAAAGGGATCACGTGACCCCGGGACACAGCCATTGTCATAAATGTGAGTCATCTGGCAAGCCCCCCTTGACCCTGGGGAGGCTGCAACCATCACAAGTCCCTCTTTTTGGTGGCCGTTTTAACTTTGGACGGTCACTAAGAGGACTGCTGTAAGTCAAGGACTGCCTGTGAGGCCGGCTGGCTCTGCTGGGGCCGTGGGGACAGGCAGGCAGGCAGGCTTGTGGGAGGCCCAGCTGGAGCTCACCTGCAGGATGACGCCATAGATGCGGAGCAGGACCTGGCGGGGCTCCCCCTGGACACTCGGGATGTGGTCCGGCAGGGAGCACTTGTACAGCAGGTTGCTCAGGCCGCCACTGTGGGGGAAGCAGAGGCAGGCAGGTGGGTCAGGCCCCCTTCCCCTCCCCTCCCGGGAAAGAGGCAGGCAGCCCTGACTTCTCCCAGGAGACGCAAGCAAGAGGGCTGGGCTAGAAGACCTCCAAGACCCCTTCCAACTCTCCTGACAGGTAGTCCTCGACTTCCTACAGTTTAATTAGTGACTGTCCGAAGTTGCAACCACACTGGTAACTGTTTTCCACACTTTGCAGCTTCCCCTCGGCCCCGGGGCCCAAATCCAGACCAGCTTGGCCAGTGGCTCCTGTTTATGATGGTCGCAGCGTCCAGGGGTCACGTGGTCCCCTTTTTGCGACCTTCCGACCAGACCAGCCAGTGGGGGAGCTGGATGGGCTTAGCAAGTTGCTAACTGGAACAATGGCCGGAGTTCACCTTCACAGCTGTGGCAAGGAAGGTCATAAAATGGAGCAAACCTCCCTTCACAACTGCCTCCCTGAGCAGCAGAAGCCTTGGGGGGGGGGGGGGGGGTCGTAAGTTCGGGGCCCCCCCCCTTCCCATTGTGCATGCCTGTTGCGTGTCTCCCAGAGCCCCCAGCCTTGGGGGGGGGGGTCTCCCACCTTGGCCACTTCCAAGACTTTCGAACTCCCAGAATCCCCAGCCAGCCGCGGGGGAACGGCGTCCCCGCAATGAGCGCCTGGGACGGGGGTCGCTGCTGCCCGGGGAGCCTCTGCACCGCCAGGCTCGGGGGAGCCGAGACCACCCGGGGCCAGCGAGGATCCCCCCCCCCCGGCGCGGCTCTCCCTCCTCCCCTCCTCCCCCCGGCGGCGGCGCGCCTGCGCAGGGCGGGGCGGTGACGTCATGGCTCACCTGACGGGGACGATGCCCAGCTGCTCGGGGGCGGCCAGGCGGCGCCAGGCCCCGGCCAGGAACTCCCGGCACCAAAGGAAGGCGCGCAGGCGGGTGGGCGCGGGGACAGCCGGGCAGCCGCGGGGCGAGCGGGTTGCAGCTCGGTCACCGTCCGGCCCGTCTCCCTCGGGCGCCTCCATCGCCAGCAGCCGACCAATGGCCGTCCCGCCCCCGGGCCCCGCCCCCTCCGGCCCCGAGCCCGCCTTCCTTGTGCTCCCATTGGCCCGGGCCGGCGCCGGGGGCCGGAAGGCAAGCTGCGGTTCGGGCCCGGTGGAGGAGGGGCGGGGCAAATAGGAGGAGGCGACCAATCGGAGGGCGTGACGTAGCTGGGCACGGCGCCAATCCCGGAGCTGCAGACCCCGGCCAGGCTGAAAGTCCCGACACGTGTAGAAGCTGTTGTGTGAATGCGCCGCCGGAGACCGGGCGCAACTCAAACCCGCAACTGGGGGTAAGTTCCTTACTTACGAAGAAAGATCCGGGCCGGTCCCCCCATGCTGTGCCGGGCTCAGAGCCCACTTGGGTCTCCCGCGAGTCTGCTCGGCCCCGACAAGGGCGGACAGGCGCTGGCCAGAAGCTCCGCGGTGGGGGCGTGGGGATGGGCTGAGCTCCTTGGAGGGGAATTTTCCCCGAAGATCCTCCGCTTCAAGAGAAGAGAATATTTGTCGCTCAGAGTTGAGCCGCAGGGTCCCTGATGCTCTGAGCTGGGTGGTTTCCTGGCAGACGCTTCATGACCCTGCTAGGTAACACCATCAGGGCTACAGAGGGGTTGGTCTCTGTTTATACCCCAGTCAAGAACTCAAACGCGCAATCAGGCAACAGATAACAGGCTAACGGAGGAACCAACAGGGAGGAAACGCTCCTGCCAACCCCAACAGGTTGAGCCACTAGTATGTAGAGGAAGCCCCGCTCCCTCCTGGCTCTGGAGATGTTCCCTAGTTGGGTCATGAAACGCCTGCAAGGGAACCACTCAGCTCAGAGAGCACCAGAGACCCCCCCCCCTGCCTTGGCTTCCCCTGATCTCTGAGTGTCTTGTAGATGCCGGCCAATGTGGAGATCAAGGCCCGGGTGCAGGATCTGGCCCTGCTGATTCGCCGGGTGGAGCAGTTGAGTGGATCCCCCGGCTCTCTCATCCTTCAGACAGACACCTTCTTTCGTGTCCCCCACGGACGGCTGAAGGTCCGCGATTTCAGAGTGAGTAACCCAGCCAAGTGGGATTGGGGAGGGGCTCGGGTCCTTCCCCCGTTTGCCCCTCAAGGGAGCCTCTCCGGCTCTCCATCCAGGGTGAACCCAGTAAGTGGCAGTTCCTCTGTTGGGACATTCTTTCTCCATACAGCTTCGGGCAGGGGTCCCCAAACTTGGCAGCTTTGAGGCTTGTGGCCTTCAACTCCCAGAATTCCTGAGCTAACCTGACTGGAGGAGGAATTGTGCGAGTGGAAGTCCACAAGCCTCAAAGCTGCCAAGTTTGGGGACCTCTGGTTTAGTTTCCCCCCTCCTCCCCTCCTCTGAGGATAACTTCATCCTTAACTTTTCCAGGCAGGCAAAACAGCCCCCCAAATACAAACTAATCTGCTGAGCAGTTTCCTCCCCCTGTAGTCCAGGCCCATTTTACTTCTCCTTTTTCTGTTGCTGCTGCTGCTCAGGGATGTTCCTCCTGGGTGATTTGAGTGACAGGCTTGTAACAAAAATCAGCTTGATTCCAGGCGCAAATCCCAGTGCTTTTGTTTGGTTTTAGTGATCCAATTGTAGAGAGTTTCCTCAGTTTGAGAAGGATTGTTCACTGCAATTCTGTTCTTTTGGCCAGTTTCCCTCTTTCCTTTACAGGCAGTCCTCAGACTTACAACAGTTTGATTCGTGACCACTCAAAGTTATATCGGCACTGGAACAAAAATGGTTGATGATGTGACCACATCAGCCGATCAAAATTCATACACTTGGCACTTGGCAAAGTCAATGGGGAAGCCAGATTCGCTTAACTGCAGTGATTCACTTAACAACTGTGGCAAGGAAGGTTATAAACCGGGGCAAAATTCACCTAATAACTTGGTTAGTAACAGAAATGTTGGGCTCAATTTTGGTTATAAGTCAAGGACCAGCTGTGTTCTCTTTTCTTTCCTGCTGGTTCTTGCAAGGTTGGGAGGCTCTCCTCTTCTTCCTCCTCTTCCTCTTCTACCCAGCCTTGTTACTCAGACTTGGTTGACCTGGGTTAAAAAAAAGGCCCCTCCTCTCCCTTTGAATTACCTTCTGCTCAGCCTCTTTCCCTTTTTTATTCACTCAAGGATCTTGAGACTCCAGTTCTTCCTCAGTGTCCCCCTCTCTCCCAAGCCTCTTCAGAAATAGCAGCCAGGTTTTGGGGGGAAGGGGCGTCCCACAGCATCCGGAGGGGCTCCTCTCACTAACGGGATCCATTAGTCCAAGCCGGCCTCATTCAAGTGTTCCCCCCCACCAGAGAGGGCAGAAGTCCAAGGCCTCATGGGCAGAGAGGCAGCTTGCCAGGCCATTGTTCTGAGCACCAGCTACCTCTCCGGCCCTCTTGATGGTCAGAGTCATCGATAAGACGTGCCTAGGAGAAGCCGGGGTCCCTTGGGCCCTCCCCCTTCTCTGCCAGAGGTGGATGGGGGGCAGGTCAGCCCAACCTCCCTTGGAGCTCTGGGATACCAGTTCTGAAAGAAACAGATTTTTTTTGGGTGGGGGCACTCAGGTCAAAGAGTTTTTTCTCACTGGCAGCCCTGGATGCCAGGATCTGCTGGCTGATCTTCAAAGCCCCCCAGAAGGCTCCAGGATGGGGATATTTTGCCTGAGCTGCACAGAAATGGCTCCACGGGTTTTGTGGGGGCTCAGACTGGGAGACTGCTGAAGCTTTTCCAAAGCTGAGAAACACCGCCCCCCCCCCCCCCCCGGGCCAGTTGGGACCACCTGCAAGGGACTCCCAAACCCATCATGTGCTCCTTGCTTTGCTAAGGACACCATTTTCTGGAATTTGGAAACTGACTTGGCGTTAGAGAAGACTCTGGAGAGCCCCTCTTGAGATCAAACCAGTTGATCCTTTGGAAGGACAGAGCCTGAAGCTGAAGCTCCAAGACTTTGGCCACCACATGAGAAGAGAGACTCCTTGGAAGAGCACCCGATGCTGCGGAAGATGGAGGGCCGCAAGGGAAGGGGACGGCAGAAGAAGGAGACGGCTAGACGGGGACATCGAGGCAATGAACGGAATTTGGGCAAACTCTGCAAGGGGGGAGGGAGGGGGGCTGCCATGCTGCAGTCCATGGGGTCTCCAGCTCCTGAATCAGAAAACACTCACTTTTATGTGAAACTTGTCAATTATATCGACAACTCTTGAAAATAATGAAAATAAAAAGATACAACTTTCGGGAAGTTACTCATCAAATGGCTTGAGCTTTGTTTTGTTTATTATTAGAGTTTATTGTGAGTTAAAATGCAAATAGAAGCAAAAATTAAGAAAATTAAAAAGAAAGGAGTGTAAGAGAAAATAAACAAAAAAGAAAGTAATTTCTAATTCTTTTCAGTGCAGTGGAATACAAATTTAGAATTTACAATTCTTTTATTGGCCAAATGTCGGGTGGGATTCTACCAGTTTGCACCTATTCGCAAGAAACGGTTGTTAACTTTCTAAGCAGTTTGGAGAACTGATTATTAGAAGGAATCACTGGCCTAATCCTGTAAGGAAGGCAGGAAGGAAACATTCTGGTGTTGCTTACAGAAACTACTTCTCTTATTAACCCTTATTAATTTAACTTATTAACCCTTATTACATTCTTGGCAGGACTAGACTTCCTGTCTCTGGAACGTTTCTGGAGTTTTTTTCCCCTCCTTTGCTGGTATTTTGCTTGTGTGGAGGGACCATTCAAAGTTAAAATGGCACTGAAAAAGGGACTTATGACCATTTTTCACACTTACGACTGTTGCAGCATCCCCACAGTTATGAGAGGCCAGGCGAGGAGATGCGTGCCTTGATGTGAGTGATATTGAGTTGGCCACGCCCAGCCGGTCACATGACTACCAAGCCACTCCCACCAACTAAGCCACGCCCACAGAACCGGTGGTTAAAAAATTTGAATTCCACCCCTGTCAAGTGTGATTGGACACACAAGGAGTTTATTTTGCTGCAAATGCTGTCAGTGTACATAAAAGAAAATAAGTTACAACCTCAACCTTTTGCTTTACATTTCTCCATATTTCAGATTATTTCTATAACAAAATTATTCTAAATATCAAAACCTAAAATTAGAGCTTCACTTTTTTCTTTTTTTTTTTGCTTTCTAGTACAAACAGCCAGAAGTGGTTCTCAGTTGGAAATTGAGCTAGACCAATTATTCTCTTTAATTAGAAGAGGCCATTTTGCCCTCTCCAACTCTAATCGCCCTGGGCATCTGGGAATTGGTGTGTGCCTCCCTCTTTGTGCAGATAAAACATACATGGTCACCCAGATTTCCTTTCAAGCTGTTTGTCCTCCCAACGTAAGAGGAACAAATTCTGGCTTCATTTTTTTGTATCTTTCAAGAAACGTCTTCTGAATTAGGGTGAAATCCGACCCCGGCACTTCTTGGCTTTATCACAAGTCAGCCCAAGAGGCCCATGAACTTCCCACAATAAACAAGTTATTCCAGCAGGTTCCTTTCAGTGGGCAGGCGCTTCCCCCTTTGGCCTACTGGGAGCCTCACGCTCAGCATGAAGCAGCCAAGCAGCTCCCAGAAGCCCCCAGGGGACCCCCAGCAGCTGCCACTCTGGAGTTGCCGGGCCCGGGTGTGTGTGTGATGTACCGAAGCTCTGCCTTCAAGGGGGCCGGGCAGCCAGGCTGCATTTAGGGTCCTACAGTCATGTGACCATGTTTTACAATGGACATTCACTTAATGACTCGGTTCGCTTAATGACTCTGGTGATAACGACCACTGCAAAAAAGTCATAAAATTAGATCGATCATGTGACTGACCCGTTTTATGACATATGACCTTAATAGGCGGGCTCCATGATGCCTGTGTGTCTATAAGGCAGACTTCCCCACCATTCAGCTCCTATCATTCCCAGCAAGCACAGCTTTAGGATGTTGTGGCTGGGATTTTGTGAGTATTTATATTTGACGACTTTAACCTTTTCATGTTCTAAGCTGCCCAGAGTTGCTTTGGTATGATGGGCGTCAAATAAGATTAATAATGTAGATAAATGACAATAAAGTTTATCTTAAAATAGTGATTCAAGGACAGGTCAGACAGAAGCCTTCTGCAATCAGCTGCCCTCCAGTTGCACCTCAAGAGTAAGAGAAGGCAGGAGGCTCCTGTTCAGCCTCGAATTACAGCCTGGCAGGGTTGTATTTCAGAAAACAAGGTTAATTTGCTTATTTTGCTCTGTAGGTTTGGTCTGATCCTGAGCCTGTTACCAGGTGGACTGTTGACCCATGTTTTCTTTGTAGGATGGCCATGGACAGCTCGTGTTTTATGACCGGCCGAACTCAACAACCCCTAAGCTGTCTCGTTTCACCATCTCTCCCACCGATGATCCCGGAGGACTCGTGGTAATGTCTCCCTCGTGGACCGGAAGGGCTGCTTGCTGTGGGAATGACCCTGAGGGGCTGGGTTGAAGGCTTTGGGCAGCCCAGAGCAGTCATTCGGGGGGGAGGCAGGACCCATCTCTACTTCCAGCATCCATGTGAATGTTTGAGGCTGTCAGACCTGCCCCAACCCAGTCCCTGAGGAAAGAAAGACCCTCGACTCCATTAGACTGAAGCAAAAGGTCCTTTTACTAAAGGAAGTTGGTTGCAGTAAAGTCAGGCTAGAATCTAAGGTTTTCCTGTGTGAAAAGATACAGAAAAGGTTCCCTTCTTCCTTCCCCCTGTGACCAGTCCATATTTCGCCAGTCGGAGGCTGTCCAGGATGTTTTGAGAACCCTGAGAAGTTTGGGGGCCAAATCACATTTTTTCTCAGGCCTTGGTGCCCCTGGTACAACCTGGTTCTGGGGGTTTCCAGTCCCCTCCCTGTTTCCCATCATGTACACGCACAGCTATTGCCCATTTGTCCCCTCCCCTGCCCAACCTTTGAGGACAGGATGCTGGACCTGGCAGACCTGAGAGGGACACTTTTCCAGGCCAGGCAATACCCACAGTCGACACCAAGATACGTTGTGCAAAGTCAGTTCCACGTGCAGTGAGGCAGCCAGCAGCCCTCTAAAGCTTGGAAGTGCCCAATCGCCAGGCAAGGCCGGGTCAGAAGGTCATCCTGTGCGAGGCTCTGTACCTGTTCCCTCCTGGAGATGGTCCAAGGAAGCTGGGTCAGCCTGGGCAGGTCCTCCTTGTCTGGTCTGGCCCCTTTCCTCCAGGGCCATCCATGTGCTTCCGGGACGTGCATCAGATGTCCCTCTCCTGCTCTTGGGTTCCAGGGCTGGCTCTTCCTCATCTCCCGCTGTCCATGGAAAGTCTCCGTCATCCAGGTCAAGGTTGTCCCAAAGGGGCTTTTCCAAAAGGTAACTGGACTTTCTTGCTTTTTTTTTTTTCCTTGAAAAGGTTTTACTTCTCATCGAAGAAGCTTCTTCAGTTCTGGAGAAGTTCTGAAGAAAGGAAGAAGCTTCTTGGATGAGAAGTGAAACCTTTTCAAAGAAAAAAAAAAAAGCAAAGTCCAGTTGCCTTTTGGAAAAGCCCCTTCATCTTAGCAGCTCATCTGCTCCCAGGGATCTCTGGGGCTTCATATCCAGGGAAGGAGAGTGAAGGGGCCTTGAGGTCTCTTAAGGAGTGTGGGGTGGGGCTGGGACATGCAATTCATTGTATGGCCACTGGTTGGTAAATGGGTGTAAAGCCATGCTGGTATCTGCCTGCCCTTTTCCCTGCGCAGGCAGCGCTGTCCCAGGCCCTTGGAGAGCAAGGAGTGGTGAAGAAAGAGCGCCATCTTTACATGGTGGGCCAGACCCGTGTCCACGTGGACCAGGTGGAAGGACTGGGTGGCTTTGTGGAGCTGGAGGTGAGGAGATGCGTGGGGAGGCCTTTCCGTTCCATGAGCCCACAGAAAGTGCGGTGTATCCAGTGGGGCTTGGAAGAGTCGGTCCACTTTATAATGCCTTGGGGAATCCTGCATCCAGATTTGGTTGCCACAATGTAGAAAAAGATGTTTGAGGCTCCAAAAAGAGTTCAGAGAAGAGGAAGAAAGAGGATCAGGGGACTGGAGGCTAAAACGTATAAAGAACGGTTGCAGGAAGCGGGCATGGCTAGTCTAGTGAAGAGAAGAGAAGGACCTAGGGAGACATGATAGCAGCCTTCCAGTATCTCAGGGGCTGCCCCAAAGAGGAGGGGGTCAAGCTATTCTCCAAAGCCCTTGAAGGCAGGACAAGAAGCAACGGATGGAAACTAACCAAGGAGAGAAGCAACTTAGAACGAAGGAGAAATTTCCTGGCAGTCAGAACAATTAACCAGTGGAACTGCTTGCCTCCAGAAGTGGGTTTTGAAGAAGAGACTGCACAACCATTTGTCTGAAATGGGAGGGGGTTTCCTGCCTGGGCAGGGATTGGACTAGAAGTCCTCCAAGGTCCCCCTCCAACTGTTTATTCTGTCCTTCTGTTCTGATCTCTGCATCTACTCCAGGGAGCTGAAATCCAGACCTGAAGCAGCCTTGAGTGCAGAGAGGAACAAAGGCAGGTGATCGAGTAGCCGCAGGGAGATCAGTGCAGGGACCGGGGTGGGGTGGGGGATGTTCTCAGGGATTGTTGGGAGTCCAGGACTGTGAGGTCAAACACTTGATAGGCAGGCAGGCAGACTCTTCTGGTTCTCCCTGGCTGCTGGATATCCAGTCTTAGTTCAATTCCACTTCCAAACTATTATGATCAAAGATCAGCCCAAAATGGTGCAATTCCACACAACATGCGTAAATAATACCCCAGCCCACAGTTTACGGACAGCAGGACTGAAATGGGGGAGGGCTCTAAGTAAGAGATGGGATGTGGGAAGAAGTTGCACGTTAAGAGAAGGTGGTCTTACTAAGGTGGTTGATAGTTGTGATGAAGAGAGAAGCAGCTTCTCATTAGGCCGGTTCCCCTTCCCTGGGATCCCCAGACTTGTGTTTACACAGTCATCAATCAAAAATGTTTTTGGGAGATCATTCAGTGAACAGGAGATAGATCTAGCTGGCCCCCAAGATCCCTCCCACCCCCCAACTCTGGAGCTGCCCTTGCCCTGTGCCCCTCCCTCCCCTGCTTCCACAGCTGGCATGGAGGCTTCCCTGGATTGTTCCTCCTTTGTCCCCTGGGCAGGAGGGAGCAGGTAAACAGCTTCGCCAGGTGGCCACGTGATCTCCCAGACAGGCAACCTGTGCCTGGAGGTGATAAACAGATTCAGAGAAAAGGGCGAGTGAAGGAAACAGGCGCTCGCTCGGTCTCTCTCTTTCTCTCTCCCCCCACAGGGCAGCTTGTTGCACATTGGAGTTGAGGGGTTTGCCGTGTTAATGAACCTTGTATCCCATCATCCTCTCCCTCCTTGCAGGTGGTGTTAGAGGAGCAACAGAGTCCCCAAGAAGGTGAAGCAGTGGCCTGGCAACTGATGAACAAATTAGGCATAGAGGAGAAAGATCTCATCGGTGGGGCTTACCTGGATCTTCTGCTGGCAGGTGGAGAGCCCCACCTGTGATGGCTGGAGGACATCTTGGGGAGGGGGGGGGGGTCACCTTGCTGCTTGGGGGAATAAAGTGCCTGGGATGCTGAGAGGAGCCTCTTCTGGGAAAAGCAGGAGATTTTGTTCCTGAAGGCCACCCAAAATCGTATCAAATCAAAATGTGCCTTGGCCCAGAACAGGGATGTCCAACCTTTCTCAACTTGAAGACTTGTTTAAACATCCACCGTGGTGCATCGGAACTTGGGGTGACTGTCATAACCCACCTCACAGGGTTGTTGTGGGGAAAATGAGAGGCAGGAGTTTTTAGGCCTGTTTGTTCCCTTTTGAGTTGACCAGATAGAATAAAAACAAGTGAAGCAGCAGGGCCAGAGAGGCACCTGGTGAAACCCTTGGGGTGGGGGTGGGGGAATCAGTGGGATGGACAAAAAGGAGGTGACACTTGACTGAACAGTTGCTGACCCCCACAGGAGGAGGAGGAAGAGGAGGAGGAGTATCTGGGGCTGGCTGCATGGAAGATGTACGAGAACAGGGAAGAGCTTTCCAAGTTTCCACATTGAGTTGGATTATCATCTCATGACACCCTAGATAATTACAAGGAAAGGGGGGGAGCCTGTGGGTCTGCTTGATAAGTTGGTTTATCAAACAATTGCATGTATTTTCCATCTGCCAGAGTTGCTGGGGAACAAAATAAAAACATTAAAAAACCATCGTTTGAAACAATGAACTCTGTTGAGGTCCCAATAAATACATCCATCTGCCAACAATCCCCCCCCCGCCCCCATTCGCTGGATGGTTGGTCCTGGGGAGGGCCGCCACCTGCCTCTCTTCATAGGCATTGGCACTGGCATGGAGGGTTGTAGGTCTTTCTGCCTGGAGGGAAGCTGCAGCTACTTGGATGCTGACTGAGCTGTTCTCAAGACACGTGTGTGCTAACTCCGAATCTGGGTCCCCACCCTGGCACGCCAGTCCCCATGTGCTGAGTTGTCATCCACAGCCAACGTGGCCAGTCTTAATACCAGGCACGGGCGTTCTTTCAATCTAGGTCAGGATGGAACATGCTGCAGAAACGGGGCAAAGGAGAGGCCTTGTGGGGCATCAGCTGCTGCCCCCCCCCCCCCTTAGAGAAGCCGCCACAACCTCCTGCCCTGCGGATGCCCACTTTGGACTTCAGAGAAGCTGGCTGTGCTCTCTGGGTGGCACCAGCCTGCGAAAGGCTCTTTGTCCATGCTTCTCTTCGCCAAGGAAGGCGGCATCCGGTGGCCTCCAGGCGTTGCCCTGGCTGGGTGGCTGGCGGGCAGCCTGAACGACGGGAAGTCTGGGCTGGGGACCAGGGCCTGGCGGGGAAGTGCCAGGCCCAGCAGGCCTAACTTGGACTGGAGCTTCTTGAGTTGGCTCCGGAGGGAGGGAGGGAGGGAGGGAGGCTGCCTCCAAGAGTGGGCCCTCCCCAGGCCGATGTCGCCGGGGCCCGCGCGGCTCCTGGCGGCCGCCCTTCAGCACCAGCCGCGCGGACAGCTCCCCGCCCCCAGCGGCCCCGCTCTGCAACCGGGCGCCCGGCCCCGGCATCGGGCGCCCGCTGGGCTGTCGCCTCCCCCGGCCCGCTGGCCGGAGGCGCCGCGCATCCGCGCATCCGCAGTGGGGAGGGGGCGCTGTGGAGCCTCGCCCCTCCCCGCCGGAGCCCGACGGGCTGGCGGGTATTGGCTGCGCCGGCCGCTCCCCCCGCGCCGCAGCCCCCGCCGCGCTGTTTCCCGGGGCCCGGCCGGAGGAAGCGCCATGGCAGCTGCGGCTCCCGCCAGCCTCTGCGGGCAGCATCCGCAGTGAGGACCGGCCCGGCCTCGCCTCGCCTCTCGCTTGCCTCGGCTCGGCCGCGCGGCGGTGCGCGGCGCCCGGAGAAGATGGCGGATCGGGCGGAAATGTTCGCGCTCTCCACCTTCCACTCGCTCTCGCCGCCCAGCTGCAGGTGAGGCCCCCTCGAAGGCCGGGCAGGGTGCGCAGAGGGAGCGAGGCTGGCCGCCGCGGCTCCCCGGGCCTCCCCCGCCGGCCTGGCGCCCCCTCTGCTCCGGGGGTCCCTCCTCCCAAGAGGCCCGCTCCCCGGGCACCCTCCCTGCCTCCCTTGCCGCCGGGGGCGGGCGGCGCTCGGCCCGGAAAAAGAGCGACGCCGCTCCTCCCCCCGCGGCGGCGTTTCGCGGCTTTGCGGGCGCCGCTTCGGCGTCGGACAACCGGGTGTCCCCCCCCCCCCCCTTCCCTGGCGAACTTGTCCCCGATTCGGAGGCTCCGCAGCGGCCTCGGAGGAGCAGGACTCCACCCGCGGCAGCCCCCTCCGCTCTTGCTTGGGCGCCCTGCGCTCCCCCCGCCCCCGCCCAGCCGGGCTCGGGCCTGGGCTGGGGGCCTCTTCCCTTCAGCCGCCTTGGGAGGGGCCCCGGGCCAAGCGCTGAGCCTGCCTTGCAGGGGGGGCTTTAGGCCTGCTGGCCCGGAGAGGCCGTAGTCAGCCGTTCTGTCGCCGACCCCACCTCGAGGCCAACTGGGCAGAGTTCTCCTTTCTCCCCTTGCCAGGCTCAGTCTGGCAGGGGGCCAGAGCGGCCTCTGAGCTGTGCTCTCCCCATGAGCAGCAGAGCCCTTGGGACCCCCAGGCACTGTGGGGCTTGTGCGGCTCCCTCCTGGAAACCAACGAGGGGCTTTGGGGCATTGCCCGTGGATTGGGGAAGGACCTCCTTTTCCGTTTGGCCTTCTGCTCTTCCAAGCTGGGGAGGCCTTTTCCTTGGGGATCCCCAGGGGCACCGGATGCCGGCCCGAGGCCTCCCTCGTGAGCCAGAGCTGGTCCTGGGGGCTCCTTCTAGGCACCAAGGTTCTAATTTGGGGGGAAGGACCCCAATCCTGCAGGATCTCCAGGGAAGGGCCGTCCTTGGCAGCCGGAAGTCTGTTGTGGGGAGATGTGGGGCCTGTTTGGGCAGGGAGGGCCCAAGGGTGGATCCCAGGGGCTGGGAGGGTACCCAAAGCCCCTGGCTGGATCAGCCCAGCCAAGACCCGTTTTTTGGTTCCCCCAAGTGCACCCTGGAGACCAGAGAAGCCCTTGGGGGACAGGTGGCCCTCACCCAGAGACGGGGCTGCAGGGGAACCGAGGTGCCGAGAACCAGGCACGGCTAGCGGTTGAAGCCTGGGAGCAACCGAGGCATGGCTTCGGAGGGAGGGAGCCAGGCTCAAGCCCACCCAGCCCCCCAAACGGCCTCTTTCTCCGCTTCCCCATGGTGGAATAAAAGCAAGGGAGACCCACCTGCAGGGCATCTTTGGCTTGGAGGGGGGGGGGGAAGGCTGGGCAGAAATCAATTAAATGGATCCATGGAAAGGGCAGGAATATTGTCAGGGGAATCCAACTCTCCTTTGCACTTTCTGGAATCCCTTCTGGATGAGCAGGGATCTTGGAGATCTGCTTTGGCACAAAGGGAGAGGTGGAGGGAGGCGGATGAGATGAAGGCCAGGATGGCGAGGGGGGGGGGGGGCTTTAGCAGATCTTTGGGAAGTAGCGGGGCCTGGGCTGAGCAACCCCACTGCACCCCTCCCAGTATGTGGCTGACATGGCACTTCCTGGCCTCCTTAACTCGCAGGGCATGTGCCTTGGCCAACTGGCGGTCCCCAGGCACCTGGAGGCAGCCAAGAGTGTGTGTACGTGTGCATTTTGGAGGCAGGAATACAGTTGAGGGGGTGGGTTTCATGGTTCTGATGAAACAGAATTGGGTGCCACAAGGTGGGAGGAGGTTTGGGTTGTCTTTGACCTTTTACTCTTGGGGGGACAGTGTGAGTAGATAATGGCTCTGGCCATGACCATCAGTGGGCACTTAGGGGAGATTCAGCTGGGAGAGCTGAAAAGACATAACCAGGTCAGCCGTGGCCTGTATAGGATGCATATATATATATGTGTGTGTGTGTGTGTGTGTGTGTGTGTGTGTGTGTTAAGATAGATAGATAGATAGATAGATAGATAGATAGATAGATAGATAGAGAAGGGACCATGTCAATGGCAGCCTTTTGTCCATCTTCTCTGCGTGTTGTGCTTGACCCATTAAGAGGGCAACCAGGAAGGCCAAGGACTTTCTCTGCCAGAAGCTGCTCAGGACCAGGAAGGAGAGAGGCATTGCTAGATTCCTGGTTGATCCCAAGTGGATCCCTGCCCTTTGAAACATCATCTTGACCCTTCTGCCCTTTAGGAAGACTTTGAAAAACCTGGCTTTTCCAGCAGGGCAAACTGTGAACTTACCGGGATGGTGAAATTTTGCATTTTTATCTACCTGGGTGCTGTGGTGGTTTTATTGCCTTGCTTGCTTGTAAGTTGCTGGTCAGTTGAGTGGCCGTCTTTTCATTCGTTCAATCAACCAACTAATTAGCTGGGGCCACTATATGTTTTCCTCGAAGTTATTGGCCACAGTGGCATTACAGGAGGCAGGCTCCTGTCTGAATGTACCCCAACCTCTGGGGTTGCCTCCTTTGCTTGTGATGTGCACCTCTCCCTCTAAGGCAAGGGTCACAAACTTGGCAACTTTAAGACTTTAAAACTTTAAGCAAAGCTGGCTGGGGAATTCTGGTCCACAAGTCTTAAAGTTGCTAAGTTTGGAGCCCTCTGCTCTAAGGTGTCAATCCAGGTTGGATTCCCACAACACACTTAACTAAGTTGTGTTTTGCGTAAGCACATCTCCTTGAGCTGCAAAATGCTGAACAGGCTATATGTCAAAGACAACTCTAACCTGCCTCAGGGACAATGCAGCTGCAGCCACCTGGTTATGCTGCTGTGAGAATGCGGCCACTGGAGCTGTTTGCTTGGAAGGGTGATAAGTGAACAAGCGCAGAAACCGAGTCAGGCCTGAGTTTAAAAGCAGGATGTGGAGCTACCAGGAGGGGCCTCAGCCAGGAGCCCACCCCCCGTTGGTAGGATTAGGGGTGACGTGAGAGCTGTCTTCCAGTATTTGAGGGGCTTCCCCAAAGAAGAAGAAGAGGCCCTCAACTTATTCTCCAAAGCCCCTGAAGGCGGCAGAACAAGGAACAACAGATGGAAACTCACCAAGGACAGAAGCAACCTGGAACAGAGGAGGGATTTCCTGGCAGGGAGAACAATCAGTCCGTGGAACGGCTTCAACCTTGGAGGTTTTTAAGAAGAGATTGGACAACCATTTGTCTGGATTGATATAGGGTCCCCCCTTGAGCAGCGGGGGCTGGACTAGTAGATCTCCAAGGTCCCTTCCAACTCTGTGATTCTGTTGCTTTGAAGGGCGGCTTCCCTCAACCAGCTCCTCAGGATTGTACTGGTGAGGTCTTTGCCTCCGCGAGTGAGGAGCTTCTTTCATGAGAAGGATCTTGCCTTCTCTCTTGGAGACGGGGGCCTCCAGGGGTGTTTTGCACAGCCCAAACCCTGAGAATGCTACAAGATGGACAGGGTGGCGTTATTACCTGGCTATTCAGAAGAGAGCAAGGTAACAGGACGGAGGAATGGGGGGAAGGAGAAGAAATTGGGATTGAAGCAGGAATTGTGGCTTGGAGGTTGTGGACTTGTGCATCCGGTTTATGGATTTGGGGCCTGCAGGTTTCACGGCAACCACATTCAGAGGATCCAGATTTGGGCTTAAACGTGCTGCATGAATCTGGCTTTAACAGGGAACCTTCAAGGATAAACCTTGCTTCTCCACCCTGTGTCCCAAAAGCATCCGTGGATTGCACTGGGCAGCCGGGAAGGGCCCTTTCTCAGGCCGGGGAGTGCAATTCTGCGCAGAAGGAGGGGGAAAGGTGGGGCTCCCCCCTTTGGGCTCCTTCAGGAGGTCCCACCAAGGGGAGAGCCCCCCTCCCTCAGGTGCTGCTTCTCCCCGTGGGCTGTCAGACTTCTAAACACAATCACAACCACTCCATGGACATATGGAAATGTATGACTTGGGTTCCCTCCCACCAATTGCTTGTATAGGGATTATTCTCTATACCAATTCTCAATCTGGCAACTTTGGTAGATACAGATAATCAGAGTTGGAAGGGATCTTGTAGGTCATCTAGTCCAACCCCCCACCCAAGTGGAAGACCCTACGCCATTTCTGGCAGATGGGAGTCCAGTCTCTTCTTGAAAGTCTCAAGTGATGAAGCTCCCACAACTTCTGAAGGCAACTTCTGTTCCATGGGTGGTTTGTTCTCCCTGTCAGAAAGTTTCTCCTTATTTCCAGGTTGAATTTCTCCTTGATCAGTTTCCATCCATTATTCCTTGTCTGGCCTTCAAGTGCTTTGGAGAATAGCTTGACCCTTTTCCTCCTCTCTGGGGCAGCCCCTCCAATATTGGAAGATGCTATCATGTCTCCCCTGGTCCTTCTCTTCACGAGACTAGCCAGGCCCAGTTCCTGCAACCGTTCTACATATGTTTTAACCTCCAGTCCCCTAATCATCCTGGTTGCTCTTTCTGTACTTTTTCTAGAGTCTCAACATCTTTTTTATAATGTGGTGACCAAAATTGCATGCAGGAGTCTAGGTGTGGTCTTACTAAGGCTTTATAGAGAGGTATTAGTACCTCCCTTGATCTTGATTGTATCCCTCTATTAATACAATTTAGAAGCATTAGCTTTTTTGGCGGCAGCTGCACATTGCTGGCTCCTATCTAGCTGGTTGTCCACTAAGACTCCAAATTCCCTCCCACAGTTCCTGCTGTGGGGTCTCCAACCTTGGCAACTTGAAGCCTGGTGGACTTCTGGGAGTTGATCTGCCAGCTTCAAGTTGCTAAGGTTGGAGACCCCTGCTCTATATGATTCATGTTGGATTGTGTTTTCTGCTATGATTGCACCAGCAGAGGCTACACCAATTTCATTGTATACATACAATGACCATAAAGGCTGGGCGGGGGGCAGCAGGCTTACTCCTTGCTCTGGTGGGCACAGGTCAAGTTTACCACCTGGAGGAAACGGGAGCAGGCTTTGCCCGGTCAGTTTGTAACCCAAACAATGCTTGCAACTCCTTGGGCTGATGAGGGGTTGGGGGGGGGGAGTCATTGGGATTCTTCTAAGGGGATTTTTAGCATCTCAGTGGCTTCTGTCCTTTGCAATTGTGGTGACGTGCAGACCACAACACAAAAGTGCACCTGCTTCTTTGTGTCCCAACCAGTGTCCGCAGGAGGACCTCACAGCAGGGTGTGAGAGAATACAGTTTAAGGTTGCTAGTTCCTGGGCAAAGCTGTTTAATCAACACGTATTTTAATCTTGCATTTTATATTTTGAATTTTATCCCATTTAGTGTGCCTTATTTTAATTGGGATGCCTCTGACACGAATGAACAAACTGCTCTTTAAAAGACAACAAATCCTGAAATGATTAAAAAGAAACCAATCTAAAATCACTATTTAGCCCAATCCAGAGGGTTCCGCAGCCTCTCCCTGTGATAAGAGAGGCGGCCAACACATTTTATAAATAAATAAAATGCAAATTCATTTCTGATTGTGCCACTTTTCCTCTCTGTCTGCCATTCAAGACCTGGTGCCAGATCTACTCAGGTTCATCTTTGAGAGAGAGGCACAAGGCTTACTTACTTACTTACAGATTAAGAGTTGGAAGGGACCTTGTAGGCCATCTAGTCCAATCCCCCCCCCCGCCTGCTCCTGGGTCAGGATTTGTTCTGACACCACTCACTTGGGGGTGACCAGTATTGGCATCTTGTTTGGGGGGGGGGGGGCAGCTGCACTTGTCCTCTTCCCCCTGCCCCCCCCCCCCCGCAGTCCTGTAAAGGTAAAGGGCAATTTGGCTGCCATCCTCCCAGGTGTTATTGGTGCCCCTCACCTTCCCCCTGCCCCCCCCCCCCCCCGGGCTGTCAGGTCCTTCTCTGTGTTGCTGACGGACCGTTTTCGCTGGTCACAAGCCTCTAGAGCAGAGATGGGGCCTTTTGGCCCCTTTGTGACTTGTGGACTTCAACTCCCAGAATTCTTCTTCTTCTTCTTCTTGCATGTTGACTCAGGAATTCTGGGAGTTGAAGTCTACAAGTCACAAAAGGGCCAAAATGCCCCAGCCCTGCTCTAAGGGCAGGACCTTGGTTCCCTCCATGGATTCCAAGTGAGGCATGGGGGGGGCAAGGGGGTTGAAGTGCTCCCCCCGAATCGATGGCTAAAAGTTACACCCCCGGGAGGGACTGTTCCATTACTATAGTCCCCGTCATGCTCTTCCAGAGAGTTGAAGTACATCCGAGAGCTCAAAAGACACTCTGTGTTTGTTATGGAGAAGGAAAGGGGTGTGTGTGTTTGTGTGTGAATCTCAGCAATTGCATCACAGTTTTCCAGGGATGAGGCCGCCCATTCCAGAGGGGCCCAAGACAAGAGACTGCACAGTCCCAAGCTGGATGGGGAGGAAGAAAGAAATCCAGGGTTGCCACACTATAGAATCTCCTGTATCTGGTATTTTAGAAGGTGATCGCTTTAGTCTGGCAAGATCCTGTCCATCAGGCGCAAGCAAACAGCGGATTGGATTTCAGTGCCGCCTTTGGGGTTAGGCCTGACAAGCCCCTGGAAGGGCTCATAGTCCAGAGCAGAGAAGCCGAGCTGGGCTCCTGGGCTTCTTCTAGGCAGGCGGGTCAGCGACTCTCACTGGAGATTCTAAGGTGGAGCCCCACTAGCTGATGTGGGTCATCCCAGCTGTGCCCAGGGCCTCTCCATGGCAGTTGTAGATGGGGAAGGTCTCAAGGTTGGCCCCTCCCCTTCTCCCTGAAGACAGCAGCTGGCTAGGAGGGGTCCGTGCTGCCATGAAGCTGCAGCAGCAGAGCAGATGGCTTTGGGTCGGGGTGCCCTTCCGCTCGACCTGGGCATGGTGGAGAAAAGTGGCTCTGCCCTCTCCCCAGGGGCCGCTCCCCGGTGCTCACCCCTCGGTGTTTGCAACTCATGGGCTGCTCTGAGCCTTTGAGCAACGGCCAAGGAAGCCCTGTTTCAGCAAATGAAAGGGCAGCTGCGGCTGTGGGTTTTCAGACGTAAACAGCTGCGTGAAGGTTAAGCCTGATTATCAATGGCTGAAGGTCTCTGTGTCAGTTGGACTCCCCTGTTGTAGAGAATTGCTGAGGGTGCAGCAGCTCCTGTGAATCGGGTGCATTTCAGACCAGGGCTCTTGCTGGCTCTTCAGGTGGGCCAGGATGGGAAGCAGATGCCCCAAGAACACCTGGGAAGCTGGCAGCCTCCTTGCACCCCACAGAATCAAGGGGTGTTGGCCTTGCCCAGTTCCCAGGGCTGAGCCATCCTTCCCTTTCTCCTTTCCGGTCTCTTGAAACGCTTGCAGTCCATTATCTCTTCATCCTCTGTGCATTGTTAAAAAGGCAACATTAATGGGATGATGGAACAGGGAGAAAATAAAATTGTGCAACCTGATCACATACTCAGATCACAAGGGCTCATAAGGATCAGGGGCTTTGCCGGATCTTGGATCACGTCTTACATGCTCAGAAAATGGGGTGGGAAACGTGGGAATTCTCCCCAAGTCAGAAATGGGGATTGGTCCCACAAAGGGAAGCTTTGACCTGCTTGGTTTTCCTCCCTCCCTCCCTTTCTTCCTTTCTCTCCTCCTCTTCCCTCCCCTCTCCCCCTCTCCTCTCCCTCTTTTTTCCTCCCTTCTATTTGCCCGGCCCCCTGTGTTCGGGTCCATTTCTGACCTGCTGGTCCACCTGCCCCCTGAAGGTCAGGCTGCTGCTTCTGGAGGAGCTTTTAGCCTGGCCAGGGAAGAGCAGCTCAGTGCCACGAAGAAGGACACCGCAGTCCTGAGGACCAGGGCAAACAAGCAGAGGTCAGAACCGCTGGAGCTAAGACAGGCCTCGTTTTCTGCAGTTCTGGCACAACAGCCTTGCCCCCCAAATCAGCACAGATTTGCAACCGAGCAGAAATTGGGGTTCTGCCTTTGCTTGCAGACAGCCCCACTTCTGGTTTCTGAGAGGGAGCGGGGGGGGGGGGAGCCTCAGGGAAGGAACCCACCTGAGCACCCCTGAGCTGGACGGCCAGCGGGCTGCTCCGAAGAGGGCTGCTGCCTTGGCTTGTGCAGGGAGGCAGCAGCAGCAGCAGGAGGGCAAAGCCAGCAGTTCTGCTTCGAGAGCGGCTGCCTCCACGCCAGGCAGGAAGCAAGGTGAGGAAGAGCCTCCGGCCATTTCCCTCTCCTGCCCTTGAGCAGCTTCTTTCAAGGGAGGGCAGCTGGGCTCCCCCTGCCTCTGCTGGCCTGGGTGGAAGCCACCCTCGAGGTCCAGCTGGGCTGAGCGATGGGGACAAACCAGAGGGGTCTTCCGAGAACTTCTGGGCAGGCTTAAGTCTGGGTCTGCTTTCTTCAGAGCTCTCCAAACAGGGCAAAGCTGGCCAGGGAATTCTGAGAGTTGAAGTCCACAAGTCTTAAATCTTTCCAAGGTTGGACACCCCTGATATGGTGTCTCCCGCCTGAGCAGGAGGCTGGACTATTTATTTTTATTTTTTTATTTTATTTATTTTTGTCAATTGTTTACAAGATAATAGGTATAAGTAAAAACATAACTATGAATACACGGATACATATAAGAAAAATAAAAGAAACAATAGGACGGGGATGGTAGGCGCCTTGGTGTGCTTATGCACGGCCCTTACAGACCTCTTAGGAAAGGGGGGAGGTCAACAGTAGACAGTCTAAGGTTAAAGGTTTTGGGGTTTGAGGAAAAAAACCACAGAGTCAGGTAGAGGGTTCCAGACATTGACCCCTCTGTGGCTGAAGTCATATTTTCTGCAACCAAGTTTGGTGCGGTTAACCTTGAGTTTGTATCTATTGTTTGCTCTTGTGTTGTTATGATTGAAGCTGAAGTAGTCATTGACAGGTAGGACATTGCAATGTATGATTTTATATACTATACTTAGATCGGACCGAAAGCAAGCGTAGTTCTAGGTTTTCTAGGTCTAGAATTTCGAGTCTGGTGGCCTAATAAGGTCTTCTGCAATGAGTAGAGGAGTGGAGAACTCTTCTTGTGAAATATTTCTGGACTTTCTCAACTGGAAAGACTAGAAGATCTCCAAGGTCCCTTCCAACTCTGTTCTCCTGTTACCCCCAGGGAAGTCCACCTGGCCAGGCCATCTGGCCCCACAAGAGCAGGTGCCCTTCCTCTGAACCCCCCAGGCCCTTTCTCTGCTGTGCTGCTGGTCTCTTTGCTCCTTTGCAGCAGGAATGGAGAGGGCCCTCTGCACATGGCCACTCACGTCTCTCTTCGCAGCTATGTAGATCTTCCCCCCTTGGGATCTGGCAATTCAAGGACCTCATTTCTGCATTGGCTCAACCTTCTGGATGATTACTCAGCTCTGCAAAGGAGGCCTTTTATTTTTAAGTGGTTGCAACGCCCTGCCAGCCTCGTAAAAGGGGCAGGAGAACCGCTCAGCCTCCAAAAGCAATCCGAGGAACCGGGTGCGGCCTGGCCAGGGTCTCATGGGCTGGGTGCCTCCCCAGGATGGGATGCTTGGCAGGACAATTAGAGACAAGTGTTGGAGGGCCCAGCAACTCTCCCAAATGGTCTGCTGTTAATGCACCCAACAAACTTCCTGTATTTCAAGTTCAATTTGGGGTGTTTATAGCCTGAGTGAGTTAATAATTTAAAAACATTTCCAGGATCTTGCGAAGTCAACTCCTGCTAAAGAATGAGCATCCCTCACTCCGAAGGCTTTTAAAAAAATCCTCAGTTTAACAGGATAACAGAGTTGGAAGGGACCTTGGAGGTCATCTAGTCCAACTCTCTGCTTCAGTAGGAGACACTATACTGTTTCAGATAAATGGTTGTCCAGTCTCTTCTTAAAAACTTGCATTGTTGGAGTAGCCACAATTCCCGGTGGCAAAATCTGTTCCGTTGATCAATTGTCCTCGCTGTCCTTAGTTCTGGGTTGCTTCTCTCCTTGATGAGTTTCCACCCGTTGCTTCTTGTCCTGCCCTCTGGGGGCCTTGGAGAATAGCTTGACTGCCTCTTCTCTGGGGCAGCCCCTGAGATATTGGAAGACTGCTACCCTGTCTCCCCTGGTCCCTCTTTTCACGAGACTA
The DNA here is from genome assembly GCA_015471245.1 of Laticauda colubrina. NCBI lineage: Eukaryota > Metazoa > Chordata > Lepidosauria > Squamata > Elapidae > Laticauda > Laticauda colubrina. The sequence continues at coordinate 635,315 of BLBF01000243.1, read as the reverse complement.
GGCAAACCCAATTCCGGAACCTTCTTCATATGTTTTAGCCTCCAGGCCCCTAATCACTTTTGTTGCTTTTCTCTGAATTATTTTCAGAGTCTCAACGTCCTTTTTTGTATTGTGGCAACCAAATTTGGATGCAGAATTCCAAGCAGGGCCTTACCAAGGCCTTATAAAATGCTCTCGGCACTTCACGCGATCTTGATTCTGTCCCTCTGTTAATGCAGACACCTAGTTTCAGGGAGACCCTCCCCTGCCTGCCTGAGGTTGCCCCACAGAAGGCATTTTTTTCCTGGCAACACACTCGTTGGCACTGCCCACTGGAGAGGCAGCCAAATCATCCTGGAGTACCTGTGGGGAAGGCAGTTGGCATGGCTTGTCCAGGAGCCACAACCTCCCAGCTGCAGCCTCTCTGGCTACGGAGAGGGCCGGCTCCTGCCTGCCTTGGCACCGTGGCTGGTCCTGCTCCCTCGTCCAACCTTCCAGGGGTGACCAGAGGCCTTAAGTTACCCTGGGGACGAAAGGCCTTCTCTGTGCCTCCCTGCACACCTGCCAAGCATTTCAGAGTCGTGTGAAGGGCACAGACTGGAAAAACGGCGACAGGTCTAAGGACTGACAAGGGAAGAGCCATGAAAACGGTAACTGCTGCTCACAGGGATGACCTCATCCTGCTTCCTGGTGCTGGGATGATGCAGAGATCCCAGGGCTTGGCAGGTGGGCTTCTGGGAAGACAGGCAAAAGGGAGCAGGGGGGGACGCAGGTCTCGTCTTCACTGGGGTGGCAGGTTTTGGGCAGCTCTTGCCCCCCCAGTCTGCCAGCCACAATGAGCTGTGAAGAGGGAGTCCCTGGCCATAGCAGCCTGGCAGAATCGAACTGCCCGAGGAGGCAGCGGCAGGGAGGCAGTCCAGCTCCTCACAGCCATGGGAGCCCAACAGAGGTCTGCCTGGAGGCGGGGGTCTCCCCACCCATGGAGGGGGGCCATCATGAGCCCCACCAGAAAGGGAAAGAGGCCGGGTAGGGGCCCCGGGGCAGGTCGGCTTGTGGGCAAGATCCCCTCCAGGCAGGCTGGGAAGTTGCCGGTCCCTTCGCCCAAACCCAGCGTGGGTTCTGCTAACGGCTGGTCCCTTTCATTGGGCTGGGGGAGGGGAGGGCGCTCCGCCAGACCTCTGTGCCCCTCCCACTCCAGTTTGGGGTGGGGCCTTGGTGCCTGCAGCCCACGGGTTGCTCTGCTCTGAGCTCAGCCTGGGGGGGGGGTCGCACCCGGGAATGGAAGATCTGATGGAAACTGTGGCTTCCTCGCAGCTTGTCCTCCCCACCCCCAAGGCCCTCCAAGCTGCAGACGGCCCTTGTTGGGCAGAGCAGCCACTGGGCCACCAAGAAGTCATCTGTCCCTCAAGAGGGCAGAGCATTTCCCCAGGGCACCCAACTGACCCATCTGTTCTCTGCATTTGGCCAGCCCGGAGGACCCTAAAGTAGCCACACCAGCTGGGTCTGCCCCACCCTCTGGAAGGCCTCCCCTCCCCGGAGAGACCCTCGGCTTGCCCAGCCCCCTCCAAGCAAGGCCTCCCAGGGGCTCTGGCCCACTCCTGCCCCATTGGGGGGCGACTTTTGCTGCAGTCCTGGCTTTCCATCTCATGATTGAAGGTACAGACCAGGCCAGCTTTCTGGCTTTCAAAGGATGGTTTCCATAACAACCATGTTCTCATCAGGTTGCTTAACTCTTCCACCACTGGAGCAGCAGCCTCTCCACCTAGGTGAGCTTCCCCCAGATTGGGTGCTGGAGGGGCACGTTTGGCTTCCCCTTCTCCATTTTGGTCATGGGGGGGGGCACCCACAGAAGGTGGCAAGAGCAGGGCAGGCGACAGGCTGAGCCTCAAGGAAGCCTGGAAGGTCAGAAGATGCCCGGGGAGGGTTGGGGTTTCTGCTCCAGTTAAAGGGGCTCTGAGGTCCCCCCAGGGAGGGAGGGGGAGGGAGAACTGGGCTCCCCCTCCCTAATCAGGCTCAGCTGCGCAATGAAGGCTAATTGCAGGAAAGAGGGGGAAGGGCTGCCTGGTTTTCCAGGCCCAGCAGGTCCCCTGGCAGGTGAGGGCTGGGGGCGGGAAGGAGGGAGGGAGGAAGGGTGAGGCAGCCGAGGGTTTCTGGGCCTCATGGGGGGTCTCCTCCTGCTTCCCTTGCAGACCCTCCCAGGACATCAGCCTGGAAGAGTTCGACGACGAGGATCTGTCCGAGATCACAGACGATTGTGGCATCGGCCTGAACTATGACTCGGACCACAACGAGAAGGTGGGAGGGGCTGGCGGGGGGGTCTGCCCCTCTCCTTTTGCACTGGGGGGCCCCAGAGTTCACCTTGCCCGACCTTCCTGCTCCCCTCTTGCTGGGTTGCTCCCAGGAGACCCCCAGGAGGGAGGGGGCAGAGGCTGCTCTCTTCTTTAAAGGGCAGCTGCTGGCTCAGAGGCAGGGAGGGGGGAGCCTGGCTTGAGCCTGACCCTTGTGTGCTGACCAGCTGGGTCTCCTCCCTGCCTGGACTGGGTCACAGCAGCAATGAGGAAAAGAGAGCTGGGACTGAGTGCAGAGACCACCCACCCAAATGGGTCCCGGGGGAGGCCCAAGCAGGTCGCAGGCAGGGAAGTGACCACCAGGAGGCGGAACCAGCTCTGGAGGGATCTGGCTCCCCAGTCCAGGCCGTTGAGCCAAGTGCCCCCCTCCAAACGAAAACCCTCATTGAAGACCCCCAGGAGCCCCCAAGAAACGTGAATTGCCTGCCTGCCAATCCAGATCTCTCTTCCCCTCTGATCATCATCATCTGGATTTGGGGATCCTTTGGAAAGAGATTCCAGCAGTTGGGCCTCCCCCCCAGGCCCCGCATAGGGAGGCTGCAAGCCAGACAGACCAGCCTGCTTATATTCAAAGTGGCTAGCTACCCTGCCCCCCTGCCCCCCCCCTGAATTTCCCCTCTGCTTGCCTGAAAAAGCCGCCTGTCAGGCTGCAATTAGCATGGGAGGATGTTAATGCAGCACCTGGGGGGCTCTTGGGGGCAGCCTCCCCACCACTGTCATCTACTTGGCTCCGGTGCCGTGAAGGCTTAGACTGGACCTAGAGGGACCTGGAGCCTCTGGGCTGCTCCTGGGGGAAGCCAGAACCCTTCCTGGGGGTCTCAGTCAGTTTGGCCTCCGTGCACCAAACCCTCCCTATCTGCCCCACCGTCCAGGCTCTCCTGGGAGGGGTCCAGCAATGGACCCCCCCCCCAGCCCCATCACCCTCTTTCTGTTCCTCCTGAATTGCATCCAAAGGAGGGTGGGGGGGGCTTTCCCTCCCCAGGAAAGTAACCCTGGTCCGTAACCTTGCAGGCGTCCTCAATTTTTCTGTCCCCCCAAAGACCCAGCAGCCCCCCAGTCTGGGCACAGCCCCCAGGCCGAGTCAGGCTGTGCAGCTTTTGGTGAGGCCAGCCCTCTGCCTGACAGGATCTGTGAGTGGTTTGGCCCCTTTGCCTGTGGGGAGGGGGCTGGTTCCCTAAGGCCCCCCCCAAGCCCCCCTCGGCAGCCTCTGAGTGGCAATGGTGGTGCTGCTGCCAGCGCAGGTCAAGTGCTTCCTCCTCCTCCTCCTCCTCTTCCTCCTCCTCCTCCTCCTCCTCCTCTTCCTCCTCCTCCTCCTCCTCGCTGGTCTGAATGCCCTTGGCCTCAAGACAGGAAGCGGGGCAGGGGCGGGGGCAGGGGGGCTTGCAGAGGGCCTTCTGAGGGAGGGGCATGAATGCTGCCAGTCGACCTTCCTGAGGGAGGAGGGGGGGCAGCCCACTGGAGTCCAGAGCTACTCCCTCCCCGTCCTCCCCCCACCCCCCCACGGCCAATAACTGCCTTTGCCTCCACCCAGGACTGCCTGGGGCTGGGCAGGGGGGAGCAGCCCCACCCCACCTGCACCTTCCAGGAAGACTTCCAGGAGTTTGAGATGATCGATGACAATGAAGAAGAGGAGGAGGAGGAGGAGGAGGAGGGGCTGGAAGAGGCGCCCCGCTCCCCTTCGGGGTCACTGATACCTTCGCCCACCCTCGAGGACCCCCAGAAGCTTCGTCCCACCACCCTCAACCTGACGGTCACAAGCACCCAGGTGAGTCTTTGCCCCCCCCCCCCGGTCTTTCCACAGCCAGGCGGGGGGGAGGGAACCTAGGCTGAGAGAGCTTGGGAAAAGGGGGTGAGGGGGCAGCCAGGTCTCTGCAGACCCATCAGATTCCACACAGGAACTCGTGGTGCATCCGCTACAGCGCTTGGGGTGGGGAGCCCAGCAGCCCTTCTGCCTCATGAATGAAGCATGGGGGGGGGGGCAAAGGAGGCAGCGCCCTCCCCTTCCGGTGCCCCCAGAGACTCCCAAGTGTTTTGGGGGGGGCCACAAAGGAATCGACTGAAGGGCTCCTGGGGGGGGAGGTTCCCCAGAGGCCGTCAGGAGAAGCCGTCAGCCCAGCATTTGCAGGCCTCCCCAGCAGCTGGCTGCAGCAAAGGACCGGGGTGGGGGGGAGGCAGGGGGTGGGGGGGGGGCTGTGTTCCAGAAGACTCCGGAAAGAGTGCAGAGAAGAGCAACGAAGGGGGTGAGGGGGCTGGAGGCTAAAACATACCAAGAACGGTGGCAGGAACGGGGTGAAAAGAAGGAGACACGAGAGCAGTCTTCCAACACCTGGGGGGCTGCCCCAAAGAAGGGGGGCGCTCAAGCTGTTCTCTAAAGCCCCTGAGGGCAGGTCAAGGTGGAAACTGATCAAGGAGACATTTCCTGACAGTGAGGACAATTAAGCAGTGGAACAGCCTGCCACCAGAGGTTGTGGGGGCCTCATCACTGGAGGCTTTTAAGAAGAGATGGGACAGCCATTGGCCTGAAATAGGATAGGGTCCTCCTGACTGAGCAGGGGGTTGGACTAGATGACCTCCAAGGTCCCTTCAATTCTATTAAACCAGCTGGGGCTCTAAGTCCAGCTGCATTTATTGGGCTTGGTGGCACCAGTGAGGGTGGGGCCTCCAGGCAGCCTGTAGCCCACCTAGCAAAGGGGCTTCCCCAGTCCAGTTTTCCTAAATGAAGTTTGAAACGATGCGCCCCTTGGGGAAAGAGGCGGCAGTGGCGCAGGGGCATTGCCAGCGAGAGGCTGGGTGGGTGGGGGAGGAACTTTTGCCCATCAGCTCAATGAAGCCCTGCAGGGAGTGACTTCCTGGGGGGGGCTCTCTCTGCCGAGAGACTGACCTCGCAGGGAGGCAAGCAGAGGCCGGGGGGCGGGCACAGGTTGTGTGCCACATGGGCAGTCGAGGCAGCCGGCTTTGCCAAGGTCATCTGGACAGAGGCAGCCGGCAGTCTATCCGAGTCCCAGTCTGCAGGGCAGCTGCCCAGGAGGTGCCCACCCATCTTCAGGTCTTCCCGGGAGGAGAGGTGGACTCTCCTGCTGTCCTTTGGCCGGGCTCGACCTCTGCACTGAGCCCCAAATGGTCACTCATGCACCGAGTCTCCCCCCACATTTGGCAGGGAGAGGCTCTGGGTTCACATGGCACAACTAGGGCTTGGCGTGAAGTCTGAAGCCAGATTGGGGTTGGGGGTCCCCCAAAACCTTTCTGTGTCCAGAGCAATGCCGGAGTCCCACCTTTGAGCTGGCGCTGTGCTACTTTTCTCCCCTCACTGCTGCTCTCCCCACAGCCTCTCCTGTTCCTCCCTTCCTTCCTGCCTCCCTCTCTCTCCTCCCTCCCTCCCTCCCTCCCTCCCTGCCTGCCTTCCTCCCTTTCTTCCTGCCTGCGTGCCTTCCCTTCTTCCTTCCTTCCTTCCTTCCTTCCTTCCTTCCTCCCTTCCTTCCCTCCTTCCTTCCTTCCTTCCTTCCTCCCTCCCTCCCTCCCTCCCTCCCTCCCTCCCTTCCTTCTCATTGCTCTTGGTTGGACGCCCCACCCCAGCTGAAGATGCCCCACATGCCCAGAAAGGGCTTCGCTGGAGCCCCTGCCTCAGAACAAACCTGATTGCAGCCTTTGGGGTGGACATCTGAGGGGCCACATTGACCACATTAGCTGTCGGGACAGGTGCCAACTGCTGTGACTGTGTGCATCCCAGGCACACAAGGGCGATTTTGCCCAGATCAGCAGCCCAGACAGATATTATTCATTTGTCTGTTAAGAAGATTTATATAGCCGCCCACTCACTCTAAGGGACTCTGGACGGCTTTTGAGAGATAAAAAAGAATGAGGAAGAGGAAGAGTCATTCCACTGGGTCCCTGAAAGCCATGCAGAGCCTTGAAGAGGCAGCTGTCAGGATTCCGGCCGTTGCTCCAATTAAATCATGAGCCTTGAGCCAAGCTTCGAAAACTTCGAAGGATTTATTAGGGGCGAACATGTCGGCATGACCGGGATGAAGCTGATTCTGAGACGCGTGATTCACTGTCACCCTTGACCCTGCTTTCCCCCCACCCCTTTGGGTGTGTCCAAGAAACTCCCTGCTGCTGATCTAATGCCCCAAATGGCTCCCCTTCATTGTTCAACGCAGCACTGAATCTAGGACCACTTTTGAGGTGCTTTGGGGTCCCTGAGACCCTCAGCTGCGCATCCTTCCCGGCTGCCTGGTCTCCCATGGCCTTGAGCTGCTTAAGCTCCTGCAGGGGTTTTGAGCCCATGTTCCCCTGTTTAGGCCCATCAGTAATCCCCCCCCCCCCCCCCTTTTACCCCCCCCCCTTCCGGGCTTCTAATCTGCCAAGGGTTTTTTCTTCCCGTGGGTTTTCCGGGGGGGGGCCCCCCGGGAAGGGGGGGGGGGGGGGGGGGGGCCCCCCCGGGGGGGGGGGGGGGGAAGGTGGCTGCTCAGTGCAAGGAGTCCAGGTGGATCACAACAGCTGAAGGGGGAATCTGTGAACCTGGACACAGCCCACCTGGAGGATGCACAATAGATCACAATGGATCAATAACCCTACAGACGCACCCGTTTCTAATGCATAAACCACCCTCTGGTCTCGCTAAGCTGACTTGTTTTGGGGAGAGGGAGGGAGGGAGGGAGGGAGGGGGCATGGCTGGCTCTGGAATTCTGAGAGCTGAAGTCCACAGGTCTTCAAGGTGCCATAGCTGCCCACTCCTGCCTTAGAAGATGTGCTCTTTTTACAAGGACCTGCTGCCCAGAAGACAAAGCTAGAGCAGAGTTGTGGTCATTAATAAGCCAGAAGGCTCCAGGAACCTGTGGAAGAGCCACCAAAATACGGCCAGCAACAGAAGTAGGACTCAGTCAAGGTTTTAGCCAACAAGTCTGGAGAATGACGTTGTGTCGAAGCCAAAGAAGCAGGATAGGAAGAATAACAGAGTTGGCAGGGACCTTGGAGGTCTTCTGGTCCAACCCTCTGCTTGAGTAGGAGACTCTACACCATTTCAGACAAATGACAGTCCAGTTTCTTCTTAAAACCTCCAGTGGAGCCCCCACAGCTTCTGGAGGCAAAGAGTTCCATCGGCTAATTGTTCTCACAGTCAGGAAATTCCTCCTTGGTTCCAGGTTGCTTGTCTCCTGGATGAGTTTCCACCCGTTGCTTCTTGTGCTGCTGCCTTCAGGGGCTTTGGAGGATAGGGGGACCCCCCTTCTTCTTTCTGACAGTCCCTCAGATGCTGGAATACAGCCACCATGTCAGTCCTGGTCCTTATTTCCGTTAAACTGGACACGCCCAATTCCAGCAAGCATTTTTTGGGGCGTTGATGCCTCCAAGTCTGGCGTGGGAGAAGATGCCTGAGAATTCCACGGGCAGCCAAGGAAACAAACCAACCCCGAGTTCCCATATCATGGAGTTGGAAGGGGCCTGGGAGGACTGATTAGGCAGGAAACTCCATACCTATACTAGCACGGATGACATTACCTAGTTGGGTCATGAAACGTCTGCAAGAAAACCGCTGAGCTCAGAGGGCCCCAAGGAGCCCCCAGTTCAGACCCGAGTGACAAAGATTCTCTTTCCTTGAAACCTTGTTCCATTTCAGACCGACGGTTGTCACTTAAGGTACAAAAGGCCCTCCGTCCTCCTTCCTATTCAACACAGATTCTGGGTTAGAAGCTCTCTGCTGCTTCTCAGTTTTGTGGCTTTAATTACTGGGCTCTTTTAATTGTAATAATAAAAAAAACACTAAGTAAATATGGAGAACAAACAAGGGGTTCCTCTTTACATAAAACATTGTACTGGCCAAAGGGCTTATCTACAGAAACGGCACCATTGCCACCAGCGAAGCTGCAGGAGGTGGAAGAACATCCTCTGAACAGCTTAAAACGGTGCACAATGCTGTTGCACAAGGTGCTGCTTGGGGTTGTAAGTGGTGGGGAAAACACAGCTGGGTGCCAGGAGAAAGAGCCCCTGAGCTTCCTGGGGAATAAGGGGTGCTTAGCCTGAAGGACTTACAGCATTCTCTCCTTTTAAGATAACTTATGCTCAAGTTCAGGACACGGAACAAGAGGCAGGAAAAAACCCAGGGTCTCACGATGGGGAGCGAAACGTCTTCTGGGAAACACAAAGGGAGTCCGGTTGCCTCCTGAAAAAAAGAAAAAAAAACACCTTTTGGGACAACCTTCACCTGGATGTGACGAAGAATCTCCACAGGCATTTGGCAATGGGGAACTTGTTTCTTTTCCCCACTTCCCTTCTTTTTATAAAGACCCGGCATTTTGTGGCATTTAGAAAGGGAAAAATAATGATTAGAAGAACCCAGTAATTAAAGCCACATAACTGACTAAGCAACAGCTTCTTTCTAACCCCAAATCAGTATTGAAGGAGGAGGAAGAAACTTCCAATTAAAGAAATTTGAGGCCTGCAATCTTCCCAGCCGTAAGGGATGGCCAGCCACGTCATTGTAGCTAAATCAAAACTGTGGCATCGTGAGAAGGAAATGCAAACAATTGGGTGGGTGAGGATCCAGCGAGCTGGAAAGGACATTATCCTGACCATAAGGAAGAATAACACTGGGGTAAAAGCAAGGCAGTTGCCATACCAATGTGTCTTAAGTTCCCAAAGGTGACGATAGATTGTGGAAGTCATTAGTCGAACCAAGACACAAATCCAATGCTGTATGGTAGCTGGAGTGACTTGAGAAAATTAACTTGGAATCAACGGTTGCTTGAGGGCCAATCAGGCCTTCCTTCATCCAAAGTAGCATCAAGCAGGCAGTCAATGAAACGGCGGATTAAAAAGATGAAAAATTATCTTGGGTGACCTGCTAAGATGTCACTTTAGCAGATAATATTGTAGCACAGGAGGCTCCAAATTTGGCCACTTTAAGACTCATGGACTTGAACTCCCAGAATTCCCCAGCCATCCATGGGGAATTCTGGGCGTTGAGGTCCATGGATCTTAAAAGTTACCAAATTTGGAGAGCTCTGTATCTAGTGGAATAATACTAACCAGGGGGAGGTGTAACAACCGGTTCGGTGAGTGCACATAGCGTATGAAAAACAGCCATTGTCAGCTAAAACTTACCTTCTGCTGCAGCTCCGGTGAGTAAAAGAGCTGTGCTATGCAAATCAGTTGGGCTTCAAAGGAAGGCAATAAAGGATAGACTACGGCCAGGGTGGGTGGGTGGGGCCAACGCATCATCGGAACTACCAGTTCACTCAAACCGGTCCGTACCGGCTGAATCCCAAATCACCCCAAAGACAACAACCCAAGCTGGAGACACTCTATTGCATTGTATTCCATCAAAGATTTCAATTCTGATTTTAAAATTGTGGCAGGAGGTCATGGAGCAGCACCTGAATCTGTCCCAGCATCCATGGAGTCCCGGTTCTGGCGGTTCCCCGGTTCTGATCCGGGGCCTTGAAGTCAGCCGAGCTGGCAAGACGTAAACTGGGGGGTTTCCTCTTAGATGCTGCCCCCCTGAGTTGCTCTGTTCTTTCCCCCCCACGACCAGGATTCCCTGAACAACAACAACAACAGTGGCTGCAACATGCCCCCCCCCCCTGCAGCGGGCCACGTGGCAAGAGACGCTGCTGCACTCCTCGTCTTCCTCCTCTTCCTCCTCCTCGGCCTCCCACGCAGGTGAGGTCTCCCGTTTCTTCCAGGGATCCAAAGATCCAAAAAGGTCCAGGGTGGCTTTTTGTTTCACTCAATTGTGGGCTGCTCGGTCTGATTCTGCAGAGCTTCAAAGGTTGCAGGGTTTCTTTTGCAAAGGAACCTGGTTGCACAGGGGGCCTAACCCCCCCTCCCCCCCCAGGAACACCCCCTGCTGGGGAGAGGAATCAGCACCAAGCGACTGTTTGAGAAACATTTTTCATATCAAACCAAGATTCCAACCCTTTTTCTCTTGAGGAGACAACCAGTAAATCCTTCCACACCCGCCTGGGTTTAGTTGACCTAATTCCCCTGCTGGCATCTTCTCCCCACCTCTCTACCAGGGGAGCCCCAGAAGCAGCGGGGTCTGGAAAGTGCAAAGGGGGTTGAAGGTGAACGACCACCCCTCTGCTGCCCCCTCCCCCACAGGGAGAGCTGCGGGCAACTGTGTGGCTTGACTGGCCCAGCTGAGGCCAGGTGCTGAGCCCAAATTCAGTGGCTGCCTTCTCACCAGAGCTGGCAGGAGGGGGGTTGAGGATCAATGGGGGGGCAGCACCCTTCCCTACCCTTCCTCCTCCCTTCTGGCCATGGCGGGGGGCACTGACCTCCATTAAGGGCATGTCAGGCCTTCGTCCCCCAGATGCTTCTCATTAAGGACAAGGGCTGAAGATTCCCACTGGGTTGTGCTAGCAGATTCCTGTAGTTTGGGCAAAAAAAAGTGGGGGGAGGGTATCCCCTTGACTCTCACAGGATCCGGATGCTGCCTTTGAATTATTTCCAGGCTTTTGTTTTCTTCCAAGGCCTAAACGGAGCCATTGTCCTCTTTCCTCCACAGAGCGACCGTCTCCCTTGCATGCTTGTCTCCAGGATGGACCCTGCAGGGACATCCAGAGCAGCAAAGGGCCAGCTGTGTCCCAGGCCCCTTGCAAGCCCCCACTTTTCGATGCTGAGGGCAACAGCCAGGGTCTGCAGAGAGCCCCCCCTACAGGGGAGGATTATAACATGAACGTCGTCTCCAGTGAGGTCGGCCTGCAGCCTCCACCCACCTTGGCCAGCGCAGCATCTGGGAAGCCTCCTGAAGCTTGGAGCAGCCCTCTGCCCCTCAGTTCGGCCTCCCAGCCCCACAGCCACAGCCCTCATGGGTCCCCTGCCACAGAGAGCTACTGTGCCCAGTTTCAGAGGGATGCTGTGGTGCGCCAGGAGAAAGAGGAGAGAGCCGGCTCGGCTGGGGACCCAGCAGGGCACAGATCCCCCATGGGTGGGGTCCATTCCCCGCTCTCTCAGGATGAGCCTACCAAGCACCCCAGAGATGGAGCGCCTGGAGAGTCCCTGGAACCCCAGGCAAGCCCAGTACAAGAAGTGGCTGCCCCACTAAGCTCCGAGGGAGAGGGCAGTTTGCGAGGGCTGCCCTCTGCCTCCTCCAATACCACGTCTCCCTCCTCAGACCCCGGCATAGAGGCCGATCTCACTAGCCGGACCTCCAAGGCCTTCCCCTCCTGCATCCAGCACAGCGAGGACCTCAGCTCCCCCAGCTCCGACTCCGATGTGGAGCGGGAAATCGAGGCAGCCTTTGCGTCTAATGGAAACCGCTTGGCTAACAACATGATCTCCAGCATCTCTGAAACAGAGCTGGATGTGAGCAGCGAGAGCAGCAGTGGCCGTTCCTCCCACCTGACCAATTCCATCGAGGAGGCCAGCTCCCCGGGCTCTGAGGCTGACCTGGATGCAGACCTGGATGCCCCGGGCGTGATGGGCCTGAAGGATGCTCTCCTGCTAGACTCCAAGAAGGAAGAGGAGGGCACACGGCTGCCGACGGAAGAGAGTCTGGTCCCCCTCAAAATAGAGGAGTTCTATGAAGACCCCTCGGTTCCCGTTGACCAGATGGAGCTTCCTCCTTCGAGCCACCTGGAGCTGGAGATCAACCCTGACCACAGTCTGGAAAGCCTGCGGCGGTCCTTCTACCTGCCGGTGGGGCGTCAGCTCCTGCGCGATGGGGCGGAAGAGGAAGAGAACAGCGAGTATGATTCTGAATCGGACTCGGAGTCGGAACCCGACCTGAGTGAGGATTCGGACTCTCCGTGGCTGCTCAGCAACCTGGTGAACAAAATGATCTCAGAGGGCTCCTATCCCATCAAGTGTGCCGATGAATGCTTCCCGGCTGCTCGCTCCCTTTCTGACACCATTTCTCCGGCCTCCGACTTGGAGCCAGAGATGCCCAGCGAGGCCCTGAATGATGCCCAGCCCCACTCCCAGCAGAGCATCGAGCTGGTGGACATGGAGACGCTGCGCTGCTCGCTGCAGGGGGTTGAGGAGGAGAAGCCACTGGGGGCCCAGCCTGAAGTGGAGAAGGGCCCTCAGGTGAGTCACATGGGGCCCTACCTGCTCATGAGCAACTCCACCCATGACGTCATCGCGCCTGTCTTCCCAGGGCGGCCCTACTCTGGCTGCTGCCTTAACCCTGTTGCCACCAAAACCTTCCAGGAGCCCCCTGGCAAGGCTGACCCAGTTACAGAGGAAGAGGAGGAGGAGGAAGAGGAGGGGGCCATCGATGGGGACCTGGACTCGGGCATCTTGGAGGACAACGACATGATTGACGACATCCGGTTAGAACCCAAGGAAGGCCTGGATGTCTCCACTGCCAAGACCAACCGCTGCTTCAGCCTCTCCTACTCCCCCGAGGAGGACGCGGTATCCTGCCTGGGCAGCCTGAAAGGGTCCCCTTTCGGCCAGGAGCTTCCACTCCCGCCACCCGCAGTGATGCTGGACGACTCCCTGGCCTACGACTCGGTCAAGTACACCCTGGTGGTGGACGAGAACACCCAGCTGGAGCTGGTCAGCCTCCGGCGATGCACTTCAGTGCTGAGCGATGACAGCGAGCTGTTCCGTGCCTGCGATGCCCACGACCCGGAAGATGCTGGAAGTGACTTTGGGGAAGGGCTGGGGGCTCCTGACGGGTGCAGCTCCTCCTCAGAGGACTCCTCCCCGGAGGCTGACCTCCACTTCTCCAAGAAGTTCCTGAACGTCTTTGTCAACAGCACCTCCCGCTCCTCCAGTGAGTGATGGGGAAACAGGTGGGGGTGGGGAGGGAAGGGGAGGGACGGGTGGGGGGAAGTGAGCCTTTGGTGGTGACCAGAACGGCCGCTGTGGCATTCAGCCGCCTTCTGGGCTTTTTGGAGAGTCCTCAACTTACAACCATCCCCTTAGTGACAGTTCACGGTTACAACTTCATTGAAAAAAGTGACTTATGACAGTTTCCCCCACTTATGACCATTGTTTGGCAACTGATATGGCCATTGTTTGGCAACTCGCATGTATGATGATGTTTAGGGAGTTTGCTAGCCAGCACTCACTTTTGTGACTGCTGGCTAGCAAACTCAATGGGGAAGCCAGAGTCAACAACTGTGTTGCTAACTGAAAAACAGCAATGATTCCCTTTGGGCAAGGAAGGTCGTAAGGTCGTAAAATGGGGCTGAACAAATATCTCACTCAGCAACAGAAATTCAATTGTGGTCAAGCCGAGGACCGTCTGTACTTTTCTTGGTCCACCAAATCCCAACCTTTGCTGTCTCCTCCAACTTACTTTGCTGGCTGAGCCAGAGCCTCCTGCTGCCCCTGTGTGGTGGGCTTTTGTCCTCCGGGAGGTTGGGGGCCTCCCCCTGCCCTGGCTGGCCCCAACCCCGCTTTGAGCATCCAGACTGCCCCCTCACTGCCCCCCCCCCCGGTCCCCTCTGATCCAGCTTTCCCAGCGATGCCTTCTCTGCCCCTAGGCACCGAGTCCTTTGGCCTCTTCTCTTGCATGGTGAACGGAGAGGAGCGAGAACAGACACACCGAGCCGTGTTCAGGTGAGTTGGGGCAGGAGACCCACCTGGAGGGCTGATCCAAGGCAGGGGCTTGGGGGGGAAGGCAGAAGCCCCCAGGTCTTTCCTGGGTTTTGGGGACCTTCAGCTGCCGGCTGAGTTGGGCTGCTATCAGTCTGCATCTCCTTTAAGAGGTCTTCATGCTCCACGCAAAATGGGGCAAAATGGGTCAGTGTTCAATGTCCATGGAGATTCTCCATCATCCAGGTTGTCCCAAAAGTGCTTTTTCCAAAAGGCACCTGGACTTCCTTGGTTTTTCCTTGAAGACGTTTCACTTCCAAGGAGCTTCTTCAGTTCTAGCTTCTGTTCTTCAGCTAGAACTGAAGAAGCTTCTTGAATGAGAAGCAAAACTTTTTCAAGGAGAAAAACTCCAAGAAAGTTCAGGTGCCTTTTGGGGAAAAAGCACCTTTGCGAGTGCTAGTGGCCATGGCTGTCGGCTAGGGGCAGAGAGGAGCAGAGGGGCAGCTGCCCTCCAGAAGGAAGCTCCTGAAATGCCCTCCCCGGGGCTGCTCTCTCTCCCAGGTTCATCCCTCGCCATGAAGACGAGCTGGAGCTGGACGTGGATGACCCCATCCTGGTGGAGCTGGAAGAGGACGACTACTGGTACCGGGGCTACAACATGCGCACGGGGGAGCGTGGCATTTTCCCGGCCTTCTATGCCCACGAGGTGGTGAGCCAGGCCAGGGACGTGGCAGGTACGCCGCAGGTGACGGGGAGGACGGACGGGGAGAACCTGCCTCTCTTGCTTGGGAGCTGCTCACTGTCTACTTGGCAGAGTTGCAGCAACCCAAGGAGCCCCGGAGGGCCCACTGGGCAGAGGGGTGTTGAGGTAATTCCACGTTAGGAGAATGAGCGCATATAGGGAGACATAGAGTAATGTTGAACAATACACACACGGCACACAGATACACTGTATAGTAAATGTAGGTTTTTACTTCCAATAAACGTTTAAGCAAAGTTCAAACAAGCAGTCCAGGTCATTCACAGGTAAAGCAGTCAGTGTTCAGTTCAGGGATAATCCAAATATCAAAGTCCAGTATTAAAAAACAGTTCAGTAACAGACTTACATCAAATACAAGAATAACAGTCAATTAGGAGGAACGGCAATACTGTCCAACAGAAGGAAACAGAGACTCACTCATACTCTCTTCTGAGACTAAAACAACCCAGGTTTCTGGCTCCATCTTATGGCTGTTTGAGAAACCACACCAATTACGAATTTAGTATTCTCTTAAAGAGACAGTATTAAAATATTTATCCTAGTTTATATATTTCCAACCCAAATAACTGTTAGGTGACTTACACTCCTAACGGGGGGGTGTCTTGCTTGGCCTCTGCTTGGGCTGGCTGGGAGGAGGAAGCAGCTCTGTGGGGTCTGTGGGAAGATGCTCCTTCTGGATGCTGAGGCCCAGAAGGGGGGAGGGGGTTGAAACAAGAGAGCCTGGCAGGTTGGCCATCCCAGCTCACACACACACACACACACACACACACATACACGGCTATGAAATGGGAAGAGTCTCCTGCCTTGAGTCCTGACCACAAGGACCAGCCATATCCACCCAAAGTGATCCGTCCCACTGGTCATTCTGGCCAGGTCCTGCTTAACAGCATAACAGAGTCAGAAGGGACCTTGGAGGTCTTCTAGTCCAACCTTGCTTGAGCAGGGGACCCTGCACCATTCCAGACCAATGGCTGTCCAGTCTCTTCTTAAAAACAAGCAGTGATGAAGCACCCGCAACGTCTGGTGGCCAGCCGTTCCACTGGCTAATTGTCCTCTCTGTTGGGAAGTTTCTCCTCAGTTCCAGGTTGCTTCTCTCCTTGATCAGTTTCATCCATGGCTTCTTGTCCTGCCGTCAGGTGCTTTGGAGAACAGCTTGACTGCCTCTTCTTTGGGGCAGCCCCTGAGATCCTGGAAGGCTGCGATCCTGTCCCCCCCAGTCCTTCTTTTCTCTCGTCTAGCCAAACCGGGTTCCTGCAGCTGTTCTTCCTCTGTTTTAGTCTCCAGGCCTTTGATCATCTTAGTTATCCTTCTTTGAACTTTTTCCAAAGTCTCAACATCTTTTTTTGTGACGTGGTGACCAAAATTGGTTGCATTATTCCAGGTGTGGCCTTACTCGGGTTTTATAAAGCGGTACCAACACTTCACGTGATGGTGATTCTATGCCTCTGTCTACACAACGCAGGACTGTATTCGCTGTTTTGGCTCATATTTAAGTACCAAATTTGTAATGTTGGCACGTTCAGTACCTTGTGATGTGGAATGGAAATGGAGCTCTCTCCCGCGAGGACTTTGCAGCCAAAAAAGCAGCCTTGCGAAGCAGGAGGGGGACTTGGGGGAGGGAGGGGGGCTGGGGACCTGCCCATCTTTCAGTTGGTGCCCCAAAGCAGAGGAAGAGGGTAGAACCTGGCCCAAAAGAGAGGGGTCCCGTCGCCCCTTCCAGAGACGTCCTGGGCTTCCTGCCAGACTCATCCCCCTTTTTGGTGTGGTCCTCCATCGGGGTGTGTGTGTGTGTGCCAGAGGTGGGGGAAGGGTCCCTGCAGGAGGCCAGGCCAGAGGTGACGGTGGGCATTCCTCGCAGGGCTGAAGCGGAACCCCTGCTGGGTGGAGCACTTCAATGTGCAGTTCCTGGGCTCGGTGGAGGTGCCCTACCACCAGGGCAACGGCATCCTGTGCGCAGCCATGCAGAAGGTGAGTCCTGTGGGGTGCTGATGGGGTGTGTGTGTGCCCAGGCTGCCTTAGCGGGGCTGGGCCTGCACAACCCTAAGTGGGAGTCAGTACAGCGCAACAGCCACGTTCCCAGCAGCCGTCTTCCAACTTTTTAAATCTTATTTATTCTGTATGGGGGTTACAGAGCACGGCATTGGGGCATAAAATTCACAAGAACAGCATGTAAAATGTGTATCAAACTACAAAACCCCATTAGGCTGAATGTCTGTGGAGAGTCTCCGTCATCCAGGTCACGGCTGCTGCAAAGGTCCTTCTCCAAAAGGCAACTGGACTTTCTTAACTTTTTTTTTTTCTTGGAAAACATTTCGCTTCTCATTCAAAAAGTTTCCTCAGTTCTGAAGAACCAAAGTACTTCTCCAGAAGTGAAGACACTTCTTGGGTAAGAAGTGAAAAATCTTCAAGGGAAAAAAACCCCCCAAGAACGTTCACTTGCCTTTTGAATGAGCCCTTTTGGGATTACAGTGAATTATTTTTAAAAAGGCCCAATAGTAAGGATGAATTAAATTATAAGTGAAATAAAATTATGTAGGAGCAGTTACTAGAGTGGCTAAGCCTTTGGCCGGATCTTCAGATTGCTTAGCCATTGGACAGCACTGCCCTCGAGATAATGTCCCAGCAGGGTACCTTCTGGGGGCCTTCTGCCGCAACATGATGTAACGTTTATGGGATGTTCCCACAGTGCCTGTCACTGTGACCAACCAACCTTTGTATTGCCAATATTGGCAGTAACTGGTTATCCAGTGGTTGCTCTGGATCTGGTTGAGTTCTGTCCAGTCTCTGCTCCTTGGGAGACCAGGGCCAGGCAGGCCTGGGGCTGGGTCAGACCCCATTTTATTTATTTTTATTTGATTTGTTTGTCAAACATGTACCAGATAACACGTATAAGTAGGAACATAAGCAAGGGGAGTAAATACAGATAAATGGGACAGTGGGACAGGGACGGTGGCCACATTGGTGCGCTTATGCACGCCCCCTTTAAGGACCTCTTAGGAATGGGGGGAGATCCACGGTAGACAGTTTGAGGTTGAAGCTGGGAGGGGTTGAGGCTGTAATCACAGAGTCAGGTCGGGCATTCCAGATGTTGACCACTATGTGGCTGAAGTCGTATTTTCTGCAATTGAATTTGGAGCGGTTGTTTGCCCGCGTTTTATTCTGGTTGAAGCTTCCTCATTTTAAACCTGGCTAGGAGTGGCCCATTCCTGGCGCCGGGCTCCTCCCAACCTCCGAACCTTCTCTGGCCAATTGCTGTCCAGTCTTCGTGTGTAGATACTGACCACTTGGCCTCCCCTGCCTGCCAGTCCTGTCTCCTTGCAGCCCAGGCCATGGCTTGCTGGAGGCCCTGGGCTGAGCCCAGCCTGGAAGGAGCCCTTGCGTGGTGTTTAACACAGGTGCTCCCACCTTAGCCTCCCCCAGCGAATAGGCTTAGGCTCCCCTGCGTGTGGGTCCCATGGGGAAGGGTCTCCTGTGCAGGGCTGAGCCCCACTCTGCCCCTCTCTGCAGATTGCCACCACCCGGAAGCTGACCGTCCACCTGAGGCCTCCGGCCACCTGTGACCTGGAAATCAGCCTGCAAGGCATCAAACTCATCCTGACCGTCAACGAATATAGTCAGGACGAAGAGGTGAGGGTCTGCCATGGGGGGAGGGGAAGGGAAGGGGGGCTGTTGGGAAGGGAGTGGTGGGGCTACTCCCAAGCAGGAGCCAGCCTTGGGCAGCTGCAGACTCCACTCTACCTGGCTGCCACGTGCAGAAGCCCTCGGCTCACCTGTGAGAATATACATCTGGGGTGTGTATCAAGGGTCAAGGGGGAAATGAATGATGTATTTTAGTATTGGCTGGCTGTCAGGACTCCAACAAATCCACCCCCATTCAAATCCTGGCTCTAGCCACATCTCTCGGAGTAAAAAAGATTGATTTATCAGGAGTGGCCATGTTGGCGTTGACTGGATGCAGCCGACACTAAAATACACCTTGACCCTGGTCTCCCCCCTCCCCCCCCGATGTACATTCTCCAATGGGACGCATCCATAGCCAAGAGTCATTCATCATGCTCTCCAGTAATATTCTTCTCCAGCAATAATCACCCTGGGCTGCCAGGGTGGTTATCTAGGCACCCAAGAAATGCACTTTTTCCCCCCACTCCCTTTTTCTGGCAGCTGAAAAGGTCAAAAGAGAATCTTTTTAGTTGACACAGAGTCCCTGTGGGCCGAGTTCAGCTGGACTGGTGGGTCTCCTGGGTTGTGCAAACTTGGTCTGGCCCCACCTAAATGTTGGTTAGCTTCTTAACCGTGGGAGGTCTGGTGGTTCAAGGCCAGCAGGGCTTGGCAGGGAGGTTGGCACAGCATTGTGCTCCGTCTGATGGGAAGGTGGGATCAGACTTAGGGCGATGCCCCTCATCTTCCCATCACCCAGCCCTCGCCCAGTTCCCTCCCCACGGGCGGCCTGGATTCCCCTCTCTCTGCCACCTCTTTTTGCCCCAGAGGCAACGGGCAGAGGCAGCGCTGGGTCCAGAATCTCGGGGACCATTTTGAAGCCTCTGGGACACAGCTGGCTCTCTTGCTGGTGGGGCCCCCAACGCCCATGCCAAGCTCCACGGATTGTGGGGGGATGTGGCCTCTGAGTGGTCAGATGGCAGCAACTCCAGAAAGGCCCTGCTGCTCAGGGCTGGGTAGGGGTGGCTGGCATGGCTGCCTCCTCGCTGCCTCCTTCCTACCTTCCTCCTAGATGGAGCGCTGCAGCCATTTCTTCCAGATGAAGAACGTCTCCTTCTGCGGCTGCCATCCCCGCAATAGTTGGTAAGTGGCTCCTTCTGCAGGGGGTGCCCACTTGGGATGGCACAGGCTGCCTTGGCAGTTTCTGCCCCCACGGAAGGAAGGGCACCAGTGATGGTGGGGGGCTCTTTCTTTGCAAATGGGCCTCTGGAGCCCTCTTGGGGGTCTGCTCGCTCTGTGGCAGTTGCTGGCCCTGCTGAGGTCAGCCAAGGCTCTGTGGTGGGCAAGGTGGGCAATGGCAAAGCCACACGAACTGGTGCTACTGGTGCCAGGATGGGTTTGAGTCTCTAGTGCCGTACGGCCTCTGACACTCTGCAGAACCAAGGGGGCAGCCTTGGCATTGGCCAGTGAGCCAGGCTCTTTTGGGCAATCGCGCCAGTCGGCCTTCTTCCTTCTTTCCTTGCCCGGCCCTTCCCAGCTCAACAGGGGTGCCCTTTGCCCCTCCCCCCGGCAGCCCTGCGATCAGGGGCTGCTCTGCCCGCTTGGCCTCACCGCTGCTTCTCCCGCAGCTATTTTGGCTTCATCACCAAGCACCCCGTCCTGAGCCGCTTCGCCTGCCACGTCTTCGTTTCGCAGGAGTCCATGCGGCCCGTGGCCGAGTGTGTTGGGTAAGTGGCCCTGGAGGCTGCTGCAGCTACGTCGGTGCCACCCAAGGAGGCGGAGGGCGGCTAAAACAGCAGCCGGCACCCCAACTTCGCAGGGCAGAGCAACCCTTTGGGCTGGGGGGAGCCCGAGTCACAGCTGGGAGGACCCGAATGGGCCAGGTGGTGGCTGAAGTGGCAGGGCCAAGTGCCAGCTCCCCCCCCCCCCACTCAGCCTGCCATGAAGGGAGGACGGCCCAACAGCAATTCTGCCCCCTCCCCTCCTTTGCTGGAGTGCCAGGAGGGGCAAGGGGGGAGAAGATCCAGCTGTGCCCCTCTAGAAGGGTGAGGCAGGGTCCCCCTCGGCGTGCAGAGCGATCTGGCCATCTGGTTCGGATGGCACCAATTCCGTTCCTTGCACCCGGAGTCGCCTCAGCCCGTCTTTGCCCAAAGGGGCCTCAGCCAGGGAGGGGTCTGCATAGCAACAGCCCCAGCCCCTCCCATGGCACCCTATGGCACAGGGGCAGCCCCACATAACTTGGGGCACTGCTGGGACCTGGCCTGAGCTGTGGGGAGACTCTCCGTGGCGCCTGTGCAGCTGCATGTTTCTCCTCAGTGGGGGTGGGGGGAGTTTGGTCTTGAGGGCCCTGGACAGGTGCCTGCCTGGGGGGCTCTCCCCATTGTCCTGGGGGAGGGGAGGTGTATCTGGCCTCCTCCCCCAGGGGTGCTACTAACTCAGCTCTTCCTCCTCTTTTAGCCGCGCCTTTCAGGAATACTACCAGGAGCATCTTGAGTTTGCTTGCCCCACAGAAGACATATACCTGGAGTAGGACAGGAGCTGGAGGGCAGCCCCTCCCCCCCACCCCCAGTTTCACGCCCCCCCAGAGAGACGGACCCAGAAGCAGCCTGAGTCCTGCCAGGCTGCCGAGCCCACAACTTCCTTGCACGAGGGGGGCCTGGCCCTGGGGACTTATGGGGCCCAGGCCGGCCTGGTGGGCCTCTTGCCCTCTCTCCCCCTTTCCCAATTCCCCAGCCCCCCACAACGTCCCAACGTGGCCAGGGGAGCAGCCTCTCAGAGGGTGCTTAGTAGGGAGGAAATGGGGGGGAGTAGGGGGGGCGGTAGGACCCTGAGATGGACTAGTTTTCCTGCTTGTTTTTTTTTGGGGGGGGGGCTTCCCAAGAATGACCGCCTTTGTATGAGGTCCCTTGTTTGGGCTGGAAGGAAGGCTGGGAGGGAGGAGCACGCATGGAAGAAGGCTTACCTGGGGGAAGGGCTTCCACCTGCCAGCTGCTCCCCAGCCTCCCTTCATTCCTGCTTGTGGGGGAGGGCAAAGGCGCTCTGTGCCTCCCCCATCCTGCTCCCTGCTCTGCCTGGCCTGCCTGCTCTGGCTGCTCCCTCTGTCAATCCTGGTTTTCAGGAAGGGGGGCTCCTCCCTCACCTGCCCCCCCCCCACGCTTTTTTCCTGCTAATTCTCTCCTGCCAGGGCCACAGCTGAGTTGGGGGGAGTGCAAGATAGAACCCCCCCCCCCCCCGCATGTTGCATGGCAGCCGGGAGCCCAAAGGGCATTTCTGCAGGCAGCTCCTTGGCGGAAGTGGGGAAATGGGGAGGGGGTCCCCCTGTTTTTGTGGGAGGGGCTCCTTCCCTCTTCTGATTGGGGGGGGGAGGAGATGAGCAAGGACTATTCCATGCATCACCATTTGTAGAGAACCCAGGACCCCCCCAGTTCTCTTTTGCTGAGCCCCCCCCCC